>JBAIAA010000857.1:0-483723 GCA_037893245.1 Crossaster papposus
CGATAAATCATCCCTGACTCCTTTACAACAACAGCCTAACTTGGAGCAATCTGAATATGTCTAACATCAATCGCCAAGGGGTATCCCATTCTTCGTCACTCATGCTCCTTAACCGGCCATATCTCCTGTGACCAGCAGAGGTCACGAATTCTACATCCAGATCCAGCCACTCTTCATCTGTGTGCTTAGATGCTGTCCGAATCTCTCTCGGAACAGCTAGCTGGCCTTGCGGAGGAAGCTACTACCCTGGCAGCCAAGAACAGACGGGATTCCACCATGAGAACTTATGATAGCAGACTTTTCCATTTCACCAGATGATACAAGGAGAGAGCTCTTGATTTCCCATACAGTATAATGCTTGTCTTGCTCTACCTTTTCAACTCTGGGCTTTAAATTCCGACTATTCCGGGGATACAGAGTAGCCACCGGGGTCCTTCATCAAGGCTTCCAGGATGGCTCGACTATCTCAACTAACACATCCATAGCGCACTTGATGTGTGGTATGTTTATGAATAAACCTCCCCCTCGTAAATAATTCCATCTTGGGATCTGGGTGTCGTTCTCCTGTCTCTTGCTAAAGCTCAATTTGAGCCAGGAAAATAGCTCTTCCCCTCCATCAGCTGACAATAAAAACGGTGTTTCATTGGCTGCTGCTATACAGCTCGCCACAGGAGTGAGCATCGTGCCTTTTTAATAGAACCAGAGCACATACGTTGGGAACCTAGTGATTCCAAATATATAGTTTCATACCTCCAGAAATAATTATTTGGGCCGAGCTCATCCCTTCTATCTCTTAGCAGGTAGATTTTAGAAGTGTAGTCGTTAATCCTACCGAGAACCGAGGATCGAAATCTCAATCCCATAAAACACACAGCGTGTCATAATATTGGTCTCATCTGCTTGGAGTTGCTCTTCTAATTATCATGAAAGAAGCCTGCTGGAAGAATCCATCCACCTGAGTATCCCGGTGCTTACTCTGCAAATGTAGGTAAACTGAGGTAGGCCTAAGTATATTCTTATTAGAATGGAAATCCCCTTGGTTTGGGGAAAGTTGGTGAAAACATTAAAACACTTACCTCGTAACACTGTTGACGTTGTAACACTGTCAGTCATGTTGAAGTTGACGATAATTTTCTCTACTATAGGGCCCTACGTAAATAATTCAATGATAACCTATGACAGAACCGCAGAATTCAGAAGCAAGTATTCAGTGCTACTGTATTTTTGGAAATACGAAGTTCAGTGTTAACGTTCGCTAAAATAGGATACAGCGATAACGTCGGGAAACGCAGATATCAACGATAACATTACGAAGATTCTCCCATTTAAAACTCTCGTCCAAATTCCACATCCTTTTCGGAGAGAAGATTAATGGGAACTCGTCTCCTCTGGGGATAAGTATCAGTCCAATCACTCAATGCCTCATAAAACATGCCAGTTGTGATATGACAACAGTCAACCAACGTCACCAACAGGTGGTCAGTAGGGGAATGCCCAACTGACCAAGCTTGGACTGGGGTCAGCTAAGGTCAAGCTATAAGCACTCCTCTGAGAGTTTCTGCAGTAACTGGAGGGCAATTATTATAATAAGTATAGCCCACACTGTACACAATGTACAATGCACTGTACATGTACATGTAGGTCATAACATCAAAATGGTATGCACTGATATGATACAGGTCAGGTAGGATTTGTGCACACATATTTTTGTTCATAGTTATTTGATGCAGGTTTCCCTCCAGTGTAGTATGGATGTGGGGGGGGGGGGGGGGGGGGCGGGGGGGGGGCGTCATATAAATTATCCCCACCCTTCCTTTTTTTTTGGTTGGGCCCTATTAAAAATGTTTTTATTGTTGGTTATCCCCATTTTTACAATCTTATGATCCATATTATTCAAGGTGTTTGTATAGGGAATCAACGAATAATGATCAGGGCGCTAAAATAACAATAACAAAAGCATTTTGTTCCCATTCAACTAAATGTTTATTGAATTTTTGTTTAATTTGTTTTAACTGTTTGCACAGCTTTACACAAAATCAAAGTGTGGCATATTTAATTATGCAAGCATTAAGCAGTTTTGCTAACATGTACAACGATATGGGTTTTTCTTTGGCAAAATGTTAAGTTTGCGGAAGTGCTGTGAGGCAATTTCACAAATCAAAAACTTGCACAACAACTCAGGTATTGAAACAGGGACCTGGGTCACTGATAAAAGTTAAGAAATTGTAGCTTTAGTGTTGTTTATTTGCACTCAACTAAGTTAACCAATAAAAGCAAACACTAACACAAGTTTAACAGAAGGCCTACAGTGGATTCTAAAAAACAAAAAAAAACTATAAAGCAGTATATAAAACATCAAAGCGTATGCAAATAAAATGTTCAATGTTGTACAAAGAGATGCTCTCAATTCCTAATAAAAACATTTTTTTTTTCAATGAATTTTCTAGCTATTAGATTGTGTTGTTTTTAAACGAAAAAATTAACTTGTTTGCATTTTGAATTTGTAAAAATCACATACATGTACGTCTGGCTGTGCATTAATTGGAGCTGGATGGGCCAGTTAATGTGCACTAAATCCATGTTATAATATCCGAAAGGAATTTTTACAAAAATGGCAATTCGGCAAACTGTTAAGAAAATAAGGCTGCAGCTATAGGAGAAGGCTTCCTAGTTTCTCGAACTAGAGTAAAATAAAGAACCATAATACAGTGAAATCAGTCGATAAGTCAAACTCTGATAACTCAAAGTCAAACCGAGAATCCATTCCCTCTGCTCTTATTCCTCCATGAGTAGTATAACAATGATACAACTTCTCTTATCTCCAAACTCTGTTTAACTCACATAAATCAGTCAATTTCATGGTTACCCGGGTGGCATATGGTATCAATAGGCTATAACTACCTTGGCAGTGACCACCACAAGGGGGTATTAAAAGTATGTCCACTGGGACCAACCTTCATTTCTAAAAAGGATGTGCTCTATCCGAGTTAGAGAGGTCTAACTCGGATTCGTTTAAATGGGAGAAATTCGTAATGGGTTATCTCTGAAAGACGAAATTCCACGAAAACGTATTGAATGATATCTGTTCACACTTTCTTGAACAAAAACACATGGGCGTATGGACTTAGTTTTGTTTATAACACACCTCTTGCTAGTTATGTATTCTGGTTGGCTGAAACACGGTCACTTGGAGTTAACTAATAGGCTAGTGCATGAGATTTGCGCCACCGTGAATTAGCGGTAATAATTCCCGAAGCGGGCAATAGACCTAAAATATTTGACTGGTTACAGCGCCCTCAAGAGGTTTGTCAGGCTCATCTTAATTATGAGAAATGGCGGCGTCTGAATCGGATCTAAAGGTTTCTTTTCTTATTTCATATTTTGAACCGAGGTGTGTTATAAAACACAAATGGACTGGCATGATTCGGTTACTATAACACGTCTATCCCCCTCGGGAAACAGGTCCCTCGGGAGAAGTGCTCTATAGTGACCTCATTGCCAGTCCATATGTGTATACTATTGCTATGTTTATATAATAATGTAATAACAAATGTACGCGTTTTTTGTTACTTGTTGTTTTATTTATTTATTTATTTCATGTGAATTATATTTTTGTCTGTCAAGACAAATCTTAAAATAATACACTAAACGTTTATGTTATAAATAAGTATTCAACAGCCACATTTGATGTGCAATTTGACATTTAAGTGTAGACGAGGTTTAATCACGCGTGTATTTGTGGTACAACGGATTCAGATCTGTAAGTCACGGAAGTGAAGAATAAAACTTCAATTCATTTATAGGTGGAGAGTTTGTATCCTCATTTATTTCATGTATACAATAGTCTCATGTTAGCGAAAGATGTTTTTACCCTTTCCTCTATCTCGCCTATTTTGTCTGCTATTTAATTGTATTTGTTCTATAATATTAATGCACGTGTACCAAACTTTATGATTCTCAGAATCAGTAGCCTTATAATATGCAATATTACCAGTTTATAATAATTGTTTGTGTAACCTGTGTTTTTGTTTTGATAAAAAATTATATAATTGTTTTTTGGCTGCCAACTTTAGGAAAATCGTTGATAAACAAATGAATGTATAGCTTTTAGGTGGATTAGTGAAAGAATGTAACAATTGTTTTGGACAAAGCCAAAGAGAAAAGAGGCTAACCATGAATTAAAGCGAATGTGAATTTCAGATACACTGATCATTTTTATTTATTAAATAAGCATTCGACATTAACTTGATTTGTGGGCGGGGCCGGGGGGCTGGCAGGCTTCTAAATGAAAAAAAGGGGGAGGGAGGGGGTTATACACTATAGGCCTACTATTGTCTAAGCTCGATACATTTCCGAAGGAGGGGACTGAGCAACTGGGGCGACGATTTTTTTATGTGGGGATGCACATACCCACATCATAGTTAACGTCATTTAAAGGTATATGATACACCATTTGCAGATATAGAAAATATTTACTACCGAATTATTAAGAAATATCTTACTCATTTGAAAGTAAAAAATGATTCAAGGCATCCAGCAAAATGATTGCGTTAGATATCCTGTAATTATTTTGATAAATATAATTTTATAAAGAAAAATTCGCGAAAAAAAACCCGCTGTTTTTCGTGCTTTTCTCGGCATCAATGACTGTAAAACTTTGATCAGTTAAACAGTATTTACTTTAAAATACAACCTTCAAAATCTACCTATTGATGATAATTCAAGGTATCCCACCTTTAACGTGTAATAACTAGCCAGCCTTAAATAGTTAGTATCAACTTCAACATGATTACTTGATCAATTATAAATGGGAAAAGAGTACCTTCTCGTAAATATAGTATGACCTATTTACTTACGCATACAATCGGGTATCGGCGCCGCCATTTTGACAGCATCGAGGTTTTTTAATTTCCTGGGTAAACGTGATGAACACAAGGCCGTATTCAGCACTGCCCTGGGTATGATGTAGACAGTGCGAGTTCGTGAAACCCTTTTTTCACAGTGCGCCCTCGCAATTTCGTTTTCACAAACTGACACATGCTTGCAGTCTAAATTCGTGGAACCGAAAAACCCTAGAATGACCTAATTTCTGCAAAACTCACCAGTACCAAATTGCCAATTAAGATGATAACAAAATAATTGCCCTGTTATCCTTCATGACACAAAATGTTAAATTCGGCAATATTGTTTTTTCTCTCGAATTTCTAGATTTGTTTTTGTACACAATGCAGAGGATATCAGTGGTGTCGGTTACGATATATACTGTAAAACATATTGTTTAATTTTACAGAAAAAATCAATGCTGTCAGAACTATCTGTTATTTAATTTAACTAATCAAATAAGTTAAGAGGGCCTAATATTTCGATCTTAACAATTTCTTCTTCAAAGACATAATTTAACTGTTAATTTGTAAATTGTAATCATAAATGTTTTTGTTCTAACAAAATTAAACAAAGTTGTAGTCGTTATTAACATATCAACTTGTTTTAGGCAAAATAAAAATAAAACAAAACAATTGTCGATATGGAATGACCATTCTTTCTATTTAATGTACAATCAGCGTCAATTATTACAGTTTACATAAATGATTATTTAACTGGACTTTTTTTTACTTGTACAGATATCTGCAAAATTTAAGGAAACAGAATTACTTATTTTTGTATTTTTACACAATATTTTGTGTATTATATAGTACATGTACAGGGCAGCCTCGCCACCTGCGTCGCTTTGCGGGAGGAAGTGCAAGGGCAGCTTCCCCGCCGAGCTCCAGCGTTTTGCGGGAGCGGCTTCTCTACCACCGGCTTTGCAGAAAGACGGGGCTTCACTCATGTCGTCTTTTCTAGCATAGCAGAGCAACCTTGTCTGTCTGGCAGATCTGTAGAATTACATAGGCTACATCATTGTACTGTAGTTTTCACAGCTTTGTACGTCCATCAGGAAACGTCGTTGTATTTATACCAATGCGCATGCGTCTACTTTGTGTACCAATAATGAACAATTTACGTATGGCCAACTAGTCAGCGGGGATATAGCGGGGATGTGTAAAAACAATACCAAAATGAGTAATTTTGTAGATTGTGCTTTGCTTAATATTATATATATCTGTATAAATAAAAAAACAAAAAAGTCCCTGGTTAATTAAACAACATTTCTGTAAACTGTAATAATTGTTGCTGATTGTAAACTGAAAAAATGGACATCCCATATTTAGCATTTTACGGTTTGTCTGTATTTTGACCAAACAAAACAATTGGTCTGTTATTAACGATTACAACATGTGTTTATTATATAGGCCTAACAAATTAACTAACAGAAAGTGCTGCCAACTCTGTTGCCAGCATCTTTGCTGTAAAAATGCAAAGTTGTTTTTACAGTGTACGTAAATTATATTTTTGGCAGTTTTGGCAATGCTTTAAAATGCTAAATACATGTTTAAAAGTCTTAATTGACAGATTTGACGGTGTTTTAAACAAATATAGAAAAGTTAAACGTAAAAACAAACCAAAATTAGAGAAACAAAAACCATCCCATTATTTTTACAGTGTACGTTATTGGTGATGTTCCATTTAGAAACGAATTCCAGTACAGTGTATATGCATCTTCACTACTTACACTTACAGCCATCTTGATTTTTTGTGTATACTTCAAGCTGTTATGCTTGCCAAATCTGCATCGCTGAATCGATTCGATGTTCAGTCGGCCATATTAGCGGTTGAATTTTCAGTACTACCGGTGTAAATGCTTGCGTATAGCCTAGGTACGCTCAACCCATCGATGACCAAAATCTAGATGCCAAGGTTTCACAGGGTGCTCTGTCGCTATAGTAACCATTCTTCCTTTCTGAATCCAATTCAGTTCCAAGAGATCGTGTGTGACCCCGGGGATCTGCCGCGGGGGCGATTTCTCTATATATTTGCCCGAGTGCGTGTTACGTGGACGCAGCGTACCTCCCGAATAAGATTCACAGAGTCACTCTTGCTGCAACTGCATTTCCTACATCACGCACCATTGGAAGCAGCGCGAGGAATCATCACTTACTTGTCGCCGGACGAAGGTGGCAAGGCGAGCAGTTGCACACGGCGCCACTTTGTACGTTTCCGCTCATTCCCATTCACCAAAAGTACGCACCAATGCATCGTACGAAGGAGTGTCGTCAAATCTCCTGCGCTGGGCGATTTCATCAAGCTGATGTATCGAGCTGGACGAGGCACAGACAGCACACCTTCACCACTCCGTCACACTTTGCCCCACATTGAAGTTTCGCAGACACTCTATTCACTCTTTACACTACGAATGTAGTACTCTGTGATTGACTGCTCGAGACTGGATGTTTATCTTAAAATATATCTCCGCCAGATAGGAATCGAAATGTCTGTCAACTACGTGTTTTTTCAATTACAAAGTGGAGGATTTCCAAACTTCTGGAATCTATCCAACGCAACGAACGTCCCACAAAGGAACACACCTGACACGTTAAACCTTCCTAGTTTGCTGCTTGTTTTGTTAATCATATGGACATTCTTTGGCAATATGTTAGTGCTAATAGCGGTGTATAGAGAAAGAGGGCTGAAATCTATGTCAAATTATGTGATTGCCAGTCTTGCCCTAGCCGACCTGCTGCTGGCTGTGCTCGTCATGCCTCTTGGCCTCGTATCATTGGTGAGTAAATTCTTTTACACCCCTTTCCCCGTTCTTAAATCCCAGGCGTATTTTCTGCTCTCTTTGCAGTTTTTTTTCTAGGTTCTTTTATATTTAAGCATACAATACATAGATTGTAATGTAATAAAATCAGTGCGTAAATGTTGTCGATATTTTCTTATCGTCGTTCACGTTGAACGGTAAAATGTGTGCATATACTACATTATAAAGCAACACCTATAGTTTATTATTTACGTGTTATGGTTTCAGCTGGTTCAATTGCTAACAAGGTCGATTTATTCGTACGGCTGCACCTACACTAAACGCTGCATACAATTTACTGTTTATAACTGAGGGACGTGTATAGTAATGTATGAATTCCTAAATCCTGGCGTGTGGCACTCCTAAGAATTTATACAGATCCTTCTCAATAGCAATTAATAAACATCAACGTGTGAATAACCCGAGGTTTAAAACTATTTGAAACTAAATTGCCTATAATAAAGATACATGTACTTTGTTTTTTTGCAGGTTTATTGACAGGGGCCAATTTCACGGAGCTGCTAGCACAAAAAAAAAATGCTTAGCACAAACCAGTCTTGCTCATTAAAAACAAGTTATCAGCCAAAATTCTACGTGTTTTTCATGCTAAGCAAAAAACCAGCTGATTATCAATCAAAAACAATAAAGATCACTTAAAAATATGGTCTGTAACCTTGTTTTTACCAAGGACAAATGTTCATGCTAAGCACATTTGTTGTGCTTAGCAGCTCCGTGAAATTGGCCCCAGGTCATTTCAGTAAACTGTTTGCATATAACATAACTAATGGTATATATAGCCTAAGTGGTTTATATCGAACAAATATGCAGTCATAATTAGCATGTGCCTTTTTGTGTGGCCCTAATAACAACCACTTTAGTGGTTAGTGACTCCCGTGTCAATATTCAACCAGCATATTTAAATACACTAAATAATTGCATAATACAAATAACAATGAAAATAAGTAATTGTCAATTAATATTCTATCACGGAATTGATTCCAAAGTAATGGTGATCAATAATTCACATTCGACGCACAAAATATCATAGTCAACCTCATTTTTGTAATGATGGAAACTCGTATTCTCCAGAGACTTGTATTCTCCAGTTTCGCTTGGACAGATAGAAAGGGCCCTTGCAAGTATAGGAATGTGGGGAAAAGCTCACATTATTGTGTGACTATCGAGACATCCCGTTCTGACCAACATGCATTGTGAAGTACGGTAGTAATTGAATGTTTACATGATACGTGCATTGTGTATGTAATTTTATTTTCTACCGTGTTGATGCGTGCAAAGATACAGACAGGACAAACGTGTAGTTTAAAAGCAGTTTATATGATATCCTTTTTAGTGGAAAAGCAAAATGGCCCATTTCTTGAATTTTCGAGAAATACTGGCATGGATAATATTTTATAATGCTGCGTTGAAATGGACACCGTTACAAGAATAGTGTTTCATCCCAGTAGAGATCTTAGCGTCTTTTAGCAACCAAATTTAATTTGTATTTATAAAGCAAAAACATTCAGTTCTAACAATATTTGGGCACGAAATGATTTCGAGCGCACGAAATAAAAACTCAAATTATTTCGTCACAGTGATTTGTATTCGTCATATGTCCCTTTAGGGGCTCCGTATGTTTGTTATGGTGACAGTTAAACTAAGTTCAACTAAAATAATATAGATTTTACACTGAAATTATAATCGCTTGTCCGTTATAGCTCACATTATGCCACTATTGCCTCTGTTTATCGTCTGTCATGTGCATGCTCACCTTCAGTAGTTGGCATGGTTAGAAATGTTTGCGGTGCTGTTGTATTTAAATAGGAGGATGATGATGATGGAATACTGGCCAGGATGTGTGACAGCGATCATGTCTATAGAAATGTAGGACATCAGTGTGATTACAGATAACTCGCTCTATAGCTTGAAGGTCAATCGCTTGCATGTGTTACTAGACAGGTGAGCATTTGGGAATACCTAACCACCATTCGCCATATTTAATCATTTGAAAGACATTCTGCCTTGTATAAATGCCATTTTAACCAAATCCAATCATACTTTTGCGCCTCACAACAACGTAAGCCCTGTCTCATCTGCACACGCCACCCATTGTGAAATATTTTAAAAAGGAAATACATGCCGGGCGGGATGTGTTGGTATATACAGCAGTCTTTAGGTGAGCTTTAAAAAGCTTCCAACAAACCTGTGCGGGCGTTAGTCAGTCAGCCTTGCAAATGTTTTGGGCAAAACATTGCGTCAGCTTGGTGTTGCCGATTGTATATTCTCACAGGTTACTTATCGAATGTTCTCCTTTCCTGTAACATTTCAGTCAAAAAACATTTTTTTAACCCAGGAAAGAAAATCACATGTAGGTTGGTTTCGCCACAACAAATCCTATCACAGGGCCTGTGAATAACAAAATCCACCCTGGCTTTCAAACAGACATGTACGCCTACTCTTCCAAGACGCACTTCAGCATTAGCCAGTATTGATTTACATGGTTACAAGCTACTAAAGAGTTGTATATTTTGTCCCTTTGCATTATTTAGAAGCTTTGTGTTGTTGTGTCGCAAAATTAAACTTTCATGACGAGATGGAAGCATAGCAATCGACATATTCATGCAAGCGATTCTTGTCTAGGTCAACATAGACACGTACGTATAATGTGTACTGTCATGATACTTATTCTCTGTGGTTTTTTATCTTCTCATTTTGATAATCCTTACTGTGGGCGAACGCGAGCTTTGGTACTGTAGTCAGACGGCACGTAGGATTTTGTAAAACTCTTTCCTTACTTAATTAGCAATTCAAATTACCGAAAGCAGGAAAAAGGCGAATCTCGATTTCCCCCGTAATAACTAGCAGGTCTATATTTTGTTTGTAGTTCGAAAAAAATAATATGCAGCATTAAAAAACTAGAGTGCAATTCTACCTCTCTCTACCCACACCCGTCGCTTGGCATTAAGTGTGGTGATTCACCGTGTTTCGTCGAAATGCAGTACTAATGAAAGTACGAATTGTGCCTCGTCGCTGCCTGTCTTGCTTTAAGTCACTTTTCATTTTCCAATTGAGATGCTTCGTGATGAGGATTTCTGAATGTAACGTGGTAGCTCAATTGAGCGTTAGTGTATTTTTCTATTTGTGAAAAAAACCATGGCCCTACGCATTTTGGATTACAGCTTATTATTTTTTCAGACCTCCAAAGATTTTAAAATGTTTTTTTCCCCTTCAAATCACGTACGCCAAATCACGTGCTGTCATCCCTGTTGACCTTTTCAGAGCACAGATGTCGAACTACGTGGTTCCAATTTAAATAACATATTAGGTTTGTATTATTTTATCAGCAATTGTGACATTCAAATCCGTTTCAAATTTATTGTTCGTTTACATTTCAATCGATAACATTCGTCAAAAGTAGTTTGAGGTGTCCCCGGCTATTTTCAAACATTTTGTATTAAAATTCACCAACTCTCACATTCAATTTCGGCACAGAAAATAAATTAAGACGTTTTCACCAAACCAATTTTAGTTTTTCAATTTCAACCATTTGTCACCCTTTTTTGGGTCTAATTTGTCTAAGCAACAGCTTAGGCGAATTTGATCTGTAATGACGAATATTCCCAAGACAATGTTTAAAGGGATCGTATACATTTGGTAATTGGAACCCACTGTTTGTTTCAATCCTATATAGTTATAGATATATACCATAAAACTAACCTGTACAAATTCCATTTCAAAAGGTGTTAGCGATTTTGAGATATTGCCGCAAATCTGGAGCGGTTATGTCCACGCAGGAAGAATAATCTGCATTGGAATACACAATATGAGAAACGTCACTGCAGTAACGCTTCTCAGATTCAATTTTGTTTGGATAAAATGTTTTTATCTTTTTCCATAACCGCAGTACTTCGAAGTGAAAAGTTTCTAAAAATTAATTATACTATTCAAAGCTGTTGTACTTCTTACCAAGTAAGTTTTTATTGCCATTAATTTTTGGAGTAATTACCGAACGTTTACGATCCCTTTAAAGAGAGTGACAACAAAAATGTAATTGAATGTTAAATAACTAAATTGGTTTCATGAAAGTTGTGAAAGATTTCTTCGGACGAAATTGAATGTTATAGTTGATGAACTTCAATTTGGTTTTTTTAATAGCCGGGAAAACCTAAACTATCCTGTATTTGAAATCATAAAATTGAAATACGTTTCAACAGGATACAGACAAAATCGGGGTTGTATAAAAAAGGAAAATAATAAAGGAAAAGACATGGAGGAATCCTTAACAACATTATTCGGTACGTCGTAAAACAAGGTTGGTATACATGTACAAATACAAACCAATCCAGGGGACCACTTTTTGTTTGTTCTTCCACCCTACTTCTGCATCCCTCTTTTGTGTTTCTTTTCCAAACCATGTTAATGTTATGCATCATACTTGTTTGTCCCCCTTTATATGTTTGTTTCATGTACACAGACATTTTGTCTCTGAAGAAGATCTTGAATATCGAAATATTAGACCCTCTCAACTTATTATTAGATTTGTTTAAGAAGAGCACAGAAAGAAAGCCAGGGAGAGAAGGGTTGTTGCAATATTTTATCATAGACGATTACCCTGTCATCGGCATAGTTTGTGCATTGTGAAAAACCTACATACACACTGTTTTACAGGAGATGTTTCGCTGTAAATTGACTTTAACATTTTCGGTCGTTCTTAATGTAATTCGACTAATTATTTTACGTATATTTTTGTAATGACCAATAAAATTGTATTTATACATTTTAGTTTTCAATTTTTTTAAACAACAATTGAGAGGTAAAAACACCGCGTTTTTCGTTTCACAACAAAAGCTCTAAAACTACACAGGACTAGGAAACTTGGTTATTTTACAGCTTTTCTATATATTTTTTTTATTACAAATATACAAATGTACATATAAGTTTTGACTATTTTTCAATTTTCCTTTAAAGCAATGTTTGCTGTTATTTTTGTCCATTGAAAAAAATACGTCCAACCAATAAACAGAAAACGAGACCCAGAATGTGTTTCGATTTTTTTTTTTTTTTTTTTTTGGGGGGGGGGGGGTAGTTAAATGGCATCACGCGGCTATGTCTCGATTTCCTGTGTTTTCAAGTTGCATTAGCCTAAAATTATAATATAGGTTTTTCCGGCTAATGTAAAACGTTTTTCATTTGAATTCACCGATTCTATTATTCAAATACGTCCAGCAACATCGATTCAGTGCACTTTCAATATTTAATTTCGTCACATAATTTCAAACTGCGTTGAAACAAATTCAAACAAATTAGCACACGTTTTCGTCTCGAGTATTCGATTTCGTCTCAGTAGATAGCTAATGTGCATGTATAGGTAATTCTCCACTTGTCTACGCTCCGCCAGTGAACCCGAAATGGGTATTTAGTTTCTGCCTTGTCCGTTCGCGTGTACTAACCTTGCAAACGCTGTGTGGACCTTCAAACAAAAGATGTCCACATAATACACACAACCAAAATCCCTGTGTGGACTTTCCCACGTCCATAAAACGATTCTCCCTTTTTGAAAAAATCTCTAGAGGTAAAATTGGATTCGGGTTATATTAAAAATAGTGGAGAGGAACACTTGAGAGAATCTCACTCAAGAATTTGGGTTGAAAGAGTTTTCATGCTGTGAGTTAAATTAGGTCGAGGATAACTAAACGAATTCAAAGGAATGTCGAGGAGCCCGGTGTTCGGTTTTTTATAGTTCGAGAGAGTAAAATGCTCATTGGACGAGCGTAATAAGAGTGAGAGTATTATCCAGTTTGTTTTAGAACAAAAAACTCGGTTTTGTCACTGTTGAGTTTCAGCATGATTGGGCCATGGAGACCTCATTTATTGGCTCTGCTGAACGTGTCTGTATGTGATCATATCATACTCTATATGAGCTTTTGCTCACTTCAGCATTTTTCTTTAAAACAAACACACAACAAATCCAACACACCCCCAAAAACCAACAACCCCAACAAAAAGTTAAGAAAAAAAGGTTAGTAAACAAGAACTGTGATAAATAAACACAAATGCCCCACCACCATTGGGATTAGGGTTGGAATCGAGGACGTCCTCGATTGAGATTTGTGTACAAAACGAATGAGAGCCGTCGGAAAGAGTACAAACAAAGGGTATTATCGAGAGGAACAAAAGAAACTCCTCGATTTACACCATAAACAAACGTGTGTGAGTTTGTATTTAGGCCTTCATTCAAATAATGGATATAACCAATGATAAATGTCTGTGAGTGCGATGGTAAGAATAGTTTCATGAGTTGACAGATAGTATACAAATATTGAGTGGCTTAGAGTGGAATGGGAGGAATAATTACCACGCGGTAAAATCTGGACTTGTCCATTTCACGAGGCGGACTCGGCCGAGTGAAATTGAAAAGTCTAGATTTTACCGAGCGGTAATATTGAATTTCCTCCCACTTCACAATTTAAAGCTACTCAATATTTGTTTTATATAACTGACATACAGATCTGCGAACGTTGGCTTATGTTGACGTTGCCGGCCGCTATATGATTATGTGTAGTTTTCCAGCTGCAGCACAAATCGGGTCACAACCTTCTTCTCATGTTTTGGAGTGAGGGTCGACTATTCAAATGTCGTGGGAACGAGGTTGATCCTAACTGTGGAATAGTATACAGCCGAGTGGAATGGTACATTTCATCTGACACCGAATGAAATGATTCTTTCAATCGCATGAATAAATAATAATAATGTGCGGTGCTTATATAGCGCTTCATCACCAAAGTGCTTAACATTATTACCCCGATCGTTGGGCCCATGAAACATTCCAAATGCCATCTCAGCTCCCTGGGGAGTATACAGCTCGATGCTGCCATTTCGGCGCAAAGCAGCTAAATCAACCACAATAACCATCTCTGCCCTCACAGGTACCCATTTACTCCTAGGTGGAGAGAAGACTTTTGTCCCAGGCCGGACTTGAACCCACAACCTGCAGCTTTACCTACAGATTACAAATTCAATGCTCCAGACCACGAGGCCACGAGGCCACGGCACTCCACTTAAACATTCATTATGTGTTTTATATATTGATTGATTGATTGATTGATTGATTGATTGATTATCTTTTATTTTATTCATATCGTGGCCCAAAGGCCAAATTACATGAATGTTACATTGATTTAAACAAACAAATACATTTATATTTTAAACAAATACATAAATAAAAACATACATACAAATACGATAGGACACTAAATGCGCACACCCGAGAAGTTGAGAATTTAATAAATCAATGTAGTATAGAATCGGACTTTTTGTGAACCTATCGATTCTACAGGGTAGCAACGAGATGGACTGTGAGTTACGCAAATCCATACCGTGTGTTTTTCTCCTGGTAGGGGGTATACGGTTCTCTGTTTGCTTACAATTAACAATAGATTTGCAAGTTTATGACGATGAGTCTGTCCACGATCAGAAAGGGTTTCGATTCCATACTCATTGATTGCTTTTTTTGTACGCTGAGCCGATATTGTTTGTTTGTTCGTGTTTATTTAGACAATCAACACGGATATCTTACAGGAAAAAAACGGGGAAAAAACTAGCCACAATTATTGCAAAAAGACAAAATACATGTATATCCGAGGTTTTGTCGAGGATAACACAAAAAGCTACAGAAACAGTTTATTTCCATTGTGGTCCTCTACATTTAAAAAATACATTAACATAAATACATGAAAGAAACACACACAAAAACAACTTTCACGAAGGACATTGTTGAGGGTAACATTGTTGAGGGTAATTAAAACAATACATGTAGATTAAAAGACCGGGAAAAAAATGAATAAAATTCATTCATAAAATAGAAAGATACAAATACTTACATAAACATAATAAAATAAATTTACATTAAACCAGATTACACATGAAATTTCAACACAAAAGATTCTGGTAACACCAGATTAGAACAATCACTTGCAATTAAAGTGGGAAAGCCACTAAAATCGCAGACCCGGTATGAGAAGTGTTTGTTTAAAAAATAAACAACAGATTAAACTGGACATTACTTTACATAAATAAAACAAGACACAAAAGCATGCATATGTCACGATGGTTAAACAATAAACAATACAACGTGCGATCAAGTCAACCAACAACAACTCCTGAAGTTGCAGTTTGTCAAAATAATGCATTTTGACAGCCATGTTCATAAAAGCCTGCTAACTTAGCAGCCAACTAGGCCTTAGCAGCCTGCTAAATCCGTAGTTTTTCGTCTCCGTGGTTACCAACTAATTTTGTATGAATACAACCTTGCTAAGAATGTGTCAAGGAAAATGGACGAGGAACTGTGGATTCGTGCCAAGAATGGACGAGGCGAAGCCGAGTCCATCGTTGCACGAATCTACAGTTCCGCGTCTATTTTCTCCGACTTATCTATTTTTTGTTAACAACAAAGGTTTGTTCAAATAAGATTCTTAGCTTGCCGCAATCCCCACGTTTGTGAATTAGTATGGATTCGTAAAGTACATATATTTAGTCGATGTACATACGAATGGAAGGCATCAGTAGTTCGGTTCGTGTCTCCTCGAGGTGGCACCTCGCTCACAAGAAAAACTGTCGATTCGGTGACAAATCTACAGTTTGCTGTAGATTCGTCAAGAATCTACAGTTAACTGTTTCAGTAGACTAGGCAGTTAGTCAAACCAAAAAATAACAACCGGAAAAAGTGAATTTGCATGTCAATAGGGTATGGTGATGTTTTGAATGGGTCAAATGACTTTAGGAACAGTAGTAAATTTGAATCATGAGGCCTATGTGTGCACTGAAATCTACACAAGCATGGTGATGTGGAAGGTAAACATGATAAAGGGAAGAAACGTAAAGCCAATTATAGTGATAAAAAACTTTTTTAGAGCAGAAAAGTTTGATGAATTGAAAGACGTTCTTGAGAGTAAGCACAAAGATGCCAACACCAATCGCAAGAAACAAGATGCCTGGGAAGTTATTCTTACCCAGCATAGGGCTAGATTCCCCACAACCAATATAATATTTGGAGACCTACAAAAATAGGCTCTCGAAACTCAAATCTGAATCCAAGAACTATGTTATCCAATGTAAAAAGTCCCGTAACACATTATATGGTTGCCAACTATAGAAACACCCCAGATCAACCCTAACGTTAGCAGGCAACTTAGCAACTAACTAAGCTTAGCAAAGTTTTATGAACATTACTTAGCATACCAACTAGGCTTAGCTGTCAACTAGAGGTCATTTTAGCAGCCAACTATAGGCTTGGCAGGCTTTTCGGTCCTGATCATTAGTAAGCGTGGAGTTCCAAACAACATCTCTATGTACGGCAGCGGAGGTCGTCTTATATCCCTTACTATTAAAGCCAAATATGCGCAACATATATACAAGATAATTTGTATTTTTTAAGGCATTTTGAATCTTGATGCCAAATTGTTTTGCAGAAGACACAAATCTGTCAATACTTAAAACTGGTCGAGGAGGGTCTTTCTTGAAACAAATTTAAAAGGCCTGACATTTTGATGGATTCAAAGTAACATTATTATCCTTTGTCCAATCAACAAACCTGTCTAAATCCGCCTGAAGATTGCCAGTTACAGAACATGTACAATTTCCAGTTAGAGTTAGATCTCTACACTAACAGAAGTGTCGGATGCAGCATCATTGATAAAACATTGAAAACCCAAGGAATTAACACAAATGTTGTACCTTGTGGAAGGCCACCATTTAATGTTTTAAAGTCAGACAAAGTCTGATTGTATCTGACACGTTGTTATCTGTTGGAAAATAAATTGCAAATCCATTGAATAATTATTGATTCCCTGACACTTAACTGTAAGAATGTGTTAATAAGGAGATTATGATCAAGGAGGTCCAAACACTTAGAAAAATCAGTTAAAACAACAGGACCAGCTCCCCTGTGCAAACAAATGCATCTAACTAACCAAATTATTGTGAAGTAGAAACTCATTTCATATATAACTGATTTAATATCAATTTTGTTGTGAATATCATGAATCACCCAGTTGGCAACAAACTCTTCGTCAGGGACCCACCCGTCAGGAACACAGGCCTCAACTTCTCAATATTCTCTGGATACTGTTAAGGAATAGGAATAACAATCGCCTTCTCCCACGGAATTGGAACAATTCCCTCAGTATAAGAGCTGTCGAGGATGTCTGTGAGTGGAACACTCGGCTTGTTGGCAAACTCTTTGATAAGACTAGCCGATATCCCATTAGGACTAGTGGCTTTGCATGCTTTAACATTTTCTTTTCAACACATTATACACATCTCATGAATACAAGTGCGGAGGAGGCTTAGATGCAGGCAAGAATGTCGGCAACGTTGAATATCAATGGTGTAAAAACAGAAGAGACATTGACAAATTGGTCATTAATGCTATTGGCAACATTAATATGATTATTTGCACACACACATGGGACATGCACACTGAGATCAGCCAAATCATTTCTTGCTATAATCTTAATCTGTTGATGCCATTGTTTAGAGTCATTAAACAAAAAAGATGTCCCAATCTTTCAGCATATAATAGCAATAAATGTATATATATATATATTTTCTGGTAATGAAACCAAGGATCCCTTAAAAACGCACTAGGCACTGTAGCTCGTAAGCCTGAAGAAACCTACAAGGAGAAGACAATGAGAAGAAGATACAGTTTTAGAGGTGGGAAGAAAACCCTAGAAGAATATCCTAAAGAAAACCCACGGAATCAGGCAGGGACTGAAAACCCAATCTACATATTGGCCCAGGCCGGATTCGAACCCAGGTCACAGCGGTGGAAGGCAAGGAAAGAACCGCTATGCCAACTTGACTCCCTTGAGCATTCTCAATTTCACGTTTAATTTTGTTTGTGCAACGACCTCTATTTGATAGCATCGCCAGCAGCAAATGCAAATGCAGCCTGGCAAACAGAAATCAGCTTTTAAATTGTCGATGTCGTCCACAGTTTATCAGATGTACATGACATAAGTATTAGTTTTTTTAAGAATCTCAATCTAAGAATGATACAATTGTGGTCACTTCTTACTATTGGAGGTAAACACATTATACCAATAGGCCTATAAGACAAATCTGAGGTGGCCTGTGCTCTTGTTGGAAATGTAATCACCTGTTTCAAGCCATCATCTTTCAGAAGCGTTTTTATTCTTGATCTATTAAAACCACCTGCTATGGCAAAACCAATGTCAGGGTAAGTTGTATACGCAGAATGTCGGTGGGGTCGATCCAAACGATCAAGTAGCAAGTCCTGATGAGGGGAGTCTGGTGGAATATAAACAGCACATACTGCTAAAGCTGACACTCCTCGAGTAAGCCCCTCAGGTGGAACCATTATCCACAAACATTCAAGCTCCCTGGTACAGTAATGTCAGTAATGGG
The DNA here is from genome assembly GCA_037893245.1 of Crossaster papposus. Lineage (NCBI taxonomy): Eukaryota > Metazoa > Echinodermata > Asteroidea > Velatida > Solasteridae > Crossaster > Crossaster papposus. Next base: position 19,109 of record JBAIAA010000857.1, read on the forward strand.
TTTAGTGTTGATGTGGTTTTTGACGTAGATGGCGATACCACCTCCTCGTTGATGCTGGCGAGACTTGGTAAATAAGTTATAGATGTTTTATGTTCAGCGAATGTTCAGCGAACTTTGTTCTGCGTAAAAATAACCTCAGCTTCATTCAGTTTATTCACAAGAGACTGGGCGTTAGTCAGCATGCAGCACAGGTGGTACAGATGCGCGAGTTGTGCTAGAATTACAGAACGTTTTCGGCAGAGTAGTCAACGTTCTTGGTCTTTGAGATTGTACCTCATGCTCGCCATAAACAAATGGCAGTTCTTGACTGCACGACGGTAACTCCAGTGACCACTCCGATTGTTGATTTGGGTCAATGCACGTATTTCTTGATGCAGATGAGCACCAGACAAAGGGCGATTTGTTATCTGTTTGGGTATATGCACGCCCAATGCTAGGTTCCGTTACGAACGCCACGATTGGCCATTCGTAGCTGATCGTGGAATTTTCGTTTCCTTTTCTGAAATTTCACGTTTGGATACGAGTTGATGCGAGTCGATACGTTCTGGTACGATTTGGTGCGCTTGGATGCGATATAGTCACGATTGGTCAATTTCAGGTGACACGATCTGTCACGATCTGTTCTCCCGTACAGATACGATCAGATACGTTCCGAAAGGATTGTCCCGATTGAGTCCCCGATTGGGTCCCGATCTGACACGATCTCACGATCGGGGTCCTTTGGGACGATCTGGTACGTGCAGATACGTTCCGATACTTTCCGATACGATCATCACGAACCGATGCGCTCTGTTGCGATCAGATATGAATGTGGCCGCGATTTCTTTCACCATTGGGATCGAGAGTGATCACGATTTGAGCCACGATTGGACCCCGGTGGGTATATATACAGCCCGACTGGCCATGGACTTCATTGTTTCTTGAACTTTTACAGAGTTAAGGCCCAGTCACACCGGGCTTGCGACCAGGTTACGACCTAGCTGCGACCGAAAAATGTTGCAATCCTGGGCAAATCGTACAAAGAGCGTGCGACTGGTCGCAGAGGTCGTGGGTCATCGCCACAGCAAAATCAGTCGCAGCAAGGTCGATGGTCATGTTCAAAACTCCTGACCTGCGATTCCGAATCGTACGAGGTTGCAGACAGGTCTTACATGGTCGTACCACCAGTCGTGTATGCTCGCACCACCAGTCATGGATGATCGCGGGTCCCACAGTCGGACGATTAGTCGTGCAACTGATTGTAGGTATAGACGACTGGTCGTGCGAGTGGTCGCAGGTATACACGATTGCTCAGACGATCAATCGTGGGTGCCTGGGACTAGTCGCACAATTACCTACGACTGATTTTGCGATCAATCTTCTCCAATTGCTTGTGATCGCACGACCAAGCGTGCCACCAATCGTACGTACCAGTCCTAAGAGCAATCACAGCATACGACCGCTATGCGGAGATCGTCGCAAACATCGGCGATTGGTCGTATCTCTGCCAAATCGCACCAATCGCACGATCCAGAAATCGTACGATCCGGTGTGACTGGGCCTTTAGACTACAACCCACAATCAGATCGCAGCGCATCTCAACAGAGGTGGTGTTTGTCTTGTCCAGGGTTGATTCCGATCACCACGATTTGGAAGCACGATTAGATGCGATCTGTCGCGCTTTGTTACGATCCATTACGATCTGATGCGATGATCACGATTGAAAATTAATCGTGTTGATCGTAGAAATTTGTTGAACCGTCCAAAAATCTTCTACGATCAACACGATCAACACGACTGACCTCAAGATCTAATAAGATCTGATAGAATCACCACGATCACTCCACGATTAGGACCACGATTTCAATCGTGGCGCGAATCGTGATAGTGAGAACCTAGCATAAAACTAAAGTGTTGAGTCAACATTATAAGTGTGCGGTCATTGACTACTCTTTAAACGTTCTAATTTCAACCATTCAACTTATGAATTCAACACATTGAGTGTTGAATTCACCAGTTTCATGTATGGAATTCCATCTGTATTAAGAGTAGTTACTGACTGCACACTTATAAGGTTGATCATAGAGCAATAAACTAGTTTATTGCTCCATGGGTTGATTCAACACTTTAGTTTTAAGCGTGTGTCTAGATATGTCGGCACCTGCTCTACAGCCCCCATAGCGCCAGTTTATGCCAAGTTCCCGTAAGGTTAGCTGGACACTCTCCGACATGATTGATGTTGTGTCTCAAATTAGCCTTTATGTCCAGCATATCACGGCGTTGATAACAATGTCGATTTGTGGTCTGGGTGTGGTTTTCTTGACCACTGCAAAGGCCAGGGTTTACTGATATGTCCATATATCGCGTAATATCCTTTGGAGTATCATGGCCTGGAATTAGAAAACAAGTTTGTCCATTTTCGGACAAGTACATAATGCTATTTTTGCAAGATGAAATCCAGTAGAACAATTACGCAGCGAAAATAGTCCCTGGCACACTCTAGCTGGAACAAAATGAAGTTGCTCGGTGCAGCAGGCATCAACAAGTTGTCTGTTCTCATGATGAAACAATACATGTCTGTCTGCATAAACAGTATCCTGATAGCAGCAAAAAAGAGCCATACTCGTAAAACTGCACAAGTCCATAGTGGAGCCAAGTTGCCAATTCCAATCATACGCACATTCAGTTTGAAGATTTTAGGCCACAATAAAATCCTCTTCAATCTCACTTCATAACAATTAAATAGACACAAGGTTCACCAAACTGGGATCTGTAAACGTCAGAAAACCAAATCACATTATGATTAAGACTTGATGGCAAATAAAAACATAGATTAAAACGGATTTAAAATTACAAACTCCAGCACAAATTCAAAACACGGCAGCTGCTTAAACAGCGCCCTCGGCTTATATCCGCGCCTTGGGCTTATATCCGCGCTCTCGGCCTATTCATCACCTAACTGTCTCCTTGTCATTTGATATTTTATGGAAAAATACTTAATGTGGTCGGTTATTTTGATCACGGACGTGCATTGACTTCTTTGTGTATTTCCTCAATCTAAAGTTAACGTTAGCATCGCACAGGATTTTTTTCAAGTTCTTTATTTGACAGCGCTTTAATGGCAGCTATAAAGATGTCCCAGCAAAGACTGCATAATTATGCCTCCCATCGGCTGACAACCCACTGAATTTGTTTTGGGTGAAACAGCATCATAACTTTCAACAGGCTCACTTAAATCGTCGCCCCTTATTATTATTTATTACCAGCACAAAACCCGCACGCATGTGTAGGTGTCAGCGTACATGGCTTATCGCGCGGTACGCGTACTATCAACGTGTGTACAGCTTCGCAATCGATAATGAGGATCCCGTGCAATGGGACAGAACGAATGGAACGAAAATGCACGGTGAATGAAACCAAGTTGCACGATGTATGACGCAATCATGCAATGGAATATTTGTCAATGAAATGATTCAATGTCATGTGACTAAATTCCACTAATCAAATGGCAAGGATCTGGCGTTATAATATAAATCCCATTTCTGTGCGATGAAACGAATAACCCAATGCACGCGATCAACGATCCACCAATCAGATAACGGGGATTTATTCAGGTGTTGTATAATGAAGGTATACAAATGTATAAATGAACTAGTTCGTGAACTCCTGTATGCCGATAACTGCGCGCTTGTCGCCCACACACAGAAAGACCTACAACTCATCATGAAATGCTTTGCAACAGCTTGCTCACGCTTTGGGCTTTCAATCAGTCTAAAAAAGACAGAGTTGTTGTTTCAACCTGCTCCATGTAAGCCGTATGTTCCACCAGTCATCACCATTGAAGATCATACCCTTCATTCTGTGGACAAGTTCACATACTTGGGCAGCACCCTTTCAAGAGAGGTCAACATAGACGACGAAGTTGGTCACCGGATATCTAAAGCCAGCTCGGCATTCGGAAGATTTCGTGAGCGTCTGTGGAATAGAAGAGGCATAAGCTTGAAAACAAAGCTGCTTGTCTATCAAGCTGTTGTCTTGACTTCTCTGTTGTATGCCTGTGAAACTTGGACAACATACAGCCGCCACATCAGAAAGCTGAACCACTTCCACCTTTCCTGTTTGCGCAAGATGTTATGCATCAGATGGCAAGACAAGGTCCCTGACACCGATGTCTTCAAGCGAGCGGAATTGCCAAGTGTAGGTGTTTTGATCATGAGAGCTCAGCTTCGCCGGTCAGGTCATGTAATACGAATGCCTGATGATCGAATCCCCAAGAAGATACTCTATGCTGAACTAACATCAGGCAAAAGATCTGCTGGTGGAAAATTCAAGAGATACAAGGCTTGTCTTAAAGCAATGCAACATCAATGTAAGTAGCTGGGAAGAACATGCCCACGATCGGACGGCATGGCGAAGATCTTCCCATGAAGATGCATCAAGCTTCGAAGCCCGTCGCATCAGGGAGGCTAAGCTGCAACGACAGTAACGGAAATCTCGTCAGCCAGTTGCTTCCCAGCTACGTGCCAAACCCCCCCCCCCCCCCCACCCCCCCCCCCCCCCCCGACGATCTAGTGTGTCCAGTGTGCGATCGCAACTTCCTGGCTAGAATTGGACTTATTAGCCATCAACGTACACACAACACCAACTAGTATGGAGATGTTGGCTGTCATCTTCGAGTTTCGAAGGACGAACTATATATATGGATAATGAACAATAGGGTCCACGATTGACCGAACGCCCACTATTGAAAATCGTGTACAAAAAATATGGGAGGCATTCCGAAAAAGTTGAAGCACTAAAAAAAGAGGGACACTAGACCGTGTAAGTCTTGCGCACAAAGGTCAAGATTAAAATTACAGGCACCACTGAGCCGCCGGCTTTTAGGTGTGGTTAGTTTCGTTTTCTATACTATTTTGTTTACGAAGATCTGAACCATGAAACGGCCATAAATATGGATGATAAATTCAAACCTAATTTTACAATGTATGAAAACATGCGCGACTGTTTAAATTATTGAAGAGAAGTAGAAACAAAACCCAAAGTTTTATCTGAGCATACACGTTACATGATTGGCCCATTGTCAGGAATAGAAAGCCCGGCCCCCCAAATCCCTGTACTTTATGTCGTTGCGCTGACGTCCGGGGACGTACATGTACATATTTACACAAATTATATGGCGACGACCGCCTTATGCTGCATGTATCCTACGCTTTTAGAAAGAATAGCGCGTGAACGAGAACAATGGGATGACGTATGTATGGCGTGACTATATTTGTTCGCTCTCCTGTTTCCTAATTGGATCGTTTACATTTTGTAAATTGAAATGAAAAATGTATTTAAACGTTTTTATCTACCTTTAAGTAAAAAAGAACAGCGTCAAAAACAAATTATTTTAAGAAAACTACTCGCTTTACACGTTGAAGCTCATATTCGAGTTACCTGGAAGTCTCATACGTTCTTGAGGTCAGCCTAATACACGCTCTGTAGACCGATCCCTTTTCGACCCAAAAGTCACTCTATTCCGATCCGTGTACAAAACATAAGGAAGGTCTTCTGAAAACAAAAGAGGGGCAATAGGGGGTCCCTGATTGGAGGCGTATACGTAGCGGTTCTTTCCTCGACTTCCACCGCTGTGACCCGGGTTCGAATCCGGCCTGGGACAATATGTGAACCCTCTCCGGTACGTGCTTCTGTACCACTTCTCCTTGTCCTTGACCCCTCGTTTCGGCCAACATCCCTGTGGATAACCTTGGTCATGCCTCTCCTTGTATTCTGTCTTTGCCATCTTGCTGCATTCACAAACCAAATATAATACAGTCTCATCTTTCTGCGCACACATTGGAGATGCACTAGCTTCCTCTGTCTTCGCCTTCATCACGTTCGTTCGTAGTGTCTGGTCCTGTGCAGCAGTTGTCAAACCCTCCGTCTCTTTCTTTAATTTAAGTCACTTCTCTTTAACCATCTTCAGGTCTTGTTCCCTGCTACCTCTTCCATGTCTCTCCGAAAATGTCCCACGAAGTGGCTTTCGTTCACAATATCTGAGCCTTTCCCTCCTGTACGCAACGGGATCCACTTCCTTTCTCACGACGAGTTTCTTAGCAATCCTTAGCAATCCATCCTGCGCCCGAGAAAAGTGCCCGTAAAACCTCTCTTCTCAATGCTAACAAAGTCTGTAACTCTTCTTATCAAGCCCCGTGCTCCTTCAGTCCACGGCAAGTAAAGCCTACTGACGTTAGCTCTCGGATGTAGCATACCATGCATCGTCATTAGCTTTCTCGTCTTCCTGTTGAGATAATCTAACTCCGCCTTAGTCCAGTCAACAATTCCTGCGCTATACCTCATCAGCGACATAGCCCATCTATTTATCGCCTGCACCATATTATTGCCTTTTAGTTTTGATTTGAGACACTTCTTTACCATCCTGATGTACTCTTTACTAAACCTGTCCTTAACTTCTCCGTGTATCATGCTGTCCGCCTTCAAAATATCAAGATACTTGTATCCTCCATTCTCTCCCAACGCCTTCAACAGCAATCCATCAGGGAAGAGAATGCACACTTCTCGCCATTTTGGACGCCGCCTTAGATTTTTGGATTTTCGGGAACTTTTAGTACGTTAATCTACTCAAATTCCTAGACCTATCCCAGCTTGTTAGCTATTTCCAGGTTATAACTAAAACTCTTGGCCTACAACGAACGCACCGTGTGACTTTTAATGAAATCACCGAGAGCATGATTTATCAAAGGTCAAATTGATAAAAGCCCACGAATCAGCAGAATGTCTACTGCACGTGCGCCACATTGCAAACAATAAAAATGACGTTGTTGTGACGTGCAACAAGACTCGCGTTTAATAAGGCGCGTGACCATGACGTCTGCAAACTGTATCCTCCACCTCCGGTGTTGGATCAAAATAGCCAGTTTAAAAACGCAAATAATACTATAGACAAAGATAACGGGGTCGTAGTTAAAGGGATCGTATACGTTTGGTAATTACTCCAAACATTAATGGCAATAAAAACTTACTTGGTAAGAAGTACAACAGCTTTGGATAGTATAATGCATTTTTATAAACTTTTCACTTCGAAGTACTTCATTTATGGAAAAAGATATCACTTTTTATCCCCAAAATTTTTAATCTGAGAAGCGTTTAAAAATACTGCAGCGACGTTTCTCAGATTGTGTATTCCAATGCAGATTATTCTTCCTGCGTGGACATAACCGCTCCAGATTTTCGGCAATATCTCAAAATCGCTACCACCTTTTGAAATGAAATGTTTACAGGTTAGTTTTATGGTATATATCTATAACTATTGAAACAAACAGTGGGTTCCAATTACCAAACGTATACGATCCCTTTAAATCATTGTTTAATTAAGTGCTATTTAAAGACAAATTAGGGCCTTTATCATTTAGGGACTTATTTATGTTTTTACCGTAACATCTTGACTCCAGCCAGCGCGTAGCGCGAAGCAATATAGCGTGGGGTCCGGGGCCCACGTAAAGGGGGCCTGGTAAAAAGAAATGGATTCTAGATTCTCTGTGGTGCAATCTGAGGTGATTTCTGGCCACTTTCCTCTGAAATTACGTATTACATCGATACTTCCAAATTTCGGGAGTTTAATTTATTTTTGCCATGAAATTAACTTTGCTCAGCATCCCCCTCCCCCCTTTTCCCCAGTACCCCACTACCCCCCCCCCCCCCCGCCCATACACACAGTCATGTATAGACCGGCAATCGTGGACGGGGCATTGTCCGACCGTCTTCCCTCTTTTGTTTGTACTCTTAACCTTTTCGGATGATCGCCATAGGATTTGTACACGAGTTGAGATCGTGGACGTTTGTCAATCGTGGACCCATTGTTTGACTCCCAATTCTTTTGTCCGACGACCACGATTGCCGGTCAATACAAACGCACACACACCCACCATAGTATTGCCAATTGAGTTGAAACTTGGGGCCTTTTCGAAACCTTTGCTTCGGTTCGGCTTTGGCTTCGCCTCCGAATCCTAAATCACCGAGAAGCAAATAGAAATGGAGGCAAAGGGAAATAGATTAACTGTTGCGTTCACATCAATCGATTGAATGTTTCTGAAGCATATTAGGCATCAGAATGTGGCTGGGGATCTCGTCACACCTGGGAATCTAAAATAGCCTTAAGCCAAGTACGAAGACGAAGCCAGGGATTCGAAAAGGCCCTTGGTATGTACTTATATAGTCCAGTAAGAATGGACGAGGACCCTGACATTTTTGTTAACACGTAAATGTTAGTGGCATTTTGTTTATTGTGACTCTAGCTACCAACCAAATATTATAATAATTAATTAAAAAACAAAAAGGATGTGCAATTTATATTAGAAGGCACGTATTTCCGACACCTAAGCGAAATTGTATCCTTTGAAAAGTTGGGAAAGATTTTAATAATTGTTCACCTTAAAGGGGTAATAATTACCCTTTGCTGCTATTCAAAAAAAGGAACAAAACAAAATACTGTTGAAAAGCTTACTTGTTGTAAAGATATTACATTGTAATGATATTAAACTCCCTGTGAGATTATTCCGTCTTGCATGAAGAAAATAACAAAAGAATTCCATTTCCATCTATGCGTCTCATATACGCACTTTTGGAAATGTCCACAAATAGTGCGCGCAGGTGTTAAAACGACGCGCGGCGCATTCGTTGGCGCTACTATTGGTCTGTTAAAGTGCGTGACACGCGATTAGCTGCAATCCGCTGGCTGACAACGCCCTTAATGCAGATTGTGATCGCAATTTAAATTGTGACTCCGTAAATTTTGAATTGAAATCGAAATCTTACAATATTGTTTTCTCGGAATATGCAGCATTCACAGAGCTAAAAACGTCACCAGGTTGTTTGTCAAGCACTTTTCTTCTTATTTCGTGCACTTTTGATGCTTCAAACGATAAAAATGCACAACCGACAAATGGTATTGTCCATGTAAATCAATATAAAATATAAAATATAAACAATATCCTGAAAAACCCACATTTTAAGGACGTCTTGTCATTCAGAATTGGCCTTAAACAGGACTCTTCTAAAAGTTAATGTTCAGACTTACCTCGGTATTGTTTTAAATGTTTTGTATTCCTGTAAATATCCCTGTACGTCTGTAAATGATATGTTAGTTGTCCGTTTAACAGATGTATGGTGATAACTAGACTCACAAAGGTATTTTTGAATACTGTTGCGGAAAGGAGCCCTGCTAATCCTTTGACATCGTTCACACGGGACGAATCATGCTGGATAATATTGCTTCAATTCAATTCAATTCAATTCAATTCAATAGAACATTTATTTCTACACTATTACTCTTAGTTACATTGAATAATACATGTACATTAAAAACAAGTGTGGATGCATCATCCTAGAAAGCTAAAGCTTGTGGCGGATGTGTTCTACAGAACAGGACAAGATAAGACAAAAACACTGATTACAAGATTTAGTGGTGATCACATAATTAAATAATACATAAAGTATGGACTTGATATTAAGCAAGACGGATTATTATTGGCTAAAATAACTTAACAAATTACAATAAATTAAGTACTCTGGGAGTTGAGTAGGAATTTACATTTGAACGTATTATTGATTTTTGATGATTTTAAAGGCATTTCTCAAGGAAAAAAGCGAGAAATCCTGGGAAAAGGACCTGAATGATTAGACCCCTGCACATTTTCAATAGGGCCGCAATTCACTTCCGCCTCACGGGCCTCATTTGCATAAATTGTCATATTAGTGTGAACAGGTCTATTCCACTTTAGCAACTTGTGCTTCCCCATCCTGCCTCCAACCTAATTATAATTTTGCCTAAAAATCATATATTAACTAAGACAATATTTGTCCGGAAAGAAGTTATTTTATCCGGCAAAAAACAATATCGATATTATCTGTATGAATAAAAATGAAGCAAATGCTTTTACTGGAAAGCATTCGCTAAAAACCCAAAGTATTTACTTTTGGCATTCTAGGAATATTCCAAGAAATCGTCGGCCATATGTCTCATTTTCTTCCTCAAACCTGGTAGGGCCGACCCCGTCTGGAATACTGCAGTGCAGTATGGAGTCCTCACCAGAAATCCTTAAAAGATAAGGTAGAAGGTGTTGAACGAAGAGCAGCTAGGTTAGTCTTGAACAAACCTACCGCCGCAGTGCTCCAGATAGTGTCACAGAAATGCTAGAGAAATTGGAATGGGAAACACTATAGAGAGACGACGACAACATCAGAGTATCATCTTTGTGTACAAGGTGGTACACAGTCTGATAATAGTTCCACACGCATATTTTCCAATCCCTAGCCATGCACACAACTTCTAGGAGATCCTCAGCATACAGTTTCTTACCCTATCAACCCCGGATAGATGCATTCAGGTATTCATTAATGCCCAGAACAATTCCACTTTAGAACTCCATCACAGTCACAGTACATGCAGCACCCAGTCTTGATGCATTCAGGACTCAATTACTCACTGTGGCTTTCTAAACAAAGTCCAGACTTCACTGTAAATAGGCCTATGTGCACCTAAACCTACACTATGTAAATGAGTTATTTCTCACCGTGCACGACAAGCAAATTGACGAGATATCCAGTTGGACGCACTGTCAATTATCGACGTAGAAAAAATTGTATTCTGATCCTAGATGCTTCTTATTCTATGCAAATACCTTTTTCTGCCTAATCACATCTATACAAGGCTATATTTTGCATATTTGAAAAATTACTAGTAAATATTCCAAATCTGAAGCACTTGTATTTATAACAAGTGAAGCAAATGCTAATATTTTAACAAATGCTAGAAAGCAAAAAGTGTTTTTGGTTCTTAGCTTCTGTATATATAATACGTCCTTGTGTAAGCATACTTGCCACATGCATTGGAAACATGTTTTCGACTCGTCCCACGCAATTTATGTGCGGAACTCCATTTTGTATGTAAATTATAAACATGTACTGCATGTGTGAGAAATACATCCTGTAAAATATTTTTGTATTATTGAATGTCATATCTGTCATCTTTCATTGGCGTCATGCCAGTCAGTCGGTTAGTTAGTTTGCTGATGCGATATGGTACAAACACGATTCTTGGCTGGCTGACTGGAGACCGACGCAAATAGCTGTGGTAAATTGTGACTTATATAGTGGCTTGCGCCGACTGCAGCCTGTTTTAATGTGTCGAGATTCAGTGGGCAACCGTGCACAGTTATCGTTCTCTAGTCAAATCCTCCACATATGGACATTAGTTACAGACTATAGTATCAACCACCCACTTATGACTCCGTCTCCACATATGACATTAGTTACAGACTATAGTATCAACCACCCACTTACGACTCCGTCTTTTTAAGTCAAATATTACTAGGTGCAATATACTGATATATGCTTATTTCTCAATTTGATTGACTGTGGACAACAACTGAACCGTGAATAAGTAACGGATATATTACGTTTTGCTTTGACTGCAAATAGTGATTTTACCTCATATTGTCTTATCATAAGGAATGAAATAACACAACGTGCTGAGCTATCAGATTTTACAGAGGATTTCGCTTGTGTGTATATATACACAGAAATGGTAGTTTCGACTACAGCCATAAATCAATCCAATCAGATGAGACACATGGATTACCGCCTGATACTCATCTGGTTACCAGGGTGAATATGCCCAGAAACGAATGTTTTCACTGCATTTAATAGGATTTCGTAAACCGTCGAAGTACCCCCCAGGGAAACCAGAAAGATGCACTTTTGATCCTCGGAAACAACTTGTACGGACTAGCTCATTCGACTCGATAAACTGACCTCCAGGAGATGATTCTTGAAATAATATGCGTGAGCATGTACGTGCATTTGGCACGAGTTGAGTTCGTATAGTCCATTCTGTTCAATACAACCAAAAGGGAATTGTTGTCGTTTTTGTTTTGAGGCACTGATGACACATTAGACAGTACGTCAAATGGTCACGTGATAGCCATTTTTACCAACAACCTTTTAAACATTGCTATTTATTCACGACATGCACTTCAATTGTTTTTAAAACACATACAAATATATGCTAGCCCAAAGCGCAGCAGCATCCACGAGAGACTATCAATATTTTAAATGTGTATACGTACACGCAGTACTGTACGCTAATTTGGGTGCAGAACTGAAAACTGAAGTACGGTCAATAATAAACCAATGCAATACAATAATACATGCATTTAATTCATTGTATTCAAGGATAATTAAATGTACAGACTTGACGACGATTGATTGTTTTCTTGTGGACTTCTGGATGTTTAGGCTTGGACGGCAGTGGGGGACTTAGAGACAGACGTATTCGTGGCTGGGTACTTTGCGTAAACGTGTAAATAGGTTCAAGGTAATATTAGATTTCTAAATCCCCTTTAGTTCGCCAGTGCAAACAGTTGTTGGGGCAATACGTAATGCGTTTGTTCAATTTGGTTGAGTGACATTTGGAGACAGCGTACGCATTCGTCATCCGTTAGACTTTTTTTTAAATAACGGTATAGAGTTATCCAGTAAATATATATTTATAACATTTTTGTCGCAATCGATCGTTTGTAATCCAGCATACACCGATTTCTGTGTCTACATGAACTCGTGATAAATAAAATTATTCCGATAAGTTTAGAAATTACTCCGAAATAAAAATTGAAATAGAAGTTAAATTAAGATGTAAAAAAAATTGTGTAAGAGCATTATTAAAATATAAACATAATCACTATAAAACAAATCACTTCATAGAAGTTAAATTAAGATGTAAAACAAAAATTGTGTAAGAGCATTAATAAAATATTAACATAATCACTTCAAATGAATATAGTACTGGTATTGACGGTAGGAGTTCAGCCAGGTTTAAATGTTTGACCCAAAATTATAAGGAGTGTTATTTCACATTTTGCGGCCCCAAAAAACCCACAAAAACACAGTCACGCCTAAGGGTGGTTAGAGCTGTATTCTACGCGGACTCGCTACTTATCCATCAACTGGAATCTTCTATGCGAGAGTTTCCGCTTCATTGCTGGCTCAATATACACTTCACAACACATTTCAGCCAGGCCAGATGACGTAATGTCACAATCGAATTTACTTGCAGGATAGAAGCAGGTGTCGAGCCCACACCTTGCCTCTGGTTACGAACCATTCTGCGGCAGTTTCATGATTTCTTTTGCATTGCTGCTCGCACGTCTTCTTGTTTTGAATCAAATTCTGTGATTGATTATTGAGGTTTTATAAGGTTTTGTACTTGGAGCAAAGGTGCTTACTCATTATAACCAAATTAGTTGGACAGATTTGTTTTAAATTATTAAATTTACAGGCTTTTTATATTTGTTACTGCAAACGTTTATATAGTTTAATCGCAGAAAGGTAAATTCACACTACTGTACATTGGGATTATTTTCGAGTGATAACCGTGCCGGGGAGTATCCGGGTACATTATTTTTGTCCTTTTTCCAGACCCACATGTTTCGTGCGAGACCAACCTCTGAGAAAGTTATATAATTATAAACAATCTAACAAAAGAATTTGGGGAGAGGGGGTGTTGCTAAATCACCTAGAATAGTATCTGTTTTGAAAGAATTGCTAATGCATGTCCACGTTGTTTATGCGTATTGTTTTTAAAACATCATTTTCAGCCCTAAAATCTTGATTTTTTTTTAACATTTAGAAAAGAAACAAAAGGACATATATTTAAAGGTAGGATACACCATTGGCAATTGCATGAATTATCATGAATTGGTAGATTTGAGGGTTGGATTTTATAGTAAATATCGTTTACCTGACCTGTCCGAAGTTTTAGAATCATGGATGCTGAGAAAGCAAGAAAATGGCGTTCGTTTCCAACCGGCGTCAGGCAGTAGATCTTATGTTGTTTTTTAAATAAAATTTGGAACAATTATAAGATATCTAGCGCAATTATTTTGCTGGATGCCTACAATCAATATTTACTTTCAAATAATTAAGATATTTCTTAATAATTCTATAGTAACATTTTTCGATATCTGCAAAAGGTGTATCCTGCCTTTAATATGCCGTTTCAGTAAGTATATTATTTTCCTTTATCAGACAGGGTAAGATATAGCACGTCAACGTAATATGAATAACGGCTGCACTACATTTCATCATTATTATTAATATAACAACCACATTATGTATAGGCCTGCCCCTTAGGGAGAAACTTTATCGTAATTTGTAATGCATTAGGGAGACAAGTTGAATTGCCAAAGCTTCTATTTAGAGGCAAACTTACTGTCGCAAATAGGCTAGATTGATTGATCGTGGTCCAAAACATAAATATACCCAATTCTGTTGGGGTAGAATAAGGACATAATTGAGTTAGGGTTTAGGAAAGTTGTACATTTTGTGTGCAAGGGTACTACTATCGGTAATTATTATTATTTTGTATCCCCTTTTATTTCTATTTTCTATTTTTTTTTTATAGATGTTTAAATAACATTTTTTACAACTGGATGTGGAGTAACAGGCCGTTGACTGCAGACATGGTCAAATATTTTGTTAAAATACGTGGGTTGACGTTACATTTACAGGTAACGTATGTTTAATCAGTTTAATCATTATTTTTCGTTTACCTGTAGAAAATATACATACATTATACATTACTGTAATTTTGTTTACAGCACTATTGACGTCAAGTACGTCATCTTTACGCAAAACTTCCGTGTTTTAACATAATTTTGTATATTTACAACATGTGATGTAAAAATATATAAACAGCACAATTAATGTCTGACATCTTTGCTGCCATCTCTTTTGATGTAAAATAATATACATTTTTGTTTTAATGTGTAATAATAGTAAAATTTAAGTCACAATGAACGTTGACTTGATGAGCAATTTTACCATGTTTACTTCTCAGTTTATTGGTTAGTATTGCCCGTGTGATGTTTTTTTCGGCGCCCGCGCGCCAGCTTCGCTTACGTTGTGTCTTTTCCGAATCCCGGCTTCGTGTGCGTTGTGGCCCCATGCGCATGCATGCAGCTTGATAAACAACAAAGCAGCTTGATGCGCCCGAGCCGGTGTTTGACAAACGTGCATGATTTTAAATTGCCACAAGGGCTTGGATAAGTTGAAAAGCAATTTGTAACTTGTTCTTTATTTTACTTACATGCCATGGCTGTATACACATGTTGTGATGATGGCAGGCTGCGTGCGCAACATGCAGACTGCGAATAAGAAATTGACTTCCCACTGATTCCGGGGATCAAGCGAGTGCTACAGGCCGGTCGGCCGCACCGTCGCGTACCGGCCGCGTGATTTTTTTTCCTAGCATGGTAAAGACCAATCACCACAACTAGGCGTATCTATACCACACTGAATGAAATATGCTGTGTTTTTTTCAAAGTGCTTTGATGTACCTCTAGCTCTGGGCAGATATGTGTAACTAGGCACTTGGGGATACAATCCCATAGAGATGTACACAAACTTAAAACAGTCCTAACTTGTTTACCCTAACCCTTTTCTCTAAGATCTTCGAGATTTATGCTATTTAGACCAAAATCTGTCGTTCTAGGACAAAAATAACTCCCAAACGTTTTTAGGGTAGCTAGACACTTAGGGAGACACTGAAAAATGTCCCTAAGTGCCACTGTCTCCTTATTACCTAAAAACTTACGCTAATTTGTCTCCCCAAGTGCCTATTTTGAAGAATTGTTAAAACTGCTGAATAATCATGACGCGAGGGGTGTAGAAACGCCCATTTATACCCTTTACCATGCTGGCAAAAAATGCGTACACTCTAAAAACTGAAGTGTTATAAATAAATCCCTAAGTGTTAGATTTAGCACTATCCAGGTGCTTCCTGAGGGACTGCACCTCAAGTGCCATTTCAGCACTTGATGAAGTGTCAGCATTGCAGCACTATCTAAGTGCTGTGAAAGTGCTACCAATACAGCACTAATATAGTGTTGATTTAAGTCCTTTGTAGCACCATCTTGGTGTACATCCAGCACCCCAAGGTGCAATCCATACAGCATTTGATGAAGTGTCAGCATCCCAGCTAACCAAAAAACGTTCCATGAACGTTCTTACAACGTTACGGTAATGTTTCCGGAACGTTTGAAAAAAAACGTTGCGGGAACGTAAATGTGTGGAGTTCTCTTGACGTCCTTTGAACGTTACAAAGAAACGTTGTGAAATAACATTCGTACAACATTCAATGCACATTGGCAAGATACAAAAATCTACTGTTGAACACTCTAATTATGTACATGTACATATTCACTGCGTGTACAGATTACGTAATACTACATTAACTTATTGCACATTGCAATTACACATACATACAATAATAACCTATTCCTATTAGATATTACCTACTGAACACTTACTACAAACTTAGCTATTGCCGTTGTTAGTTTTATAGTTCGCTTTGTTGTCCACGAAAAAGTCACAGCAAATTTTTATGAATAATGTCAACATTTGAATACGAATAAAATGTAATGCGATTTTTTTCTCACTATTTGCCCAAAAATCAAAATTCAATCGAGGAATCGTTTGAATAATTACATATCATGGTCAAAAAAGTGAATTGTTGGACTAAATACCACAATTTAACATCGACTATTGTGAACACACATTTCCTCCCTTCTGATTGGTCAGTTGCTGTAGGTAAATTTCCTAATCGATACAGCACCAATGAAGTGCTAATATAAGTCCTTCCTAGGCGTTACTTTTAAATGGGCGGGGCAGTGGGGGCAGGGCGGGGTGGTTGGGGGCAGTGATTTTTCATGAAGTTAGTTGACACAAGGACCAATTTTTGGACAAATTTAAGATAGTTAGGTCCTTGTGCAGACTTACTTTATTGAACAGAGAAATGACAAATTCAAAAGGATGTCTCTTCAAATTAGCCTTTATTTTTTACTTGATCCCTCGAAGCAACAACCATGTCAAAAGTTTAGACAAAACAATACGTTTATCGAGGTAAAACCAAACAAATATCCTATGTTTTAGATGTTTTAGATGTTTTAGATGTTTGTGTATTAAAGCACTTTGAAGTGCTAGAATAGCACCAATTATGGTGTTGGAAATGAACGCCTCCAAGTGTTATTATAGCACTATCTTAAAACTTAAAGTGCTGAATTTATGTAGCACTTGGATAGTGCTAGGTTTTAACACTTCAGTTTTTAGAGTGTACCGGCCGGTCCTACCGCCGTATCGCTTTTCACATTAGCGAGCTTTCGATTCGGGACGAGCGACAAATGAAGACGGTAAGCCGAGCGAAAACATCGATCCGCGAAACCGAACGTGTCTCCGTCCTGTTGAGTTTGGGAAAACCAAAACAACTTTGTTACGACCTCTGATCTCCATAGGACTTTTGTAGGCCATAGAGCAGACGCAGGTGCAACAAAATATAAGCGGTATGTTGGACAGTGACCAGTTGGCTTGGTAAAACCATGGTAAGACGCTTTAAAATGTTGATATCCAAGCCTATTAGTTACAACAGGACGGAGACATGCTTGGTTTCGCGCATGCGCAGATCGATTTTTTTCGCTTGGCTTACCGTCCTCTTTGTCTCCCGTCCCGAATCGAATACTCGCTAGTGATCGCGGCGGTGTACCGAATGTCGGCAATGACCTAAAATCCTAGTGAGGTCGTATGTCATTAATGTTGTGGCAAACAGTTAATTATGGAATAGGAGGAACTTTATAGCGAGGTAACGATCTGGACCCCTCCATCTCATGAGGCGAAGCAAAATGAAATAGGCCGTTTTTCTGAACGTTGAGGGCGCTAACGGTATTGGGGGTTTAATTAAAAGTGATTAGTAAATAATTCAAGTCAGTTTACATATTCTTACAGCTCTAACATTACAATTTTCCAATATACCATTTTAAGATAAAGGTAAAGTTACTAAACTACTTTATTTAACGCGAATTTGCCCGTGTTAGGTATATACCCAGAAAATGGCGTCGTACAGCGCCCTCGTGCGACCAGGAATACGGCGCATTAACAAGTAAAGACCTCACCGAGTGACAACACTCTTCCCATCCAACAATTTAAAGCCACTCAATATTTAATTTTTTTTAACTGACATACTGATCCGCAAACATTGGCTAATCTGCGAAGCTGCCGGCCGCCATGACCGTGTGCGGTCATAGTGCAGCATAAATCGGGTCACAACTTTCTACCCGTGTTTTAGAGTGAGGGCCGACTGCTCAATAGCCGTGAGAACGAGGATAAAATATTTGAATAGTAAATCCTATTCACCATGGGCAAACGGAACTTTAATGCTACGGCATGAATGGGAGTAACAATGAATGTCACGTGGTGTGAACCCAACCAACCAAACGACCGGGTCATCTACACGTCAGTAATACAATGGGCCTATCTGAGAAAATGTATCCTAGTTCTTGGATAATGGTCAGATAAACCTCTTAAAAATTAACTACGACAGTCAAGTATAACTGAGTCCCCAATGTGTGAAGGAAGGTTGCTAGAGGAGCGCGGAAATGAATAAGTAATGGCGTTCTCGAGGGCAAGAATTCTGGCATACTGGTTGCTGATAACACGTGTTTTTGGTGGCGAGTGTTAACTATGTTTCTACGTATTGAATGGCAGTCAATAATTCCAAAAAGACATTTTGTGACAAATGTTATTGACTGCTTTGTCCGCCTGCTCTCCAGAAACATCCAGTTAAGAGCTCATAATAGTCCCTCCTCGTACGTTACAGTACCCCTGGCTACCTTCAAGCACATCCTAATGGCCCGCCTCTTGGCTCTTTCCAATTTAGAATTGTCCGCAGCAGTGTAAGGGGACCAGGCAGGCAAACCATAATTCGAGAACTGGCAGGACCAAGGATTTGTAAAGGGATGCAAGGGCATCAGTTGAAGCTCCATCTGTTACTTGCCATATGAATCCCAGAGTTCTGTTGGCTTTGGAAACAACGCTATAGTTGTGTGATCAGACCAGGTCAGAGTTTTGTTGATAGTCACACCCAGGTACTTGTATGTTGAAGTGATGCTGACGGGAGTACCATTCAGGATGTAAGTTTATCCATATGTTTCTTAGCCCGTGTCATATGAAGTGCCTTAGTCTTTTTGTGTGTTGAGGTGTATGCCATTCGTTTTACTCCATCGACCAAGTTCAGTAAGGTTTGCTTGTAGCGCACGCTCGTCATCTGGTGACTGGATGAATTGGTAAACGAGCGTGTCATCAGCGAGCAGGAACGTTTTTGACAGGTTGTGGGAGATGTAATTGACAAACAGGTTAACAAAGCAAAGGTCGAAGGACGCTTCCTTGTGGGACACCAGATGTGACAGGAGCCCATTCCAAAAAGCAACCATGATACATGACACGTTGCTTTTGGCCAATCAAAAAATAATTTAAGCCATGCCCAGTTTTGTCAATCGATGTTGTAATTGCTAGCCAGCTTGATGAGCAGGATGTCGTGTGACATGACATCAAAGGCCTTGCTTAAATCTATGCGAGGAGGATACGGTCTATCGAGTATGGTCGCCCAGTCATGAATTGCATTGGCAAGTTGAGTGACCAGAATGTGCAGTGAAGACATGCTGCATGGGGTTGCCAAGGCAGAGCGATAATATTGTTGATGTTATCAGCCACTGCTTTTTCCAAGACTTTGCAAACAACTGAGGTTCTCCAGACTTAAACACTGGTGAAATTTGAGAAAGTTTCCAGTCAACCGGGACTGCAAAAGCGAAGAATTCATGACACGTAACAGTGGAGGGGAAAGTGTAGAGGCTGTAGCTCGAAGTGAAGTAGGAGAATGACATCGTATCCGGGAGCCTTGTGTGGGGTGAGATTGAGCAGAGTTTTATGCAGCCATCCGAGGCTTATCGAAATTGGGGGCAGTTCAGGTATTTGAAGAGAACACGGGATGGAGTCGGCGGAGGTGGTATCGGTACTGAGTGGACTGAAGTGAAGAATTCATTGAGTGCTTGGCAGATGTCAACAGGATTGTTGATGAGTTTGTCATCTTTCTAAAAGGCAGAAGGGAATTGAGATTTGTTTCTGATCCCTCATAAATCAAAGCAACAAAAGCTGCGTTTCTTGACAGCTAACATGATCAGATCATTGATGTGTTTCCATTATGCAGATTTCTACACATTTTTTACCCTGTTACAAATTTGTTTATAGTTTTGCCATAAAGTACTTAAACGCCAAATGAGTTTTTTTTCAGGTCAGTTGATATTCAAGGAGATAAACCACGGCGGCACTTTGTCCTTGGGATGCAGTCTCTAATAGCAGCATTCAATATGCCCATGAATCCGTCACATGAGGCTTCGGGGTCATTGTCATTCAAGAGCAAGGTGTAAAAGCACCTCCATATGTGTGTGAAATCTGGTGAAATCTACCTTAAATTTAAGTAGGCCTATTGAAGAAATGAACGGAGAACTTGCGCTTGGGGTGGAGCCATGTGGCAAGAAAAGGTGAAAAAAACTGCATGATGATTGACTGGATTAGCGGAGGATTCAACCAAAGTAAACTTCTCTGGTCGATTCGTGAAGATGATGTCAATGGTAGTTTCACTTGATGATGATTTACGAGATAGGCGAGTCACATCCTTAACTAGTGAGACCAACGGAATCCGTTAACTCTTTTTGCTTGGCGGTAAAAGTTAAATCCTTATTCCAATTGATATTGAAGTCACCAAGGAGAATCATCACTTCATAGGAAGGGAAGTCTAATTGAACCAAGTCACGTGCCTCTTGTAGATTTTTGAAGAAACCGTTGTCAGAGTTCAGAGGTAGGTAAATTTGGTGCGTTTAAAGGTCAAGGACATCCAAGCTAACTATAGATGAGTCACCACCTCGACTGTTACGATGACGGCGAAGTGTTGAATAGCCAGGCAGCCATGCAAGGAAGTCATCATGCATCATCAGGTGACATCCCAGATTCTGCGATAAGGATCTTGTCCAGATGACTGAGTTCGAAAAAGCATTGAAGATATTGTTGTTTATTGCGAATACTTCGGGCATTCAGAAGCAAGCCCTAAGCAACGTTCTTTAATGAACGGAGGAAAGGCAAGGATACAGGTGGGTCGAATGAGTCCGGTGATGAAGGACAAGCACTGATTTTAGCGAGTTGTTGTACAGTTCATATAGAATGAAGTACTACTACATGTTGATAATGGCAAGCTGTGATAAATGCACGAGGGGGCAGAACCAATCAACTGTACTTGAAATGAGTCTATTGTAGAGTGGAACTGACATATCTGGAACACAATTTTGATGGAAGTATTTACAGCAGGCATTCCTCACAAAGAAGGGATCTCTGGTTGCAATTTAACCGGCTGGCTGCCATAATCCTTTACTCGGCATGGGTTACTCTCAATGTCCCCACGTACAATCAGTGGAACGTAAAAGGTTGCAAAACAGTTTACATAGTAGCTAACGGGGGCGTTAGCCTTTGTCTTTAATGACGAAAATCAACCGAAGAGGAAGTTTTGCGGAAATTTGTCAATATGGCTTCCGAGCTCTCGCGTAAAACTAACGTAATTAGCTATACCATGGAGGAAAGACAACAGATAGTTAGTGAATTGCGGAGAAATACTTAATAAAAAATGGCCAATCATAAAACTAGATTTGCTTTCCTGCACTTGAAAAGACCCGCCGTGTATTTATGCTCCTTAGAAAACCGGTTAGGCCCAACATTTTAACATTTTTTTTCAAGTGTACATGAACTAAAGCTTACAGTAAACAAATTCTGGGGCCAATTCATACTTGATACAAGCAATATTTTTTGTTGACATCAAATATAAATTTGGGGCTTTACACACAAGCACTTTGTTCACATAATTACTATATGGACGTTAAACCTCAACATTCCTGATCCTGCAATGTTAATTTAAAAACCAACCAGTTTTAAATACTGTCACATTAAATGTAGACGCCTGTGAAATCTAGTATCTTTCACCCTTTTATTGACTAAAACCTTACATGGGTCATAAATGACATTTACTATTAAAAGAAATTCGTAAATATTAAACTTGGATTTTCCAAGATTTATTCAATTGAGCCACGACTTAGGGAACACTCGGTCGATTGTGTGGGTTTTTTTCGGACTAAGCTTACACCTAAATTGTTAACAGAGGGTAGATAGCAAGCATTAATAACATTAACATGGTAAAGGTACAATGAATTTGCAGTTTGTCAACAAAGAAGTTTGGCAACATTGCATGAGGAAAGTCGGCCCAACATTAACTGTTTATACGTCGAAGTACAGCTATAGCTACGCAAGTTCGTATATCGCAGCACACTTTCACAAACTGACTATTTTTTCAGTCGCTGTCTCTTTCTCTTTCGTAATTTTTTACGGTTTTGGATGACATTCAGCCTTATGCCTACGGTTTATTCTTCCGAAATAGCCACAGCCTTTAGAGCTCCGTCGTAAGCCATAAAGTTCTGACATCGACGACACACGTGTTGCTGTTGTTAATGGTCCTGTCACACCAGAGCGTTTTAGGCCAACGCGTGAGTAGCGCGTTAAAAATAGTTGATACGCTGGCAAACGCTGAACTTCCACAGAAAAAGTCAAGTGGAACCGTGATTTCAGCGTGTCCATAACGCGTTGATAACGGGATCATAGCGTTCACCAGCGCGTGAGTAACACGTTAGTAACGCGCTCGACGACTGATGAACGACTGCACGCGGGTAAACGTTGACCAACGCTAGACCAGCGTTCGCAACACGCTGAGCGCGTTACCCACACGCTGAAACACGCTGTCACACGCTGAGGCAAAAATACATTTTTCAACATACCTACAATTTTCAGCGTTTGCCAGCGTGTGACTGCACACGCTGGCGGCGCGCAGGAAGGTCGTTACTTACGCGTCGAACGCGCTAGACGATCGTTACCAACCCACTACTCACACGCTGGGGACCCGCTGTCGTATTTTTACTATAAATCAGTAATTTGTTTCTCACACGCTGAGCGCGTTCCTCACACGCTACTCACGCGCTGGCATACGCTATGAACCCGTTATCAACCTGTATGGACACGCTAAAATCACGGTTCCACTTGACTTTTTCTGTGAAAGTTCAGCGATTGCCGGCGTATCAACTATTTTTAACGCGCTACTCATGAATTGGCCTAAAACGTTCTGGTGTGACATAGCCATAACCAACGTGTCGCCAGCGTACGCCAGAGTACGCCAGCGTACGCCAGCGTACGCCAGCGTGTGAGTAGCGGGTCGATAACGATCGTTTAGCGTGTTCGACGCGTGAGTAACGAACCTCCAATGCCCCACACGCTGGCAAACGCTGGAAATTGTAGGTATGTTGAAAAAAATATGTTTTCCTCAGCATGTGACAGCGTGTCCCAGCGTGTGAGTAACGCGCTCAGCGTGTTGCTAACGCTGGCCTAGCGTTGGTCAGCGTTTCCAAGCGTGTTGCCAAAATTACAACACGTTTCTCACGCGTTGGCCTAAAACGCTCTGGTGTGACAGGGCCATAAGTGCCGCCATTTTGACAATTTTCCGCGCGTTGACCTTTTAGAAAGGTCATGACAGAGGCTAATGGCAGAACTTACTCCTCCTTAGATTCCTGTAGTTCAGCCATGTTGGAGAAGATATGATGTAATACAGTCACCATTAAGTGAATGGGGTCGGTCACACGTGCAATGACTCACATAGGCCAAATGACGTTGTTCTAATGTTAGAGCATCATGTGGTAATTAATTATTGAAGACGTACACAGTTCTCATGGGCACACCATAAACATAAAATGATCCTTTATGACAAGCAGACAACTTCCCACCCTGTAGTATGAAATTTATAGAGAGATTAACACTGAAAGCAGCACAAATGGAGCAACATGTTTGGTCCCAACACAAGGTGTACAACACAGACGCCACCTTTGAGATGTCTGTCTGTCTGTGCGTCCGTCGAGCTGTCAATCCCGTTCGTCTGTCCCATTGATATTGCTTAAATTATCAGGAATGGGTTGATTGATTTTTTATTTATTTTTTTAAATTTTTTTTTTTTTTGGGGGGGGCTATTGTATTTTATAGTAAATATCGTTAAACTGATCTGTCCGAAGTTTTACAATCATGGATATGCCAAGCACGATATGTGGCAGAAGGGGACCCCCCTATACCCTATACAAACTCCACACTATTTTTACCCAACAACCCCCCTTTAAAACCTAAACAGAATTCCTGTGATTCCGGTACCACAATAGCCAACACAAAAAAGTGGGGGAGGGGGGGGGGGGGGGGGGGGGGGGGGAGAGGTTAGCCATATGCGCTTTGTACGTGTTTTTTTCGCAATTGCTGTCGGGCAATCGTGATTTTTGTCAACAAAATTATAATCTTATGAACAACTACAAGACATCTAGCGCAGGATATCTATTAATTATATGGCTGATCCCAGAGCCTGATTGAAATGCACATGTTTTTGATATAAATATCACTGTAAATATGTATTATAACTAAATTTGTTTAATTAATACATTGTTAAAAGTATGGTACACCATTGGTAATTGTTTGAATTATTATGAATGAGTGGCTTTTGGGGGTTGTATTTTATAGTAAATATCGTTTAACTGATCTTTTTGAAGTTTTACAATCATGGATGCCGAGAAAAGCAAGAAAAACTGCGTTCGTTTTCAACCGGCGTCGGGCCGTGGTTCTCATGTTGTTCTTAGTTTTTTTTCGCGATCGCCCAACTTCAGAGCAATTATAGAATATCTAGCGCAATCATTTTGCTGGATGCCTAGAATCATTATTTACTTTCAAATAAGTAAGATATTTCTTAATAATTTGGTAGTAAAATAATATATAGGCCTAGGCCTATATCTGCAAATGGTGTACCCACCTTTAATACCATTTTCTTTCCTCTCTGGAGAGCAAGTTGGATTCCCGGCAAGACCGCCCGAATGTTCATTAAATATTGTATCTATACGTGACGGGACAGAAAAGGAAGATGAAATGGGATGAATAAGGACGATGATAGTAGGACATTTTCCCCTTTTAGTCAGTTCTTTTCAAACCCATCCCCCTGAGGTACTATATCCCCTTTCATATCTCTCCAACCCCAAAATGAAATTAAACCTGTCGGGATTAAAAAATTAATTGAAAAAAGTGCCAGCCGTAAATCGGTGTCGGCGAGTGTGGGGATGTCCAAAAATCCCTCGGCCGTGCAAATTTTAAAAGCGGCCGGGAGGGGTGAGGGGGTTGCTGGACATCACATGACGTTAAGGGCGTTGTTCATGGTACAAATGTGCATGTCACGTACGTTTTAATTAGTATGGTTCTTTGACCTGACATTTGTTCAGACGTCAAAATTGTAGGTCAGGTAGCCACCTGGAAAAAACCCCACGAGATTATATAAGTTAAGATTTTGAGATCATGATGCGTACGTAGCAATTTCTTTAGATGATGATACAATTAAAATACATGTATAACGACTTTTTCCATAAGAGGTTTTTATGTGGCAGAGGAAAAACCCCTCTTTTGTGTTGGCCGTTGTGTTCCCGGAATCTCAGGAATTCTGTTTAGGTTTTAAGGGGAATGTCACACCGGAGCTACGCTGCCGTTGCGCTCCCACGGCGACTAAAAAAGTTGCAAAACGCAGTAAAAGCGCAGTAGGATCACCAAGAGCGTAGTGGGAACATAGTGGCGTCTACCTAGGTCGTGAAAGGGTCTCCATGGTCGCCAAACCTCGGCGATTGTTTTGAGCCTGCTCAAAACAATCGCAGGGGGTCGGCGACCTGGTCCAAAACGCAGTGGGAGCGCAGTGAGAGCGTAGTGGGATCTCAAAGAACGTACTTGGGACGTATTGAAGTCTACCTGAGCGTGTCATGACCGTCTGCCCAATCTGCGACTAAAGTACGTCTAAAGTACGACCGTTGTATACTTGTCACGCTCTCACTACGCTCTTACCGCGCTCCTACTGCGCTTCTACTACGTCTTATAGGGCTTATTCACGCTCATACTGCGTCCACACGGGGCTGCCAGTACGACTATAGCGCCCCTAATGCGTCCATGGCGATGTTACGGAGCTTCCTGTACGTTTACAGTGCGATTATACTACGATTATACTGTGTGTATAGTACGTTCTGGCTTTGACATGCGTAATGGCCACAAATGGTATAAATACAGCCTATATCCTCCACACAACATACTAATGTGCATCTCCTCTTCACTATGGCCGTAGAGAGGCAGAACATAATAATTGTACAACAGATAGCAAAAATCCAGCAACATCGAGCTCGCTGTATTTATAGTAGCCGCGCAAACGCGGTACAAACGCACAGAACGTAGTGGGGACGTAGTGAGAGCGTAGTAAGGTCGTAGCGAGGTCGTAGCGAGGTCGCCTTGGTCGCAGCGAGATCGCGTAGAGCGTAGTGGGAGCGCAGTGAGAGCGCGGCGATGATCAAACTGGGAATGCATAGGTCGCAGTGAGAGTGCATGTAGTGAGAGCGTAGTGAGAGCGCAGTGAGCGAGTCAAGAGCGTACTGTGAGCTACCTACCATATAGATTTCAGGATTTTTGCCAGTTTTCGGCGACCCCACTACGTTTTTGATAAAAACTGCATCGCAGTAAGGTCGCCGTGGGATCGCACACCGGTCTGACAGGGGTATTAGGTAATAATAGTGTTATTGTGTATGGTATAAGGTGAGGGGAGGGGTGGGGAGGGGAGGGGGAGGGGGAGGGGGAGGGGGAGGGGGAGGGGGAGGGGGAGGGGGAGGGGGAGGGGGATGGGGAGGGGGGGGTACCCCTCTGCCACATATCGTGCCGAGTATAGTGTAGAAACATCCATTTGTCGCGGATTTCGAGAAAGTGGGAGATATACTATAGCCAAAGTGTCATTTTGACAACGGTCAAGTTGGCCAAATCTCGGGCGCGACCAGTAGCGCATTACGTATATACAGTATACCGGTGTAGAAGGTAATTTGCCCCCCCCCCCTCCGAAAAATCAGTCTACTCGGACAGATTTATCAGATTGCGATCATACAGCTATAAGCCTATTACAATACTAGAAAGCTGGCACGATGTACATGTACAACGTGATGCCTGCTGGGCGCATCCGTGTTTGTACACAAACCTTTGGAAAACTCAAATTTGTGTACGACCTATGTACGACTATTTGCAATATCTGCGTTTGTAACCTATACATGGTGTATAACAAAAATGCAACTGCCAAGTAACCAAATGTTACACCAATTCGACTATACAACATCTCATAATTACATCTGTTGGGCAAGTTCTGTAAAGATGTAATCCAATAGTTACAGAGCTGTGGTGCAATTGTATTGCACATCATACAATTCAGGACCATTACAAAGCTTACTGCACACCAAACAGTTTACTGCAAATTGGCAGGAACTGCGTGACAGGATAATCCATGAGACTCTAACATTATAAAGAACCAGAATAATGCGAAGAGCTGTGATGGATATGAGATGGAGGACCCAAGTCTATGTGCAGCTGCTGAATAGAAGACAAGTGGAAGGCAGGGCAGGGTTACCACACAACTGACAATCTGAATCATGTCAATGTGGATGTGCCTGGGGTAAACATTGCAATGACCCTGGATTTTCCATGCCTAATAAATTGCATCACAGCTCCGTAACCATTGGATCAATTTCATACAAATGAAATATATATATACAATACATATACAACAAAAACCAATATGAAGCAAGAAATAAGGCGGAGAGTTCCAGGGCGCTAGTCAGGAGTCATGCCAGGGATCGCACCGCATTTTACGATACAACATGGGAAGCGACATTGTGGGGATCACTCAATGAGGACACGGCTTTTTATCTTATAATACACAAATAAACCACAAGTTAAACTGACAAGGTAAATTTGCATACATTTTCTAAGTGAACAAACAAATTGTGGTTTATTTGTGGATCATACAAATCTTGACAGAACTTGTAGTTATGATATGTAGTTATGAAATGTAGTTATGATATGATGCAGTTGAATAAAGATAGGCTTAGGAACTAATGACGTCACTTGAAGCAGTAAATATTGGTATATCCCGTGGTCTTTTCGATATCAGGTGGGTTGCTGATAAAAGGCTTTTTTCATAGAAAAAAAACATTGAAAAATAGAGGTGGGTCCGAGCTTCATTTGCCTCTAAAAAGAAATGTATGCCACAAAGGTAGGTCCGAGCCTCAATTTTGAGGGAATAACTTTTTCGCAACATCATAAAGGTAGGGATTCTATTGCTTGATAAAAAAAGTAATTTTTGACTCGGCTCGGTTAATGTTAATGTGTAATCTCTAACTCTAACACTATATGGTGGCGCTAAACATTGTAACATTTTACGCGAGGTTTTTATGCGTTAATAATGGCAGTCGGAAACTATACGTTGGAAACTAAACTATACGTTACGAGGTGTCGGACTTTCCCGGCCAATTTCATCAAAAATGTATTCAATTTTATTAACACGCATTCAAATTCACGCCCTTCCTTCTAATTCAATTAAACTATGGTTTCTTTTTAGCTACTATTGCATTCAATTTCGTGTTTGTGCACACATGATTTCGTTCTTTTCATTCAGGTTAGTTTTAGTCATTCTAATTCATTGATAGGCATTTAAGACTACATTTTCACTATTCTTCAGTTGAATTCATACTATACATATCTACAATTGATGAAATCGAATTAAGACTCATCGAAGCGCACATGAATTTGTTGCTAGTTTTTGGTTTTCTTTTTTGTTTATGGGCAATGAATTTCAACTTCTTTGCGTTCAAATTAAACATGAGTTGTGGCTTTTTTATTTAAGGAAGCTGTATGGCAATATACTGACACTTGAGTTTTTCTTGTTAGATGATTGTGTTTCTGTGTTGTTTGCATATCGTTTTCGTCATGTGTTTTGTTTTAATTGCAATGATTGATCAAAATTAAAGCCTGTACCCCGTATCTAGAAAAATGTAAGGTAACGTTGGAAAAGTTATGGTGATAAGTTTGAAATGAAAACAAAACCTTTCGCTACAGCCTTGTGATCGTCTGCACTGGTCTTTATGTTTTCTTCTTTATTTCTGATAATGTTCGGACCATGTCAAATTAAAAACGAATGTTTTTAAGAAACAAAAGCTTAAATTATCAGGGGGTTGTTATAACATTAACCAAAACAAGATGTTCTTTTCATGTAGATTTTTTTCAGAGGTCTCTTTCTTTTTCTGTTATATATGTATATTTCTTCTAATCGTTTCTTTATATCTGAAGTTTCTTTAATCTTCAATGTTTACTGACGTGCTAGGTATCTCGCCATGCACGTTTGGCCGTGGTTGCACCATTTCACACACCTTTTAAGAGCTATTTGGCCGACATTAAGTTATACTGACTACGGGCATGCAGCCATCTTTTCGTTTAAATTCGCTCTACTTAAAGGTATATAACGCAGAATTAGTGTGAAAACGAATTTTTCTCAAAATATCTGCCCTTATATAGGCACATACAAAATCAAAAAGCACATACCATAAAAACAAATTTGAATGTGAACATTTGAAACATGTTTGCCAATAAAAAAATTGATGAAAATGAATGGCTGACCAGCCTCTTGCTGCTGGCTTTTACGAAAGAGAATGATCTTTGCGACCTCATGAATTTAAATGATCTTATTCGGCCAGTGAATGCTAACTGCTGAAATGGACTTACTCCTTTTGACTGTTTAGTCCAGGACAAATAGGTTTTGACCTCAAACAAATTGCAACAAATTGTTTTTCACCACAGTGCACTTCTATAAGGTCCCTAAAATTACATACTAAAAGTCGACAAAAATCCAAGTGGTGGAAATATGACTAATTTGCATAAATCGTTAATCCCTGCCGCGTAATATATTTATTCCCATATTTGGGTATATATATATATTTTTAATTTTTTGAAAAGTTTATTTTGGTGATTCTACTTACATATCCTTACATCAATAACATTTGCTAAATCATATAAGTGACTGAATAATTATGGGAACATAGTAAATATCAAAAATGACAACTTCGTGACCCTATAAATGTGCGCACACTACACTGTCTCCAGATATCATCAAGTAGTCGGTATTGGTGAGCTTCAAATTCACCAAGTTGCTTACTGGCACAGTTATCATATTAAAACCTTATGAAAAATCATAGGAACAATGATAACATTGTGATATTTAGCCCAGCAAACAAAAACTGGAGGAAAATGGTGTGTCCATAAATTGGGCGAAAAAGTAGTTAAAGGGTTGCCTAACATGGGAGACGTGAACAAGTTCAAGGAAATCCCCAAAATACATTTTAACGTATAGATAGGATTATTGTAAGCAACAACAATCTTTAATTTGGGAGGTTTCCTTGAACTTGTTCAAGTCTCTCACCTTAGGCAACCCTTCACCTACTTGTTAGCCCAATTTAGGGACACACCATTTTCTCCCAGTTTTTGTTTGCTGGGCTAAATATCACAATGTTAACATTGTTTATGTGATTTTCCATAAGGTTTTAATAGGATAACTGTGCCAGTAAGCAACTTGGTGAATTTGAAGCACGTCAATACTGACTACTTGATGATATCTGGAGACAGTGTAATGTGCGCACATTTATAGGGTCACGAAGTTGTCATTTTTGATATTTACTATGTTCTCATAATTATTCAGTCACTTATATGATTTAGCAAATGTTATTGATGTAAGGATATGTAAGTAGAATCACCAAAATAAACTTTTCAAAAAAACCAAAAAACATATATATACCCAAATACGGGAATAAATATATTACGCGGCAGGGATTAACGATTTATGCAAATTAGTCATATTTCCACCACTTGGATTTTTGTCGACTTTTAGTATGTAATTCTAGGGACCTTATAGAAGTGCACTGTGGTCAAAAACAATTTGTTGCAATTTGTTTGAGGTCAACAAAACAAAATTATGTATTTTGCCTGGACTAGTTGAATACTGATGCAACGGAGCATTCATTTTCAAATGAAATTGAATGAGCCGGGTATTAAATTGATTAAATTTATGTTTAAATTCGCCAGGGAAACCTGTATTAATTGTATTTATTTTGTTATACACAATCCAATCCCGCTAGCTACGGTCAAACGTGACAAACAACGCAGGTGGGCAATCAAAATAATTATCTCATGAAAAGACTAGCAGACTCGGAGCACGCACAACAATATTATAAAGCTCTAAAGAAAGAAAATAACCGAATAAACGTGCTTGGGTTAGTTTGAACTTTAATACATATAATCCGAGGTCTAAGTATGACCTATCAAAAATGATGTACGGTCTCCTTAAAACACTGAGCCCCCTCCTCTGAAGGCTGCCCGATGATATCAGGGGGAAGCCTCATGAACCGGAATTAAAATTTAATTTAATTGTCGGACTTTTTAAACGTCAGACCTATAGGGGGCGTCAGACCTATAGGGGGCGTCGGACCGACAGGGGGCGTCGGACCAACAGGGGGTGTCGTCGGACCGACAGGGGGCGTCGGAACTACATAGGGCGTCGGACCTACAGGGGGCGTCGGACCTATAGGGGGCGTCGGACCTATAGGGGGCGTCGGACCTATAGGAGGCGTCGGACTTATAGGGGGCGTCGGACCTATAGGGGGCGTCGGACCTATAGGGGGCGTCGGACCTATAGGGGGCGTCGGACCTATAGGGGGCGTCGGACCTATAGGAGGCGTCGGAGTTATAGGGGGCGTCGGACCTATAGGGGGCGTCGGACCTATAGGGGCGTCGGACCTTCATGGGGCGTCGGACCTATACGGGGCGTCGGACCTATACAGGGCGTCGGACCTATATGGGGCGTCGGACCTATACGGGGCGTTGTACCTATATGGGGTGTCGGACCTATATGGGGCGTCGGACTTATGGGCCTTTATTTGGTTGCGGGGTTAGTATTTGTCGGACTTAATTATGAGGCATCAGACCTATGAAGCGTCAGAATTATGAGCGGATTCCGTGGTTGGTACATTTCAATAAAACATGTTTTCAAATAGCTGGGAAAACCTATACTTGCTCGAAAATTGCACGTCTTAAATACTCTAATATAAACCATTGTCTAAGTTTGTTTACGGTTACGGATTTCGGAGGTTACTTTTTCGATAATTTGAATTGCGTTTTCAGTTTGGATGTTTAAAATTGAATCTGGGTCAAGATGAAAAGATAATAATAGCTGACAGTTATTTCCTAGATGCGCAACTTTCAGAACGTCAGTCTATCCCACTCAATAATGACAGCCTTCGACTTGGCTTGTTGACTAGACATGATACCAGGGCACAATATCGATATAGTTGTCAGGTCTTTAGAATGGAGGTTTGGCAACCGCTAGGCAAATTATTGGATTCTTGCGTTTTGGACGGTCCGGCATATTTGAATCAGTGGCAGATCTTTCGACAGTCTAAAATCGATAATGCGGCAGAATAAGCGCCCCCGGTCGAATTATGGTCTAACAGTAACAGAGTCACGGACGCCAATGTATATGTACACTTATCGTTATGCTTTGAAATTAGCTTAGCACGAGATATTTTTTTACATTAAAACATCTGCTGTTACCACCCATTAATGAATGTGACCCAAACAGGTAAAAAAGCTGTATACATAAGAGCAGTTTGATTCAAACGAAGCTCAAATCATATTGGTGGTAACAAATTTAATTTTACTTTTTTAACAACAATGGTTGCACGGAAAAGACATTTCAAAGTTTAGCTAGAACTTTGTCCTTTTTAGAAGGTTAAATATTTATACTCACTCAAATCATTATAATGTTCTTTAATCAACTTCGAATTTCGCTTTAAGTAAAATGTTGCCGACGTGTACATTAAATCAACTGTCATAGTGAAGGAAAATGTACTTATTCAGTTTTCCTTGTGGGCTATTTTTAAATTTGTGTTTTGTATGCAAGTTAGCCCCAAACAAGGCTAAAAGCCACTCTTGGTAAGGGGCTACAAAAAGAAAAAATATTAAATGTGAAAATAACTCAAGGAACTGAAGGTAGGAATTGATATTCCTCTTAAAACAGTCTAGATTGTAGGATGGAGGGAAACATGCACAAGGCAAGGAGTTCCAAAGAGATGCAGTACGTGGAATAAAGCTGTTAGAATTAAATGGCTCCTTGTTCTACATCTCAGCAAATCAAGAGTGTATGCTATGGGTGAGAAGAAACAGTAGGTCTGGTTTCACGCTCAAACATTCTGATAGGAGGAACTAGGTCGGACACACTGGTGGAACATTTACCATGAAAATATATGTAGAAAAGACAGAGGCTATAGCTACAGACCTACGGTGGGAAAGAGGTACTAACGTTGATTTAAACACCTAACCAACACGATTAACAATACGCTTCTGCACTCTATCTAATAAAGATAATTGACAGGCAGAAGTTCCCGCCCAAATGTGACAACAGTACTCCATTAGGGGACGTATAGTTGTCTTATAACAGGTAGAGAGTAGCATCAGGAGGTAAGAACTTCCGAGCTCGATAAAGTCAACCAAATCGCATGGAAGCACTCTTTGCAATGCCTGAGATATACCTCTCCCAACTGCCATTGGTGGAGATGTCAAGTCCAAAAAGGCAAAAATCGGCTACCTCAGGCAACTGCTACCTCAGGCAAAGTCAATGGTCCCATATAAATATATGGAAATGTATCATCTCTAGAGCTAGAGAGAGACAGAAGTTTAGTTTTGTTTGCATTGAAGGTTACTAGCCACTCATTCCCCCACTTTCTAAGTCATTATTTAGTGAGACACCCACCTTACAGCGAGAAGTGTTGGAAGAGTTAGGGAAACCACAGTAGAGGTTTGAATTATCAGCATACATGGCGAGCTGAGACAAAACTTCATCGGGCAAATCATTAATGTAAACAAGAAAGAGAGTGGGACCAAGTACTGAGCCTTTTGGAACACCGGAATGGATAGAACGGGTATAGGAGAAGATTGACCCTCAAGGGCAACCTTCAACTTGCGGTTGGAAATGAAAGCAGAGATTATAGATTACATTCTGATTATGACTGAAGCTTGTGGAGCAGGCCAGTAAAAAGAGTAATCAGAAAAGTTGTTTGCGGTAGCACCATGTGATAAATCTCTTTTTGTGAGTTTGTGTGGTTCTGAAAAGAACCGGTAAATTAAACGTTTCGAACAGTATGCTCTGCCTGTTTGTGTTAAATGGTACAAACTAGTATTAGTAAATAAGTCAAAGAATAGTTTTTTTGGTTCTTTTTATTTGCTAGTTTAATCTATACACAATCGCTGTAACAAAGAAGAAAGTCGTATTCTTTCCAAGGTATACTAATCATAGTACTAATCAAATTTATAAAAACCTAGAGTTGACCTATACACACACAAAAAGCTTGAGCTGAGGTTAAAAAAAGTCATTATTGAATGGAACTTATAAAACAATGTCATTAAATGTGTTCTAAACTACACGATTACCGTTCAATCGTAAAACACATGCACGGAATGAGAAAAACAAACAAGGAATTTACCGTGTCCATGCAGTTTGTAGCACTTCTAAGTAAATATTTCTAAAACATAACGTTCGTTATGCAGTGAAGCTTTTTAATTCATAAAATAGTGCATACAAAAAGAAAATGTATCGTTAAAACATGCACTGATCGCATGCACACAACACGTTCAAACTGAGCCGTGGAACGGTTGACGTCCAGTTTACAGGTCATACAAAATCTATCCAATCAGGGATCAAATCGCATTATTTTGTTAGACCTTCCCAACGCTTGGTGTAGTATGGGCGGTGGGTACTACGAGCGAATGTAAACACTTTTTGCAACTTCGATGCAGTGACCCTTGGGTGGGAAGACATGCTGTAGGGGGTCACTTTTTTTTAAATATATAACTTCTTCATGTTTTTATGTTTTTATGGGTTTACCTCCAAATAGGCACTTAGGGAGACAATCCCATAGAGATGTACACAAACTTAAAACAGTCCTAACTTGTTTACCCTAACCCTTTTCTCTAAGATCTTCGAGATTTATGCTATTTAGACCAAAATCTGTCTCCCAAATATTTTTTTTTAGGGTAGCTAGACACTTATAGGGAGACACTGAAATGTCTCCCTAAGTGCCACTGTATCATTATTACCTAAAAACTTACGCTAATTTGTCTCCCCAAGTACCTATTTGTATAAATGTTGATAACACTTGGATGCAGTGACCCTTGGGTGGAAGACACAGATCTTAATCGGATTCATACTGAGGTCAAAGATCATGTAGGGTCATTTGAGGGCGTTTTAAAAATTATTATTTACGAACAAACGAACAAACTTACGAACAGACGGACGGACGGACGGCCGGCCGGACGGACGGACGGCCGAACGAACGATCGAAATTTCATCAAAATAATTTACCCATTAAATCATTTAAACATTTTTTCCCCAATCCTTCCTCAAGTGTTCCTTTTTTTGCCGGGCTTAATTAATAGACAGTCAATCTCTGACATCTAATTTAAAAAAAAATTAAGCGCATTATTGAAATTTGAGCAATTTTAATGAATTAATTATTATTATTAAATGGATTTTAAGGACAACATTGCGCGATTTTATAAAAAAGTTAACCTTACATAAAAGTTAAATTAAATTTGGAAATTGGCTTTGTATTTAAACTGCTAAGGCCAAAATGGAAAATAATGACACGAGTTTGGATTCATTTTGTATTATTTTGTAATTTCTACTTTCTCCCACCCCCTAATTATGAATAGTGTCCCCGCCCCAAAAGAGTGAGTTTGTTCAAAAGTTTTTGGGTTTTATTGTGCTGTTATTATTATTATTTATTTTTGGCAATGAAACCGAGGATTCCTCAAAAGCGCCCAAGGCACTGTAGCTCGTAAGCCTGAAGAATCCAGTATAGGAGGATGAACGAAATGTCAAAAACACCGGGGCGAGCCCCTTCTCTTTAGCGATAAGTGTGACTGGGCTCGTTTACGTGCGTGTCCAATGTAATTCGAAATTCATAAACTAACTGCAAAAAGTCTTGAGAATGACTCTGCTTTTAAGTTTATATTGCCCTTTTTATTATTAGCCGCGTCGCAGACGGCGGCTAAGCGCCTAGCGTTGGTTATTGTTTGTGTTCTTCTTCTTGTGCCAGATTCGACATCCGGGAACTTCTCGGTGAAGCACTTTAAGAAATCAACCAAAATGACAAGCAAAGCCGGGCATGGCGGTGTCGTTTTGGTTGTTGTCGAACAGTGCCTTTCGAACATAATGAAAAGAACATGCTGGAGAATGTTTTTTGCTGCGGTATTGTTGTGCATTTAAATTAGACCAATATACAACGTCGCGGCTCCTGCACGTATTCGTGCTTGTTCCAATTGAACGCCAGGCCAACAAAAAGGTCAGAATAATGTCTATTCAATTGTGCATTGCTCATTTTGGCTAAACAAACAAAACCCTGAAATTACTCTTCTAGAAGCAGGGAAAATGGCCTCAAGTGGAATTGGGTTCGATAGTGTTTCATTAGTTCTTAAATTTTTTAAGAATGTAGGGCGTACCCAAAATGGCATGAATTATGCGCGCAAACGAACCGACTGTTTTATTCGCAGGTCCACACAGGGTATGTAAGTTGTGTATGTAAGTATGTGGACATATTCTGTTCGCAGGTCCACAGAGAGTATCGAAAGCCCGTACACCTTTTCTTGTTTATAGTACAGCGGTAATACACCTCACAATGATGCAGTACTTGTCCATACTTGAACAAGTATTACTATACCTCGTACCAAATTGTCACTGGTCTATTTACTATCGCACGTGCCAGCCGCAGTTTTTGCTGTTTGCCAAGCGCGCTCGCGAGTATTCACGCCTCAGGGTAAAATACGCATGCGTACTATTACTAGCGCACCGGTTACCCGTGCGCTCGTCTACTACGCATGCGCTTTGCGATGCAATTGCGGAACTAGGTGGGTAGACGATATTATCTCTCCTCGGTATTGGAAACTAGTTTCCATGGCTTCGTCTCGGGAACTACCGGTAGTTTGTCAACTTCCATTACCTCGGGGAGCTATATATCGAGTTATATTTGTATACTGTAATATTGCGGCGGGGGAGGCGGCAGACAAACAAAATCCGGCTACCCACCGACTTGATTCCATGTCTAACTTCGAATCCCGACCGCCAACGACCTCATCACGACCTGGGGCCAATTTCATAGAGCTGCTAAGCACAACAATTTGCTTAGCATGAACATTTGTCCTTGGCAAAAACAAGGTTACAGACCAAATTTTAACGTGACCTTTATTGTTTTCGATTGATAATCAGCTGGTTTTTGGCTTAGCATGAAAAACCTGTAGAATTTTGGCTGGTAACCTGTTTTTAATGAGCAAGACTTGTTTGTGCTAAGCAATTTTTTTGTGCTTAGCAGCTCTATGAAATTGGCCCCAGATTTCTGTCATCAACTTTTTTTTCTTTTTTTCTTTTCTCGTTACAGGTTCGTGGTTATTGGGGATTTGGACTTCCATTGTGCGTGATCTACCTTGCTTTAGACGTAATGCTGTGTACTGCCTCTATTATTCATCTTTGTGCTATTGCTGTCAATCGCTACCTGGCTGTTACATTCCCGCTTCACTTCTCTCGAGAAAGAGTCAACTCCCGACCACGAATTCTAGGCACAATCGTTCCTGTGTGGATGGTTTCAGTTGCTATATGCATTCCTTTATTTATTCAAGGATTTGTGGATCCCGACAGTACATTACAAAATGAAGGACGGGATTGTGGTTATTTTAATTCCACGTTCATCATTTACTCGTCCATGTGTTCATTCTATGTGCCCCTTGCGGTTATGATCGTTGTAGATTGGAGAGCAGTCAGGAAGCTTCGCGGAAGGAAAAGAGCTATACAGATCCAGGAGCCAACTTCTCGAACACCCATTCAGCAGGTGAACAGCAACTCAACAACTGTCAGCTGTGGTGACTCCCCGGCACACGATAACCCCTCGGCAAATGGTAACCAAGACACTGCTATCGTAAGGAAAAGATCACTTCGAATAACATTTAGTACTGGAGTTAAAAAATCTAGTCTCGGATATGGAAGCACGCAAACGGAGGCAATCAAAACAAGACAACGATGGATGATAACCAGCAAGAGGGAACGTCGTGCTGCAAAAACACTAGTGGTTGTTTTTGTGTGTTTTATTGTGCTGTGGCTACCTTTCTTCGTTGTTCACCTTCTTAGTGGTGTTTGCTCATCATGCCATCCTCCCAATGAACTGTTCATTGTTTTCACCTGGCTTGGCTATATCTCCTCAGCAGTTAATCCATGCATTTACACGTGCTTCAATTTAGACTTTCGACGAGCTTTTTTACGGATCGTAACATGTGACAAGCGACCCAGAAGGGTGCCGAGACAAGTCGATTTAGCAACTACTCATACCCTCCGGACAAGTGTACGATCTTAATAACCGCATATTGTCAGACATTTAAACACAATTTAAGACATTTTTGTTAGTATTTATTTTATTTCGTGTTCTAGTTAAAAACGCCCGTGAACTATCCATATTGACGCTATGCGGTGTATACCTTGACTCTGCACAACAAGATGTATAAATAATTGTACAGATACGGGCGTAGCGATACTTTTTTTAAACAAGTAAGGTTGGGAATTCACAGTTTTCAACTTGGCTAAATTTAAACAATTACAGATACCCGGTATTGTCCCCAATACTAATCCATAGCTCGATGACGTAAGATCATCAATAAACCCTGCATGTAAATTACGCGTGTAATGCATGACCACGATATCAGGATGGATGTATTTTCATGTCCACTCAACTGGATGACAGTTGACGCAAACATAATAATGGTTTAAAGATTAGGAGAATACACTCGCAAGTGTGGATTCTTATTTTACAAATTCTTAAATCACAAATCCACACTTTTTCTTGTATTCTCCTTAACGTCACTAAAATTAAAAACGCCTTGTCTAGTTGTAAATCGTGTACCCTTGTGGGTTGAATGTCGCGGGTTCACTGAAGACCACCGCGTGAAGACCACCGCGTTCAGCTGCTGGCTAGTGTACTGGTAACAATGAAATAGTATAAGTTCTAAATGTATTTTGTTTACCTCCAAATAGGCACTTGGGAAGACAATCCCGGATGTACACAAACTTAAAACAGTCCTAACTTGTTTACCCTAACCCTTTTTTCTATGATCTTCGAGATTTATGCTATTTAGACCAAAATCTGTCGTTCTAAGACAGAAATAACCCCCAAATATCGTGTTTAGGGTAGCTAGACACTTAGAGAGACACTAAAATGTCTCCCTAAGTGCCACTGTCTCCTTATTACCTAAAAACTTATGCTAAATTGTCTCCCCAAGTGCCTATTTTGAAGAATTTTAATAGAATTCAGGAGAAAACATCGTGGATTTCAGAATTTTCGTAGAAGGGGGGGGGGGGGGGGGGGACGCTTCTCTAGCACGCCTTCACTCAAT
Source organism: Crossaster papposus (assembly GCA_037893245.1). Taxonomy (NCBI): domain Eukaryota; kingdom Metazoa; phylum Echinodermata; class Asteroidea; order Velatida; family Solasteridae; genus Crossaster; species Crossaster papposus. The sequence goes on from JBAIAA010000857.1 coordinate 58,457, forward strand.
ATAAACTACCTCTTTTTCCTGAAAGCTACACTCTGAAAAACTGCTGGGTCAAATTTTGTAGGTCAAAATGTAATGATCCAATTTGTGTTAGTTTGCCCTTATAATAATAATAACAATGTTCGTTCTTATGATAGCGCTTTAGACTCCCACATTGTGGGTGTATCAAAGCGCTTTACAACTATTCCCTGTTCCCCAGGAACGAGACCATTTCTGCAGCAGCTCAAAATCAGCGCATGTGGTCTCTACCTTCACAGGTACCCATTACTCCTGGGTGGAGAGAGGCAATTGTAGTGTCTTGCCCAAGAACACAAGCACCATATTCCCTGCCAGTGTTCGAACCCATGTACCACCGTACAGTAGTCAAACACGGTAACCACTGAACCACAGTGTCCCACGGACCCACAGTGCCCCTTCAAAATGTCAAACATGTGAAAATATGACTATATGGTAGCTTGGGTTAATCATCGCCAAATTTTTCTTTACCCCAATTAGTGTCATTATGTAAAAATAAATCCGTATTATGGGAGATTTTCTGGGTTAACCGTGGACAAACCAATCATGGTTCCTTTCTTTGCGATTGCTTGAGGTATGATTCTTTTTCTGTGACTAATATTGATCCAGGAAGTAATCAGTTTATTGGGTCAACAAGATTTTAATTACATTTTTAATATAACTTCGCCAGTGTATTTTAATGTGTCATCGGTGTGGGCCGAGGGCTTACGAGAAGAACGTTTCAAGATCACTCGCCTGAAACTCGAACCCACTGCACACTAGCGAAGACGTCGTCATACGTATCATCAAACTTGTAAGGGACGGCCACACGGCTCGGGTTTGTTTCGTCCTTTTAAAAAACGAATCTGGGTTTTGCGTCGAAGAGATGTACAATAAATATTGGGTTTTGTACTATTCACAGACCTATTTTATTACAAACACAATCATCGACAAACCATATGCCATTTTGTATAGTACGACTGGGTCAAAAGGTGTATATTATAACACACCTCTTGCTAGTTCTGTATTCTGGTTGGCTGAAACACGGCCACGTGCGGTTAACTAATAATTATAGGCTAGTGCATGAGATTTGCGCCACCGTGAATTTGCGGGAAATAGTTCCCAAAGCGGGCAATAGACTTAAATTTGTTGACTGGTTACAGCGCCCTCAAGAGGTTTGCCAGGCTCATCTTAATATGAAAAATGGCGGCGTCTGGATCGGATCACGATTATTTCATATTTTTGACCGAGGTGTGTTATAAAACACATATGGACTGGCATGATTCGGTCAATAGAGCACGTCTATCCCTCATCAGGCCTGTGAGTGCCCCCTTCTGATCACTCACAGTCCCTCGGAGAAATAGACGTGCTCTAGTGACCTCATTGCCAGTCCATATGTGTATAGTGCCCCACTATGCGTCAATTTGACTAGCGATTAGTCATTGTATTGGCCCGCAATTTGACCAATTTAGGTGGTTAGATATTATTTATCTTAACAAAATAATATGTGGCTCTATATGTAGAGACTTATACAACATATATATACAACATTTGCAACCTGGTGTGCCGTAATTTTCAAGAAAAAATGGCTGACCAACGTTGAAAAAAACCCGGCTTCTTTTAAAATATTACCCGCCATTTTAATACCATATTTAGTTAGTCCGCATTTTGGTAGCAGTCGATATGAACGGTTACAACCCAGTTAGACTGGTTCCTTGGCCGTACAACTTCCCGACGTTGATAAATTGCTTAAATTTTTCCAAGCGGGGTATCATGGGATCTAGACTAACCTTGACTTGGTTTTTCCACAACCTAAAAACAGGTTGGCTGAAAATAACCAATTGATTGGTAGATATGTGTCCAACCAATAAATTGGTCAATTTGAACCGATATAGGCCTATTGGTTATTTTACCCAATTTTTTTGTTAAAATTACTAATTTAATTGGTTATTTCGACCACTATTACCAATATCATTGGTTGGACACATGAGTTGGTTATTTCAACCAATCCGTTTTAAGGGTGCAGCATCTACGAACACAAACCTTCAAGCAAGTCAGTGTAACAATATGTTTTATTTATGCTATCCCCCGAATCCATTCATTTCTAAAATTTACAGCAAAAGCAAATTATGTATAATTCCCTTTAATCAACAAGTAATTTATGATTCATTTTTACTTGTACTTGGGCCAGAAATGCTGTGATCCTTAATGTGTCATTCTCACTATTATATTACTCCTTGTTTTGTTTTTGAACCAACCGGAGTCAGTTTGATCTTAAGGTCATTCCGGTGGTAAAATGTATTGTTCGACCAACAATTTACTGGGCGAAATATTACGTATCCATTGATAAATGTTTGACTGTATCAAAGCTCATACTCGGCAAATTATTTAGTGGTGATTATCTTACTATTGCTATACGTATATTCTTTTTCTATTTTAGCCCAATTGTATGGTTTTTTGTACGCATCAACGGCATTACGTCATTTAGCAGGTACTTCCCCTCTATTGCCAGGGTTAGATACTACTCAGCAATACTGACATGGAAGGTCAAAGTGATACTAATTGGTTAAATGTAGCTTTTACCCATTAAAGGGATCGTATACGTTTGGTAATTACTTGGCAATAAAAACTTACTTGGTAAGAAGTACAGCAGCTTTGGATAGTATAATGCATTTTTAGAAACTTTTTACTTTGAAGTACTGCGGTTATGGAAAAAGATATCACTTGTTATCCCTAAAAATTTGAATTTGAGAAGCGTTACTGTTATGCAGTGACGTTTCTCAGATTGTGTATTCCAATGCAGATTATTCTTCCTGCGTGGACATAACCGCTCCAGATTTTCGGCAATATCTCAACATCGCTACCACCTTTTGAAATGAAATTGTTACAGGTTAGTTTCAAGGTATATATCTATAACTATATAGGATTGAAACAGTGGGTTCCAATTACCAAACGTATACAATCCCTTTAATGTTCTCTTCAGGCGTTACAGTGACGCCAAATATATGGCCTGACTAACTGAATACTATTGACCCGAGTGGGTTTGGCAATGCTGGACCCAGATATGGTCAAACAATTTCTCGAATTGGACCGCTTACAGGGTCAAATTGATTTTGTTAATTGGTTGAGTGGTATCTCACCACAGCAAGGAGTCAAAGTTTATACCACACAAAATGAATGACGACGTGATGAGTCAAAATAACTCGAATTGGGTTAAAAGGAACAACCTGATCTAGTAACGGCCTAAATAACACAGAATGAACCCATCTACCTAAAATGTATTTGCCGAGTAAGAACCCCAATAATATAGGTTTTCCCGGTCAATTTCGGCAAATGAGCAGCCAATTTAACTTTCGAGCGTTCGAATTGAAGCGATTTTGCCTTTTCCGTTTTTTCCCCGTTTCAAATATAGAATTCTGGGCATTCAATTGAGTTTTGAGGCATTCAAATTCCTTTAGCAATGTGTTCAATTTAGCATCGTCGTTCGTTTTCGTGATGCACAATCCTTGTTCAATTTTGTGCAATAAAAAAACCGCTCTGTCAACTTTTGTTTCCTTTAGAATGTTAAAGGCATAAATACGGTTCACATATTGGCACAGGAGTCAACATATAAACCACGATAAAAAGGAACCAAAGAAACACCCAAACAATATAAAAACGTTAGCACAAACACAACAACAAATTAGGTCTTGGCCAAGGTATAACCAATTTCCCCCACCTCCCTAAAAATTAGCACTATATGCTACATATGAAAGCTACAGGAAACATAATTAAATACAAATAAATAAAAAAAGTTTGACCATGGATGAAGGACTCTTCCTTCATGGTTTGACTGACTTAATATAAGTGAACAATTTATTTGTTTATTCCCCTTTTAATTGTCGTACCTATTTGAATTCTCATTTCTCAAAATTGATTCCTTTTTACGAAATTAAAAACAAATAAGGAAATGCCTGCCCAATAATGAATTTGAATGACCGAAGACACGCCTTGAAAACGCTCCTGCGAATTTGAATGCTGTTTGTTGAATTGTTCAATTGGATGATTATTTTTGTAAATCAAACGACACAACAGTAAATTTTCCTAGTCATAAAACGAAATCGAATGACCATTTTCAGCAGCATTTTATTTGGCGCGAAATAGAATCACGCAGTGGTTAAAATAGCTGCTTTTAAGTCTTATGCCGAAATTGACCGGGAAAACCTATAGTAAACAATTTGACTACAGGGTCAAATTGATTTTATTATAAATTATATATGTAATAACAAACACAATTTAGCTGTGTACATGCACAATGTACGTGTAGGCTTGGGGTATATTCACAAAACTCAAACCTAAGACAATACTTTTTAAAAGCCAGACTCGCATCTAAACGCCCCGCTAACTCCGCTTAACTCGGTATTCACGAAAGATCTAAGCATCCCACTTATCTTAGTGCTTTACTTAACCTAATTAATAATAGCAATCACTCTTGCTTATGCACAAGATATTTACGTCATAAACGTTACTAGGATCACTTACGCAAATTCAATAAATTTAAACTTGCTATAGACTAATAGATAATGTTTATCAGAATGGAAGCGAATTATATTCATTGCAAAATTAGAAAACAGAAACTTGTTTGTTTGTTTCTGTATCCTGGGTCGAATTTGTGTAGAATAATTAAAAACTAATCAAATTAAAGTATAACTAATTTAACATCTTGTCCACTTTCTTATAATGTTCAAAAATGGGTTTGCGTTTGCTTCACAGAATAATGCGCGTAATAATATTCTGCGACGCAGTTTCCAGCCCACATTATAATGCACAGATCTTAATTATGCTGCGTTTCAATCACGTCGTGTTTCTCGTGTTCACCGTGACAATTTCTAAGTTCACCAGTGAATTGCGTTATAATGCAATCTCCTTACAATGGCTACGATCTTGCTGTGCCATGTTGTCCCATCATGCATTGCGCGATCTTAGTGAAGGAACGCGCACGCGCCCATGGAGTCAAAGCTGATTCTAAATTCTAATGTTACCCATGCACTAACACGTATTGATGCACAGTTGTGCGTGTACGTTACGTACGTAAGGACCCAGCCTCGTCTCCATCGTGTGTGTTCCTTCACTAGCCCTGGCAGTGAGGAAAACGTAAACGACGCTGACTGGCTATTCAGTGCGTACTGCGCGCGTATTTAGAAAACTGCACGCCTGAATGTAATGCGCTCGCGCGTTCAAGAACGCCACGTCATAAACGATAATTTTTGAGATGGAATATCAGACGCTGCTCCCGCTCTTTCCGCGTTTCCTCGCTCTGCGTTGTTGTCAAGACGCAGACGCGCATGTCTCCAATGGTGTGAGGTGGGGTGCTGAAGTGTTGTCCCACTGCAGATTCTGTGTTGTTTCGTTTCACGCTCCGCAGGTGCTCCACGAAACGATCACCCAATCGTCTTTTTGTTTCTCCTATGTACAGTTGGCTGCAGCGTTGGAAAATTAGTGCATAAACCAGATTGCTGGTGACGCACGTGTAGCTTCCACGGATGTGGTAGCGACCTTTGGGGCCGACAACTGAAGTGATGTTAGGGTCTACATACGGGCATGTTTTGCACCGCGTACGACGGCAGGGTTCTGTTTTACCCCGGATGCGGTCGAGGTTGTAGGGTGTGCTGCGGAGCGTGGATTTGACTAGTTGGTCAGCGATGGATTTATCCCGACGGTATGCACAGATGAGTGTGGTGTCTTTGAAGATTCTGCTGGTAAGAGGATCTTCTTGGAAGGACATGAAATGCGTGGTTAAGATGTTACGAACCTTTAAGTTCCGCGGGTGGAATGTCAACACAAGGGGGATGCGGGCCGATTGCTGTTTAGGAGGGTTCGGACGTAGTGCTTGCTGACGTGTAGTGATACGCGCCCATTCACTGCGCGAAAACCGGACGCCATTTAAGTGGTCTCTCATGGACGCGCAAACAACTAACGTAAAGCATTAGGGTGTTTACCAAACGGCGGCTACAGTCTAGGCTCCGGCTAGGATTTGCGGCTGCCATTTTGAAGCCTCATACCAAATGACGGGCTTGGGTTACCCAACGAAGCCCGAGGCTTGATGACGTCACGGTGTAAAAACTTTCAGCGAATCGCCATCTTGAAAAACACACTGTGTGCGGTATGGCGCTTTTTTCACTTTTGTGCCGACATGACAGATTCTGACGACGATTGAACAACCTTTAGCCAGCAGAGCTGAGCTAGGCAAAGTGAAATTCCATGGTCAAAACAGTCGAATACATATTTATGCTTTACGTTAACGACGCAGTGTGAGCATGCGCAGTGCAGAGCTTAATAAAGCACCCTTGATACTGGCAAAGTTCATGTCACATCGAAAAATTACAAATTGGCCGAGATTTCAGACTCAATATTTTTATTATTAATTAATTAATAATTATTGTTATTTTCATTTTTTATTTCATTTTTTAGATTTCGTTTATGATCATACATGTATTTATATTTATGATTATTTATTGTGTTGACTTTTCGAGCATGGATAGGCAGGCTTTAGGGCAGTGACTGCCACAAACGAGGCTACTCGCGAACGCATGAAAGCAATTCTGCTTACCAATATCGGTCCTGATGTGTATGGCATCGTGGTGAATCTCCTCACAACCCAGAAGGCAAAGAAACCGCCATTCACAGAGATTGTGAAAAAAAAATTGAGGATGACTTCAATCTCAAACCTTTGGAGAATACGGAAAGTTATAAATTCGGCACCAGAAATCAGAAACCGACTGAAACAGTCAGTGAGTACATTGTGGCCAAAGTTACTTTGTATTGCAACTTTTCTTGACCGCGCACTGAGTGACAGATTCGTCTGTGGTTTGGTGGATGAAAGAATCAAGTACATACTTTTGAACACCCGGAACTTACATTCATTAAAGCGTGTAAGATAGCCTACCGCCGTGAAAATGGCATCCAAGAATGCTCTTAAATTTCGTCCACCACAAACGACAGCAGCCGTTTACAGTCACATTCACACTAGGCAACAACAGCAGCCAAACTCAAAGGTTGCAAACCAAACCCACGATATGGTAGAGATATACCCGTTCATCCAGTTCCAGTTGTTATCGTTGCAACGGTACTCACTCGCCTCAATTGTGTCAGTTTAAAACTGCAAAATGACGGATACAACTGCCAGAAAAAGCAGGGAACAAGCAACCCGCAGGGCCGGTACAAGCGGCAAACCAGAAAGTACACCATCTACGCGACGGACACCACTAATCATACAGACAGCCAAGTGAACATGACCAAGTACTTTGGTACCAAACTCAATGGACAGCTGATCGATATGCGAATCGACACAGCGGCGGACTGTTCAGTCATTAGCAAAGACATGTAAGCAGAGTTACGCTAAAAACCTACTCGTGTAAATTGGGGCCAATTTCACGGCGCTGCTAAGCACACTATTTTCTGCTAAGCACACTATTTTTACGGAGACCGTAAGCAGTAAGCAGTAAGCGGGAAGATTTGCTTAAATCAGTGACGTTATAATATAATATCCATGCGCGCGCAAACGTTAGCACAAAAACGCCATGAAATAGCGCTTAAGGTTAGCATTTTGTTTTGCTAAAGTTAGCAAAACCTTTCCGCCAACTGTTAAGCAGCGCCGTGAAATTGGCACCTGGGGACAGGCGGACAGATGAACTGTAATGCTTAGCATAATAGTCAGTCAGTAACCGACTGACCTTTATTTTAGCCAGCTACAGCAACACACCAATCCTACTCGGCAAGGACTGGTTGTGTAGACTCTAGCTAGACTAAAAAAATTCAGCGTTGATTCATCAAAATCATGCCTCGACCAACTGATAACCAAACATGCAGATATGTTCTCTGACAGCTACACAGGGATAACCGGATACACTGCATGCACACATTCGGCTTAAGAAGCATGCGAAACCCGTGTATGTCGACCTAGACCTGTACCATACGCGCTCGAGCAGCAATTAGTGGAGGAGTAACTTAAAATAAGTTTCAATAAATAAATACATAAATAAACTTGACAAGTTGGAGCGGAACGGAGTGCCTGGAGAACACCAGTGGTAGCCGTGCCCAAGGCCGACAAAACTGTTCGTCTCCGAGTTGACTACAACGTCACAATCAATCAAGCCATTGACGACGAACAATATCCGTTGCCAACCTCGCAAGATCTGTATGCAGAACTTTATAGTGGAGCAAGAGTATTCACGAAACTGAATATGTCTCACGCATACGCACAGCTCAATGTCAACAAGGACAGTCAACCGTACCTGACCATCAACACGCATAAGGGCTTGTATACAAAGGTGCCATATGGTGTGAAGTCATGAACAAACTGTTGCAAGGCATTCCACGTTGCTTGTGCAACCAGGACGATCTATTGATATTCACAGAATGCATGGAGGACTGGGAGGAACACATTGAAATCTCCGAGCAAATCCTCGCACGACTGGATAGCCACAATGTCAAACTGCGACAAAGTAAATGTGCATTCGTACAGTCGGAGGTAGTGTACCTTGGGCTCACAGTGGACACCAACGGACTTCGCTCTGCGAAGGCGAAAGCTGAGGTCATTGCGAATGCTTCAAAACCAAGCAACGTGTCATAGTTACGATCATTCCTTGGAATGGTGCAAATCTATACACGATTCCTTCCAAATCTTGCAAGTGTGCTGAAGCCACTATAAATCATCTACTATAGAGAAAGATGCGAATTGGATGTGCAAGGAACAGCAACGTGCATATGACATCTGCGAGAAAAAACTTGACAAGTGACACATTTCTTGTTCGCTATGACACAACACGCGAGCTGAAACTTGCTTTTGATGCTTCAATTTATGGCATAGGTGCAGTGATCAGTCACGTCATGGATTTCAGGTAGAAGAAGCCTATCGCTTACGCATCTTGTACGTTATAATTTTATCTATCCAGATGACTATGATAAGTTTAAGGAAGTGAAGAATAATTACAATTGACAATTGTATCAAGCAAACTGTTCTTTATTTATTGACAAGATCATCAACTGCCGCAATAACTACAAGGGACCTTTTCAGGTCATCAATGACATTCTTCATGTTGTCAAAGCAAGTTGTCAAAGCTCCTGGATCATGACTGTCACAATGAACTGGCTGATCGCTTCTCAAAATTCTTCATGGCCCAAATTGCGGAAACTAGGGGTAGTCTCTCATCACACACACACCTGATGACGCAGCACTGCATCTAAACGCAAGTTCTTCCCGAGATACATTCACTATGGTTCGAGAATTTGATGATCGAGAGATCATTTCTAAAGAACCGAGTCCATCTTGCTCTCTTGATACTCTACCATCGTGGATGATCAAGCAGTTTTTTTTAATACTTTCACACCCATGATCACTTATGTTGTTAATTCATCCCTCGAATTAGGTGTTGTTGCAGACTCTCTTCAATATGCAGTGATTACAGCTGTGCTTTAGAAGCTGAGTCTAGATCACAATATCATGAAGAACTACTTTCCCGTCAGCAACCTGTTCTTCCTGCCCAAGGTGCTCGAAAAATTTGTAGCAAAGCAGTGAATTTGTAGACTTCATGAGTAGGCCTAAACACCATATCCAAGAGCCCCATCAGTCTGCATACAAGAGTTTCCACAGTACTGAAACTGCTCTCCTTCAAGTCCGAAATGACATGTGGACCATGTAGAAGCAGGGCTTACCATTCTTGTCTTGCTTGACCTAAGTTAAGCCTTTGACACAATTGGTCACAGCATCCTACTTGATCGGATGGAAAGGCTTCTGGGATTCCATGGTGTTTCACTGCAGTGGTTCACAGTGTGTCCTTAGCAACCAAGAGTTTTCAACACTACAGCAAATAAAATTTGGGGTTTCTCTGGGATCTGTGTCTTTGGACCTCTAATTGTAACAGATCAGGAAATGATGGAAAATAAGCAAGACTAAGCGCCCTCGAACAAAGATACTGACAATTTGGGAGACCGCTACTATATGACAAGACAGTTCAGTTGGTAGAGCGCCGGTCCGGTATTCTGGAGGTCGCAGGTTTGGGTCTGACGTGGAGCTCCAGTGAAACTGTTCACATAGCTCAAATAAAGGTGTGCATGGAAGGCCGCGAGATTGTAAACTTGACCGACGCTGACGTGTATACAACGTTTTTAAAGACGTGACTACCGCTTAATAGCATCAATTATTACAGAGGTATCGAGCCGGCAAACGTCACAAACTGAGAATCGCGCTGACGACGGATGCGTCATTTATAAAACGTCACTTGGAACTTCAATCTTAATGTGAGTACGAATAGTCTAAAGGTTGTACATGTACCTTTTTTTGTTCACGGACTCTTTGAATAAATCCCCAGGCAATTTTTATATACCAAAGATAGACAAAACGAGCGTGACGATAGAAGGAAAACCGAATCAACTGTACAGTCGAGTCTCAGACGTAATCAGCACTGGGACGAAATCGTCACGTTTTTTTTGGAGACTCGAACTCCGAATTTAGCGCCGGGGTATGCAAAGATCTTACGATGTACGGGATGAATCACGGTGATTATTTTAAAAACAAATACAGGCTTTGGCTCGATATGAGAGCAACGGAAGACAATAAAAATCACGATTCCGGTAAGCAACTGGGTGAAGTATCCGGGAGTATCTCGATTTTAAGTTTAAATTTAGTGGTATCACACACACAAAAATAACAAAATCGAGTGAAACAGGGTAAACTATTGTCAGAACAAAACAAATTGAGAAAAAAAAAATTACCAAGATGCAGTCTCTAGATGTTAAAACAGAGGAAACTTCGACTTCAGTCTACTAGCCGTGGGGGTTAGCGTTTTAGCGCTAGGATTTATAAGTAGCTACTTATAGTTTAGCTGGTTATCCAGCTCAGTCGCAGGATCAGCAGAGGGTTGATCCTATACCTACTCCAGCCAGCTATGCTCGCTCTCCACAAGAACCTGATTTTTAGAAATGGAATAGTTAAAAATGTTTAACTTCAGAAAAAAGTATTATTATAATTCTTTTTAAATACTTTTATTTAAAAAAACCAGTAAAAGCATCTCAAACAATCTGTATCACAGCGCTATATTGAGCGTGTTGACAGTCGGTTATACCATGTTAGGTAAAACACTTTTAAAGATACAACCGGCCGATCTCGGTAAACTAAATCTAGACGACGTCGCAAAGATAACTGATACGAGGTAAGGAGGCGTTATGTACACGAAAACCTGGCTTGTAAATCAGGGTATATCGCCCAAATAGTATAATATTCACCCCAGCTTGTAGAGTACCCGCCCCGAGCTCGGAGAGTATTCACAAACTATGCATAAAAGTATGATTAAAAAAAAAAGGTGGAATAGAATAGATGATCTTGAGGCTACTGATCGTGAAATGGAAGATGAAGGAGTGGATAAAGAAGTGAAAGAAACTAATCTAGCGCTAGGAACGCTAGACGAGTCTATACACCTCAAGAGTAGTAACAAAGATACCTTAAATAGAGAAGCCCGCATAGTAATGTGCGCGTTTATCAGTTTCATAAGAATTTCAACAAAGACGATAAACCATTACTTCCTGCCCTATATTACTTTGTTCTTGAAGTTAAAGATTTTGTAAGGTGAACGGATCTAAGAAACCCCACAAATTATTATAGTCTACCGAATATGAGGCTAATGCGAAGAAGTTATAGTCTTCAAGACAGAGATTTTATTAGGATTGGGTTTAACTGATTACGGACGAACACTCAGTACCTAACAAAAACGCACTCTCGGTGCAATACAACCCGAAAACTTCGAGATGAAACCACTTCCAAAAGCCACCGAAGATGTAAGCGAAATAGTCGAAGATATGACACGAAGCACCAGCGTTCGAACGGAAGGATTAAACCTCAAAGAACTCGTAGCTTTAGACAAACACACTGTTAGAAAAGTAGTGTTACCCCAACATCGAAAAACAGTGTTCACTTCATTTGAACACTACTTTTCGGTATTCAAAACGGTGTTCACTTGATTGAACACCGTTTTCTGCTTTTTAATGGTGTCCACCCAATTGAACACTATTTGTCGGTGTTCAAAATGGTGTTCACTTGATTGAACACCATTTTTTGGTGTTCAAAAATGGTGTCCACTAAATTCAACACTATCTTTCGGTGTTCATTCTGCACCGAATATTGGCGTTGGATCAATACTGTTTCTCGGTGTCGAGTAAGGATGTACACCGCCCAAGGGTGTTGAATAAACCCTAGTTTTCAGTGTCCAGGTGAGCTACACCGTTGTTCGATGTTCACTTGACACTGATCATGTTCAAGCTACACTATTTAACGGTGTTCAAAAATGGACACTGTCCAGCGGTGATCACTCAACACCGATTATCGGTGTTCAGGGCCAACACCGAAAATTGGTGATGGCAACTAATGAACCCTGAAAAACGGTGTTCAGTGAACACTGTTTTTCGGTGTTGATATAACACCCCTTTTCTAACAGTGCACCTTCATACTTTTTAGAGGTAACTTGGAACACATTTTAGCGCTTCTCACATAACTCGACGATGAGATAAATACCACTAAAGCGAAACTAGGCAGCGCGATGAGCAACGAGAAGCGACACGAATTAAAAAAAATTAAACAAAATCGATAGATCAGCCAGATTAGAAGCTGCATCGATTCACACCAGAGAGCTCAGAAGTCAGATAAACAGAATCAAAAAGACAATCAAAAGGATGTTCGAGAGCGATACGTGGTTAAGAGAAAATATTAGGACTCTGTTTAGAGAACAGGGGGTAACCATCTTGAGTATTTTTGCCGCGTTTAGTTTGACCATCAGTACGATAGTGAGTTCTATCGTCGCCGTAGTGAGAGGTATAGGAGCAGCCAACTATGCTAGCCTGGCACCCGCGCCACCACCGCCTCCTCACAGTAAAAATATTTGGCTAACGTATTACAAAAATTAGGCGCCAAATTACTCGATGCCTTGCCCGGTATTTTAGGGAGTATAGCGAGTTGGATACTTACTTTATTGAGTACAACTTTCGGGTGGTTGGGTGAGCACCTGTGGGCCTTTATAGTAAGAATCAGAAAGTGAATTTTCGTTTATTTACAAAGAAATTGACTAAGCTAGCTCAATGCTGCGACATTAGGTTTTTTTTTCATTTGTATTGAGGGTGCCTTTTTTAATTTTTAATATTTTATAAAGATATAGAGGGCGCTAATTCATTTTACGACGCATAATTATTTTTTATAAATAATCTAAAGGGGGCGCACTTAGGTTTAGACTAGCGCTGAATATAGTCGCGGGAGTATCTTCCTGAGCCAAGCCGAGTTTAACGGGCTCCTGAATTATCGCCCTCAAACCCTGCGGACATTCGCAGCAACCATTAAACAAGTTGACTAATACATGATAATGAACGTCAACCCCTGGTAAAATGACAATTTCTACCACCTATACTTAATTTTTATTGGCGTTTACGTAGCTTTTCAGTCTTTTATGTTTCTTATTCTGTATGTCTCTGAAGAAGATCTCGTTAAGATCGAAATATTAGGCCCTCTTAACTTATTTGATTTGTATATTTCAGGTCATTCCAGCCAGTAAGCAGTTTGCAGCAGTTTTAATCTTATTCTTATTCTGTATAATATATGTAATAGCAAAGCTTAATTTTACGTTCTATACGTTAATTTCTACAATTGTTCCGATTAATTTTATTTTTTACGTGGGAGGATGAAAATTTTTGAGAATACCTCAGATGCCCAAGCGAATGTACCAATAGAAATGCGCGTTGCAGAAGAACTTCGGGAGGATCGAGTGAAAAAGCCCATCTTGTTTGTTTGTAAGCCAACCTCGTACCAAAGAATAAGTACCGCGTTTTATGAATAAAAAAACTGCAATTTCATGCCTGGGGTCGAGGTTGGTTCGCATGCCTTGGTCTGTTTGTAATGGAGGCTCTGATTGGGCGCATGAATCTGTTCACCAAATGATCACAAATCTTGCCCAGTGTCCGCAGGGCTTTGAGAGTTATTAGTAGAAAGCTCGTAAAAGGCGAGTACATGTTCTCTTTATTTAAGGAGAGTCGGAGGGCGATGTTGTAATTCTTGCAATAAGAAGTTTTTCTTGTTGAGAGTTGTTCTTCCACTCGTTTCTTAATTTCATCTTCTAAGTGTTTTTTCTCGACCTGCGACTGTTCCGCGTCCCTGGCGTTTGTGATGTTTCTCCCATTGAACTTCTTTAATTCCGACGTAACCATAGAGAATTCACTGGAGTCAATTTCCCTGTCTTCTATAGCTTGAGGAATAAGATCGCTAATTGTATTAATTTTAGCCTCGGCTAAAACGCTCACCTTATCGTGTTTTTTAGCTTTACATCTAAATCTTTCACTGAAATATTTCAGGGCCACCGCTGCATAACCGCAACCCCATGCCACTCCACCTAGCGCAAACCCTATAGGCGCCGTGATGACACCGCTGTTAGCGGCAATTCCCAGACTCCCACAAATCACAGCGAAACATTCGGCTAGTGTTTCCCGTGTCGGAAAGACTTTAATCCACTTGCCGTAATTTTGTATACAGCCAGCTTCGCTAATCGCGTTGGCGAGTAATTTCGTTTAACGTCCACATCTTCAATCTTTTTAAAGTCTGAACGCTCTCATTTGATCTCCATATTTTAAATGAATCACGTTGGCGTTCTTCATCTCCGTCAGATCAGAAAGAAAAAATATATATTTTCATAAATTTGTATATTTAACGTGATCGACTGACCTCGATTATTTGCAGAGTCCATTTGTTTTTGGACAAACGCGAGTTCGTATAGATTTTGCGGTAGATTAACTCTCTCGATTTGATCTTACTGTATCGTATTCATGAGCACCATACTGTGCTCCCCCAGAGTTACAAATTATACCCAGCACGATATGTGGCAGAGGGGTACCCCCCTCTTATCCCTATACTTTATACGCACTCCACACTATTGTAACCTAACCCATCCCCCCTTGAAACCTAAAAGGAATTCCTGAGATTCCGGGAACACAATGATCAACACAAAAGAGGGGGGTGGGGGGGGGGGGGGGGGGGGGGGGGGGGTTCTCTGCCACATATCGCACTTCATATGTTAAAAATACACAATTGGCCCGCTAATTTGCATTGGAGATTGACACAAGGTGCTGATGGGGAGAAAGACACATTAGGCAATGGCTTGGTACGGTCTGGTAATGTGGAGTTGACTTCGTTAGACGGAAAACCGTATGGGTAGGCCTATATAGGGCTGTAACTACGAAAGCTATTTAAAGGTAGTATACACCATTTGCAGATATCGAAAAAATTTACTACCGAATTATTAAGAAATATCTTACTTATTTAAAAGTAAATAATGATTGTAGGCATCCAGCAAAATAAGGGCCCTAGATATCCTGTAATTGTTCCAAAAAATTGAATTGTATAAACCAAAATTCATTCTCGCCGTCCGGCGAGCGCGAAAAAACAAAGATAACATAAGAATAACTGCTCGACTCCGGTGGAAAACAAACGCTGTTTTTCATGCTTTTCTCGGCATCCATGAATGTAAAAATTCGGACAGGTCAGTTAAACGATAGGGCCTATTTACTATAAAATACAACCCCCCAAATCCACCCATTCCTGATAATTCAACAAATTACCAATGGTGTATACTACCTTTAAGACATTAGATGCGTATAAATTAGTAGTCACTGTTTAAACCTGGTGTCTAACTTCAAACAAGTACCACAAAGCTTGTTTTAAGTTAGCCGCGTTTAAATGACCATTGGAGTTAAACATGTGTTTATAACAAACAATAGCAATTCTTAAACATGGTACGGGGGTTGTTTAGTGAGTATTCTGAGCCATTTAGAAGCCATTTAGAAGATATGTACACAGAAAGGTAGAAAGGTGGACAGGATGGATGCGCTTCAAATCTTCTTAATTGCACAAGAGGAGGCCAACTAACAAGAACATCGTCATGGTCGCCAACACCAACATGCACCAAGAGTTTTTAGGGACAAGGTGAACCCCTTAGAAGAGTATGACGAGGAACATTTCATCAGACGTTTCAGAGTTAGAAAAAAAAAAGTTGAACGATTTACTTGGACTTCTCGGATTGTATTTAGGACACCCAATTCTTTGTTGTCCTTATAGCAGATCGGCTTTTACGGTCAGGAAACGAGATGGACATTTCTGAAGTGTTAGCTTTCCAGGCATCAGCTTTTTTCTGGTTGGCTTTAGTGTCACATCGTCTGTCACCAATACATGTGATGGAATTAAAGTTCATCATGGTCTCAACGAGAGCCATCCTTTCGTCAGCAGTGAAACTGTCACTGCGTTGCCTTTTGGTATATATCAGCCATATGGCTGTAGAGTATCTGAGTAAAGACCTGCTGAAGATTTATCTACTGAGGCCTATCGTATGTTCATACTGTTGCGCAATCCTCTATATTACAATGTAATTAACAATAGGGTCCACGGTCAATAGGTTTAGACTGTCCAAGTTACACGAGGATAACTAAACAATCATTTAAGATATTTAGTAAGAGCTGTTTAAATCAGGTGTTTAGGAAGACGCGTGTAACTTGGAATAATACACGTCTATATGCTACATTCGTATAAAGATAAACAGCTTTCGTAGTTACAGCCCGTAGTATCTAAGATATTTTTTTTCGTCTCTGTTTAATAAATTTGAATGTGTGATTAATTATTCGCAATGTAAAAAGACAGCGTGGACAAGATTCATGTCGAATGCCCCGTAATGATCTTGCGTCTACTCCATCCATCCCAGCTTCATTTCTAACAGTTATTTTGAATCTACCGTCGTGAGTTTCTAAAAGGTCTACCCAACTCAATTTGTGTAGTTCGTACGCAAACCAAGCGAAAGGATATCGCCCGGTTGCAAAGGGTATCGCCCGGTTGCACAGTTTCTCCTTAATGCTAGGAGTCCACTGGGCCAGCGCCAGTTGGTGCCAGTTTGCGCCAATGCAATTTGTGTGGCGCCTAGTGTCGCCAATAAGGTGCCTAGTGGCGTGTAGTGGCTTAAACTGCCTCCCAACTGGCTCGTGGTGGCCCGTAACGCCACCAAATTTGAATGTGGCGGCAAGAAATGTTTGAAATTTTCGTCGCGCCACTTGCATCGAGCAATCAGCGCCAAGTGTCCGCCAAGTGGCACAAATGGCGCAAACATATCGCCCTTTGGCGCAAACAATCCGCCTATTGGAATCCACTGGAATGTAATGGCGCGCGCCAAGTTGCGCCAATGAGATTTCGCGCCACATGGCGCCACTTGGTAGCCGATGGCCGGGTAGCCGATGGCCGGTATTTATATAGTCGGCAAGTAGCGCCAAGCGGTGGCGAGTTCAAATCAATTTGGCGACCTTTGGCACAAACTAGTCACCAAGTGGCGCAAAGTAGCCGTCTATTGGCGCGAATGGCGCCAACAGGGTGAATTTTGGAATCAAATGGCCGTGTAATGGCGCGAACTGGCGCAAACTGGCGCAACATTTTGGAGCAAGCCGGGTGGCATTTGGCGCACGCCATATGGCACCCAGTTTATTCCACTTGGCGACACATGCCGAGCGGACATTAATTCGGCGCCACAGCGAGCCACTACGCGCCAATCACATAATCTTTGGCGCGAACTGGCACCAACTGGCGCTGGCCCAGTGGACTCCTAGCATCACATAACCCTCCTTGAAGGTGGCGTCGTCGGCAAGGTTTCAATTTTGTTCACAGTATGACCTTTATTTTTTCGACGTTGTAAAAACCTAAGTTCAAAATGACGTTGTTTCATTTGATTGACAGATCCCCGAGGAGTGTTATCTACGAGTTCTGATAACGTAAATGTCTGCTTGGTCTTCTCCATGACAAACGTGTACAATTTCTTTATGACGTTTTTATTAATTCATACATTTTTTTAATGTGTTTTAGTTTTATTATCAATAAAAACATTACATTTTTTTATTTTATTTAAAAATGAATTTGACTAATCTCGAGATGTTAGTGAACGCGGTCAAAAACAGTTCTTTTACCACGACTTTAACGGCGTTAATAGTAGGCACTTTAGTCATAGAAGCTATAGAATGCTTAATTTACGACTTGCTGACTAGACGGAAAAGATTTTGGAGCTGTCCAGCCAGCCTTCTTCGTCATCGATCTGTGGCTGTTATTTTTGCTGTATATTTATAATTATACCCAGCACGATATGTGGCAGAGGGGTACCCCCCCCCCTTATCCCTATACTTCATACGTACTCGACACTATTGTAACCTAACCCATCCCCCTTGAAACCTAAAAGGAATTCCCGAGATTGATGCACAATGGTCAACACAAAAGAAGGGGGGTTTTCTCTGCCCGCATATCGTGCTTCATGTTTATAATGTAAATCATTTTGTCCAGAATGGAAGGGTTTACACACAGAACTTGATGTGTGCGTTACAAACCTCTAACAAAAGTAGACCATGGGACGAAGTCACAAAATCCTTTCAGAAAGACATTTTCGTGATCCCCAACTTGGTACATGATAAAACTTTCACAAATTGATCTTTATGGCATACCTAACAACATTTAGGGTGTTCATTTTTGCAAAAGTGGCACTTTGGAGAGTTATTTCACGTAAAAATTTGATGGGGCGAAAATAACATGGGGCGGGTTGGTTTTTCTCGCCTAGTTTTCATAACAAATTCGCCCCAAAGCCAGTTCGCCCCATACTTTTGTTAACCTAATATTGTATTGACTCAAGCCAACTCGCCTCATAGAGCATGTACATGACAGGAAAAGGTTGCCAGTGACAAACATGAACTATTACCACCGTTTAAATGTAAATCACTCTTGATGGGTTCCCAGATGGATCCATTTAAGTGTGTTATTATATAATTGATTGATAAAAAAATGGCTTATATTCAATTTCTATCTGCAATGTTTTTATCTATTTTTGGGGGGAGGGGGGTGACTCAATCAGCTCAGTGTTTTGTTTAAAGGGGAATTTTAATGGTTTCATGCAAGGCGAGCTTGTAATGAAATACATAATAATGAAATACATCAAAAGATAAGATTCACACAATATTTATTGTTTGTCATTTTTTTCTTGTCAGCACTAGTACATAAACTTCAGTACTCACTCATGTTTTTTTATGGAACATAACTTGCAAAGTGACATTAAAATAAATAGAATCACATGAAAATTGAGAATTAACAAATAAATGTTCACAATTTGTGGCCACGTTTTGGTGGCTGTGGTCCAAGAGTGATAGTGCCTGACCCAACCCTACAGTTTTATTTTACAATGGACCTGTAACATTACTGGGAAGCTGAATTGTTTGTGATTAAAGTCATGGTTGTAATAACATTTAAAATTACAGAAATGGTGAATTGTGTGCACCATTTGCAAATAATAATTACATTTAAATTTGTGTAAATGACGATTTGAGTACCATATTTTCTCAGTAAGAGGGATATTCATACTCCATCATGGATGTTTTGGTATGCAGCTCTAATAAGTTTTAACTAGGTTACACTTTTCAATTAGAAAAAGCCTTGAAAATAGTTGCCCTCATTGGAACAGGGATAGTGGAAGTTAACTGAATGAAACATGTCAGAAAAATGCTCCTGACTTGTCTTAAATATTTAGTCATTTAGTACACAAAAACCAGTTCCAGCATAATTCTCTCAGCTTTTCCCTATAAAATTAAGAATTATAACAATCACAAAATCACTGAAGTGGGCACATTAATGTTACAATTATTCACAACCCATGCGATTTTGGGCAGATAATGCACATAGCCGGTACGACATATGCTTCTAATGTTGGGGCTTATACCCCCGTCACACCGGACTGGCGTCCTTACTGCGTCCTAAAATGGAGGACGTCGATGGTCGCCGTGAGAACCCCAATCCTTTTTCTTTAAAATATCAAGAATTCGGTCACCCGTCACACCGGGGTCCTGTGCTCCGCGATCTGTACGTCTACTCGGCGTCCCCACGGCGTTCTCACCACGACCTTACCGCGTCCTTGGCGTTTCTATTGAGTTTGCACGGCGTCCCCACGGCGATCATCGGCGACCTCACGGCGTTTTTGGCGTTTCTACCACGACCTTACCGCGTCCTTGGCGTTTCTATTGAGTTTGCACGGCGTCCCCACGGCGATCATCGGCGACCTCACGGCGTTTTTGGCGTTTCTACCACGACCTTACCGCGTCCTTGGCGTTTCTATAGACGTGGTGGGGTCGTGGTAAGAACCCCATAGACGTGGTAAGGACGCAGTGAGGTCGCCGCGGGGTCCACGATCCATTTATTCGCGTCTCCACGGCGACCCTACCACGTCCATACTGCGTCCCTAGGGCGTCCTTCGAGTTCCTACTGCGTTGCTACGGCGACCATGGCGACCCCAGGGCGATCCCACCGCGTCCTGAGCCAGGACGCCAAACCTCGGCGTTTACTTTGAACATGTCCGAAGTAAACGCCGTCGCTCTGCGACCTTCGGCGTCCTTGGGGTCCCCACGGCGTCCTTCTGCGTTCTCACCACGACCCCGCGGCGTCCATGGCGTCCCTACCGCGTCCTGGGTCGCCGTAGGAACGCAGTAAGGACGCCAGTCCGGTGTGACGGGGGTATTAGATAGTAGGCTGGCACTGGATCTGAGTAAACACAAGTCTTCTTTGGAGGTCTGTCATTATCACTGCTCGTCTCCTGATTAGCAACTGCATATAAGGTTAAATCTAGAAAGAAAAAAGAAGGGAAAAATACAATCAATGATGGAATTTGGAAATGACTTGTTACAAAAAAAGAAATTTAGTTTGTCACTTGTCCCTATTTTCTTTTCTTTTTAAATGTTCTACACAAAAACATGGAGCCAAAGTTGCACACGCTTCCCCCCCCCCCCCCCCCCCCCACAACAAAATTAATTGAAATAAAATTTCTTTAGTTGAACGGAATTTTTACGATTTGAAATGCAAACTTGCCGTACAATGCATTTTCCTGAGATACCGGTACAAGAAAGAGTTACAGAACTATAATAACATAAAGCGTGTTCGAATGTGTGGCCCCGTATATAAGGTCAATATCATGTCAATGTGGCCTGTTGGCGTAAATGTCATTTAAGAGCATCAGAATCTTTTTCGGAACCACAAACAAACACTAAGGTGTTATAAGCTTCACCCTGAACGAAGTCTGAAGTCTAGGCCTGAACGTTACTGCAACACCTACCGGTTCCAACGATTTTCCTTTGTCGTTTCTCTTGGACAGCTGTGACTTGCTCTATCTTATTGATGTCCGTAAACCGGGCGTAGCAAGATCGATAAAATCCAACATGTTTCGGTGGTCCGCCTGCTGATGCTAAACCCATCCGCTCTCTGCAACGCGGAGTCATGTTTGGCCAGTAATTCTCTCGCTATATCTGACTGTTTTCCCTTCAAACTCTTCCATTTGTCAGCAAACTCGAGGAAGCGAGACCAGCTTTGATTAGAAAAAGGTGAAACCCTGCCTTTGGCTCCAGAATCACAGTGCAGAATGCACATAAATAAAGGCTCGGCGTCGTCTTTAGAAGCCGCCATGTTGGATTGCTGTACACCGGGTCAGAAACTGTGCGTAACGAGAGCGCTGATTGGATGCCGACGGAGATTCACAACACAGTATTTTCGATTGGTCACAATTTAGGTTTTGTCACGTGAGTGCCGTTTTGTTGAATGAAACTTTGTTTCAGTTTTGGCTTCAGTTATGCAGTTTGGCAATAACGCTGGAGCCACGTACGGGCCAAAGCCTAGGTTCATGTAACGGCAAGTTTTGTAAAAAAAATAAAAATCGGTTTATATTTTCGCCAAAAATACACCAAAAGTGCCACTTTTGCAAAAATGAACAGTCATTTTTGTATTTAGCAACAACAACTTAAATGAACTTCGATGTTTTCATTTTGTACCAAAATGGGGATCACGAACGAACACAATAATCGCACTCGTCCCATGGTCTAAAGGTGAAAGTACAGTATACATGTACATGCACATAGTAAAAGTTAATTTGTTTACTCTGGGGAATGCAGGCATAATAAAAAATTTAAAAACCCGCTTGCATCAATTACAAATAACTTTTATTTTGCTGCTCACAAAGTGACCCATTATGACGATGTATTCACAAAATCATAACATAGAAGTCAATGCAAGGGCATTCATACTTTCTGCATGTACATGTATGTTATTGTCGTTATAATACACAGCTGGGGAAAATTTCATAGAGCTGCTAAGCACCAACATTTGCTTAGCACAAAAAAGTCTTGCTCATTAAAAAGAGGTTACCAGCCAAACTTATACGTGTTTTTCATGCTAAGCAAAACAACAGCTGATTATCAATCCAAAACAATAAATATCACGTGAAAATTTGGTCTGTAACCTTGTTTTTGCCAAGGACGAATTGTCATGCTCAGCACATTTGTGTGCTTAGCAGCTCTATGAAATTGGCCCCAGTGCTTAAAAGGTAGGATACATGTACACCATTTGCAGATATCGAACATATTTACTACCGAATTATTAAAAAGTATCTTACTTATCTGAAAGTAAATAATGATTCTAGGCATCCAGCTAAATTATTGCGCTACTTATCCAGTGATTGTTACAACAAAATGAATTACATTAAAAAAAAATTACGATCACCGGACAGCAATCTTTAAAAAACAATAACAACATAAGTATTTCTGCCAGACGTCGGATGAAAACGAACGTTGTTTTTCTGCTTTTTTTCCGGCATCCATTATGGTAAAACTTTGGACAGGTCAGTTAAACGACATTTACTATAAAATACAACTTGCCAAATCCACCCATTCCTGATAATTCAAGCAATTACCAATGGTGTATCCTACCTTTAAAGGGGCATTACGCCCTGAAACATCCAGAATTCATTTTTTTGATTATTTATATTATCCTATTTTAATAGGTTAAGTAAACAATGAAATTAACAAATAAGTATTAGTGAAATACCGGTATGAACACAGGCAATTTCACATTAACTTCATTAATAGTTTGCGTCATTTTACACCATGAGTGCTTTGGGCTTCACACATGTTGGACTACATGTATAAATTGTTTTCTTTTGCATATTTACATGTACAGTGTATGCTAATTATTCAAAACTTTACCCTGATGACAAAAAGTTGTATCTTTCCTTATTTAAGCATGGCACTCTTTGGGTATGTGGTTACTCACATCAACCAAAAAAGAATTGACAAAATTGGTCTTTTAGTCCCCTTAGAGTGAAACTGCAGAAACCAAATGAGTAATTTTACAAGATATTTACATGTACAATACCCAAGTATTAGGACATTAACAAAGTAGATCAAATTATGGTACATAAAAAAGGCTGTTTACTCGCAACATCATGGTTACAAAAGTTTGTTTACACATTTGTAAAAACAAAACTAATAAAACAAAACTCACAATAACAATTGCATTTTTTGGTACACACGTAGTAAAAAAGCTGCCAAATTAACAAAATAACCCCCTTTTAATGGTAGGATACACCATTTGCAGATATCAAAAAATGTTAATTCCGAATTATTAAGAAATATCTTACTCATTTGAAAGCAAATAATGATTCTAGGCATCCAGCAAAATGATTGCACTGGATATCCTGTAATTATTCTGAATAATATAATTTTATCGCCGATTGGCAATCTTCGAAAAACAAAAATAATATAAGAATAACTGCTCGACGCCGGTTAAAAACAAACGCTGTTTTTCGTGCTTTCCTCGGCAACAATGACTGTAAAACTTCAGACAGTTCAGTTAAACGGTATTTACTATAAAATACAGCCCCCCCCCCAATCTACCCATTCATGATAATTCAAGCAATAACCAATAGTGTATCCTACCTTTAATTTGATACCATATTCAATATTTAACTTTTCAGCCTTGTGTGGACTTCTGCATGGAAATGCCCCTTGCTTGTGCCCACCGCCTATACTTGGCACTGGGCAGGTATGATGCACTTCATAGATTCCAAAAAGGAAAGGCATACCATGACTTTTTAAAATGCATGCAGCACAGCTGAGTTGCGGAATTGGTGACCTCCAGTTCACAGGTCACACAAAATCTGTCAGATCTCAAAGCATAATTATATATAAGACCTTCCCAGCACCCAGTATGGGTGGTAGGTACGAGCTTATGAAATGCCCATCACTCAATGTTCTAGTTCGAGCCGGAGGACGTATATACACGCAACATTTTCCCGAGATTTAAAACGGATGACGAATAAACACGTCCCGAGCAAGGCCCGAACAAAATTGTTTACTATCCACGGATGACGCGTTAATTCATCAGGCACAGCAGTTTAATTCCGCGGAGGACGTGTATATACGCTGCAAACGTTCCCTTGGTTGTTGCAGTTGGCGTGTATTTATGCCAAAAGTTACCCGCTAGCGCTGCTTCAGTAAGAAGGCACACTGGCAGTAAAATAAATGAACCACACACCTGGCTCAAATGTTTAAAAGCAAATACCCAACCCTTTGGATTTTGTAATTTGTTTGTGTAGTGTTTATTATATGTGACCTGGCACCACGAAATGAGCGGAAAGTCGCAAATGGCCAAAACAAGTTATTGGCCGAAATGTCAATTTTTCAAGTGGGAGGTCGGTTTCGAGTTGTTAACGTTTTTACATACAAAACACCCTGCTTTATCATATCTCAAAATGTTATAGCTCAATTAAAACTCTAAAGTGTGTTTTTTGGTGGCTGAATTGCACTGAATGATAGTACAATTGGCACGGTTTACAGACTTTGAACTCCGTTTTCTCAAAACAAGGGAGCATGATTTCAGCAATTTCAAAAGAGTATAGCGGCGGCTAGGAATAAGCTACAGCAACACACAATACATCATTTGAAAGTTTAGGACTTCTTCTTTCTAGAAATGTAACAATGTCAATTTTGTTATTTTGCGACTTTCCACCCATTTCGTGGTGCCAGGTCACGTAAGCAGTGGTACATCTTCCCATGTGAGATTCTTCTCTAAGCAATGAAGTGAGCGCTAGCACGAATCATTGGGAAGTCCAAACAATTTGATGGTTCCAGCATCTCTGTCTCTGTTGTACTTATCTTTATCATCACAAGCAAATGCCAGGAGATGCCTCTTGGGATGCCAAGCTACTGTGAATGTTGGGCTTTCACACTGAACCTCAGTTATCTTCTCACCTTTAAAATAATATAAGACAAAATGTCAACTAATGAACCAGCTCCTTTGTCAGGCTCTTGACCAATAGGAATGGTCAAAGGTATTTATGAATATGCGCTATTATAAGCAAGACTTATGATGTGATGTCACAACAGTTTGATGCCTAGTAACATCAAATACAGTTGAGCATTGGTTTCTACATCAGCGACATCTGGCGCCCCATCATCACCTACCATTCTGATAGGCCTATGAGTCGCCTATACTCTTGGCAACCTTTCACTCCGCCCCCCTTCCTTTACACTGGCATGCCTCAGTTACGAGTACCGGTATGGCCTCTTATTACCGTATGTCTTCCCCTGAATTGTTTACTTCTTCAGTCATATCATGACAAGTACTGTTTTCCATATTTTTCTGTTGTTGTAACACTCACCTTATTTTACGTTAAATTAATTTAACAAGAGCACGACATTGATTCAGAAATCAAATAATGTATGTATGGGTATTAGACTGGGGATATTGTTTGCCAGTTCAATTTGAAGTTAAAGATGAACTACAACGAAAACTCACACATTAAATTTATTATCGGACCTTGTTTATGTTGTGTTCAGGTAACACTTTATTGTTACGGTAATGTTTTTCTCTAAATAATTTTGTTGCAATTTGACCGAAAAAATTAGACCTCGATTCTTCGATTTTGAAATTTCCCGCCCTGTACTGGTTCCCGGCAAAGATCCACTGAAAACCACAATGAAATCCACGATATATTACCTGCGGACTTGTAAACCAGCGAAAAGTGATGACGTACTACCCATGAAAACGCATACATGGTGGCCCTGAAGGGACTCCGCAGATCGCGAATATCGACGTCAAATTTGACGTCAATATTCACAACTTTCCAAAAAAGTCGCGAATATTGACGTCAAATTTGACGTCAATATTCGCGATCTGCGGAGTCCCTTCAGGGCCACCATATGTATGCGTTTTCATGGGTAGTACGTCACACACAAAGTATGAATTATTCATGAGTTAAGGGCTTTTGCTGAAACTGAGTTTTTCTGGGTCGAAGAACGCCGATCAATTTTGTTGTTTTTTGCATGAAGGAACAAGATTTATTGAATACTAATGATATATTAGTAATCATTATACATTTCTCGAACAAAAAACAGCAACACTGTTGATTATAAGATTTTCCTAAATCGTCTTTCGGACACTTTTTGCATCAAGGATACGGCCCTCAATTGGTTCTCCTCATATCTCCAAGGTCGACGAAATCGTGTCGTAGTCTCTGGATCGTATTCTTGTGAACATACTATGGATTACGGACTACCCCAAGGTTCGGTCATTGGACCTATGGGGTTTTCTCTTTACACTCATCCTGTTGGCAAAGTTATTCGTCGGCACAATGTCAATTACCACATGTATGCCGATGACACACAATTGTATGTCGACTTCAATCCAACTGTGCCAGGTGAAAAAGAGAAAGCCTTGGATATACTAACGTCATGCATAGATGACATCATAGTCTGGATGCACACAAACAAATTGAAACTGAATGCTGAGAAAACAGAGTTCTTTGTTGCTGCCTCTAAGAACAACTTGTCACATGTTAAAGATGTTTCTCTTAACATTGGAAATTCTACGGTTACCCCCTCAACTAATATTCGGAATTTGGGTGTCATGTTTGACCCTGTCATGTCAATGTCATCTCAAGTTAATTCAGTATGTAGCTCTACTAACTTCCATCTGCGCAACATTGCAAGGATTCGAAAATACATTGATCATGATACTTGTCACCATGTGGTTCGCTGTCTTGTCACTTCTCGTCTCGACTATTGTAACTCCCTGTTATCTGGAATCACCAAAGCACATCTTAAACGCCTCACCAGTATCCAATACAGAGCTGCCAAACTTGTTCTCACTGTTAACTGTTGGAGAGCTCATGGATCCCCCTTACTTGCTAAACTACACTGGCTACCCATGGAGAAACGCATCCAGTTCAAAACTCTTCTATATGTTTTCAAATGTTTGAAGGACATTGCCCCACCTTATCTCTCTGATATGTTTCATCTTCACCAAAGCAATCGTCAAGGACTCCGTTCTTCTTCCGATAGAACTCGGCTTAACACTCACAACTCAAGTTTATCTTATGGCAAACACGCCTTCTCACACTCTGCTGCTGAACTTTGGAACAGTCTCCCAATTAGTGTCTGTGACTCTACTTGTGTTGTTACATTTAAGAGTAAACTTAAAACTTATCTTTTTCCTAAATAGTAGATTTAAGTTTTGTTCTAGTTTGTTTTAATTTATCCTTACTTTTGTTATGCGCTTTGATCATGTTTTGGAAAAGCGCAGTATAAATGCCTGTTATTATTATTATTATTAACACAGCCTTTATCATTATTCCGTTGTAGTCCATCTTTAAGCTTATACAAAATAATGCTTTTATTAATACAACATTGTATTATGTTACTCCAACAAATCTAAATTTAATAAATTTAATTCAGATTAAAACAAAACAAAACAAAAACCAGCGGCTACTGTAGATGCTCCTGTAGTCCTGATGTGATGGAGAATGGCAAATATGTTGAGCAGGTGGTACATTAAGGAAGGACAAGAGTATGGTGTTCTGAAGACGACAAATGTCTGTCGTGTTGCCTCTTTTTGCTGTTGTGTTGCTTCTTTTTGCTGTTGCTTCTTTTTGCTGTTGCTTCTTTTTGCTGTTGCATCTTTTTGCTGTCGTGATGCATCTTTTTGCTGTCGTGTTGTGCTGTGCTGTGCTGTCGTGTTGTGCTGTCATGTCGTGTCGTGTCGTACCGTGGCATGTTTTCCTCTTATTTTAGAACAGGAGAATCGCGTCGCGTCCTCATGCCGTCGCATTGTACCGCCCATTTTCTTTTGTCGCGTCGCCCCATTTTGCCGACGGCACGACGCGATGCAACGACGCGTCGGACATTTGTCGTCTTTAGAGCATCATACAAGTAGCATGCGCTCTTGTTTATTGGGAGGGCTGGCTTCAAGGCGGTACCACATTTTATCATTGTACTTTGCAGTGATCACAGGCACTGGATATTCGCAAAAAGAATCACTTTGCCAACAAATGCTTAAGTGATTTGCCCTCAAGAAAGCAAACCCAGTTGGCACAGAAAACTTCGCAGAGTTCATGAGTTAAATAAACAGTCGTCAGACAGGAAATTCCAATGTACATGGGAGCAGTACATGCCAACAGGAAGACTGGATGGCAAACATCAAGACAAAAGAAAATCTAGCACAAAAAAATTGAATTCAAGCTGGACACAGGAGCCCGATGTAACACTCTTCCTGTTGCACTTTACACACAAATGTGCAACAAGTGTTTGGTGCGGGTCAAAGAGAATATTAACGCCGTGATTTATGTTGAAATTCTTCGTGACCACTTGCTGCCGTCTGCCCATAATCTGGTTATCACTCAATTCATTTGCCCAGCATGAATACCCTCCACCTCATACTACCGAAATCACGAGAGAATTCTTGTCCAACCCGACTCCTGAATTTTTTTGAGGAAATAGGGGCAGTTGGTAGTTCGAGGCGATGGTCTGGCCGGCCCAGAGCCCCGACCTGAATCCGCTTGAGAATCTATTACAGCGGACTATGAGCGCAGCAATCGTGGATTTTAACGTTAATGATATTATGTCAATGTGGAAAATCGTCATAGACTTTACACTGTGACTCCAGTTTTCGTCGGAGTTTTCAAGTTTACAAGGAACATTTGGTTCATATGACATGAATTTATTACAATAAGGATATCAACTAAGACACAGGTATGGGTCAAGTAAGATATTTTTATTTAATGTAAATATTACGCATGGGTGCGCGAAGATTTTGCACGCCAGTGTACATCCCTAACATACGGTATGTAGCCGAGGCAAAAGATAGCCTTGACTCAACCCGGTTTTGTGGTCTGATTGGCCCTTGAGTTGAGTAAACAACGTCACGCTGTTATAACGAACTTCGCGGCACCTTATAGTGTTAGTTATATCAGAATTTCGTATTATCCGAACCAACGATTTCTAACCCATTGTTCACTTCATATAGACCCAGTACGTGTACGTGATGACCAAAATACACCTTTGCAATATGAACACAAATGAAATACAATTCACACGTAGTGTTGTTTGTGTAATAAAATGCTGTTTGTATAATAAAATTCACACGTAGTGCTGGCGCAATTTGATATTGTTCGGACCGACAACATGCGCGGAAGATCAAGCCGAAAACCGGTATACGCAACGTACCTAGTAAACTGACGGTCTTCAGTATATTGAGCGCTGTTTTTAGGCTTCATCTTGCACACGTAGTGTTGTTTGTGTAATAAATTGTTGTTTGTATAATAAAATTCACACGTAGTGTTGTTTGTGTAATAAAATGTTTAAAATACAACTTTGTTGTGAGAAGCAAAATGTTAAATGTAGGTGTAAAATAATACAAAAATTACGAAGGTTCTTGATGTTCGATTGCTGAAAATGAAGTCAACGTAACAGATACGGAAGAGTGAATCAACTAACTGGATCCGTTGTTTCAACGTAAGTAGTCTCTCTTGCACAAATTGTGACAAGGGAGACATTTGTTATTACCCTTTGGTCTTCAGAAGGCAGGATTGTGAAATTTTGAGATATCATATGATAACAAAGACAACACAAAACACACAAATAATAATGGCGATCCCCGCGTTGCAAAACCCTTAATTTGGAAGGCAAAATGCGTAAGCAAATCACATTTTCTACCCGACAAAAAGTGTTCAAAATTTACAAAATTGTGTCATAAGAGTTGAGAGAAGTGTACTTAAGGTTGTTAAAGTAATTTTTGAATGATTATACCCAAACCTTTCGTACAACATGTTTTCGTTATAAGCGGATATTTTACCATAGAAACTTGCACAGTTTTGCAGGGACCAAAGATAATTTTCGTAATAACCGGAATTTCGTTATATACGTTTTTTCGTACTAACGGGAGTCGTCTGTACTTGTTTATGTTATTGGCCGTTGACGATACACTATTCATGAGAATGACTATGCATATATCGGTTAAAAGTTTATGTGGTTTTGATTTGCCGGATGGCGATCGCGAAAAAACAAAGATAACAAAAGAATAACTGCTCGACGCCGGTTGAAAAAACCCGATGTTTTTTGTGCCTTTCTCGGCATCCATGATTCTAAAACTTTGTACAGCTCAGTTAAACGATATTTACTATAAAATACAACCCCCCAAATCTACTCATTCATGATAATTCAAGCAATGACCAATGGTGTATACTACCTTTAAAATCTGAAGAATTGCCCTTATGACCTGTCACAAAAAAATGCGAGTAAAGTAAGAGATTGCCTTTTTGCAGAACAGAAAACAGAAGCCAAAATTTGAAGGGATGGTCAATTTTTTGTTTTCATGTGAACCTTAATCTGTTTTACCTTTCTTCAATTTTATTCTTCGGTCAAACATCTTTGAAACTTATTTCATCCCATTTGTATTATATTGTCATAAACGCAACTGTAGAATTTTAACCAGTTCGCGCCGGACGACGAATATAAACGCAAAGTTGTCCCCAGATTCAAAACAGATGACGCATAAACACGCCACGAGCAAGGCCGGAAATGTCTGTCAGCAGCGAGCAAGGCCGGAAATGCGTGGGTGTGCTTCCCGGTACTGGCGGCCTGAACCTGCTTCAGATTGAGTCGGCTCTGTGATGTTAAAATAATACCGGCGCGAACTGGTTAAATACCATTTTCTCAAGAATAAATTTAAACAATTGAAGTAAGTTGATGGTCCCTACACATTTCCATTTGACAGAACTCTGTACCCCTAATGTTGTACATGTACACTATTGGAAAGCTCTTGTCCTGCAGAATGAAGATATACATTTTGTATCTAAATTCTTTAAAAATCTGACTTTACTTTGTTGTGACAGGTCACATGAAGTCTCTGTCCTCAATATTCTAATTATCAACAAACCTGTTTCAACAGAAGCTATATCAATTGCCAGATCCTCTGAAGCTGAAGCCAACATCTTTCCATCATAGCTGAAACTTAACGTTCTTACTGGCCAGTCCAGCCTGAGTAAAAAATGAAGAAATGAAGGAACAAATTGACAAAACAAATACATTTACAGTAAATTATTTTACATTTACAGTAAATTATTTTACATTTAACGTATTTTACATTTACTGCGTTTAAAACCATTCTTAGGCATACATTTAGCTAACTTTGGGCCTTTTTTAAGGGTTTCCCGTCTTGGTCATAGTAAAAACCAGTGACTTTCTGCGGTCGGCAAATTTTGCTACATTTCGTGTCCGCTCACTCAAAGGATTTAGTTCGTTGAACTTTATTTATTTGGGAAAAAAAACGCCATTGTAGGCTTGCAATTATTGGGAGCGGCAAGTCAATTCATTTTGTGTCGTTGCGTCTTACTACCACAACTTATTCGGTACGTGTCAACAATCATCGCTCGCTAACAATC
Source organism: Crossaster papposus (assembly GCA_037893245.1). Taxonomy (NCBI): domain Eukaryota; kingdom Metazoa; phylum Echinodermata; class Asteroidea; order Velatida; family Solasteridae; genus Crossaster; species Crossaster papposus. The sequence goes on from JBAIAA010000857.1 coordinate 90,049, forward strand.
ACTACTCGCGAGTACTTATTACTACTCGAGCTGGCACGAGTACTCGAATAGTTGAAAAACCACGAGAAGTTTAACGAGTAGTAAAAACTGATCACGAGTAGTGACTTAATCCTAACCCTCCAGGGTATTTTGGCTAGAAACCCTGCCAGACGTATCAGATTACATACTTTGTCACATTGACTTGTGTGCAGAGTTCAGCAAGGTCAAGCAGTCACCACAGGTGCACTGTGCTGGGTCTGGCAGGGTTAGGGATAATCGAGTTACTCGCCCAGCGCTAGACACTACCATGCCTAAAACCTGCCCCTGGGAAAGACTTGTGGTGCTGGAACCCTTAGCTACCTACCCGGTTCCAGCCTGTGAACGCCCTCTTGAACTTCCAGTAAGATTGGTAAAACTGATTGGTCCCAGCAGTGGACCGCGGAGATTCAATTTTTACACGTTTTAAGGACTTCTTCTTTCCAGAAGTTATTGAAGCCTCACATCTTTCCAAGTCTGTGGATTTCGCCAGTTAGGTGTCGCTCCTTTTTTACGTATAAGATATTTCTTAATAATTTGGCAGTGAAAAATTTCGATATCTGCAAATGGTGTATCCTACTTTTAAATGTACATAAAAGTGGTGGACAGCCGTGTTAGTCAGGCAAAATTAAATATATAATATTACAATATTATTAAAATATGATTATAATATATTATATTTAATATATTTTATAACACACCTCTTGCTAGTTCTGTTTTCTGGTTGGCTGAAACACGGTCACGTGGGGTTAACTAATATAGGCTAGTGCATGAGATTTGCGCCACCGTGAATTTGCAGAAAAATAGTTCCCGAAGCGGGCAATAGACTAAATTATTTTGACTGGTTACAGCGCCCTCAAGAGGTTTGCCAGGCTCATCTTAATATGAAAAATGGCGGTTTCTTTTCTTATTTCATATTTTGGACCGAGGTGTGTTATAAAACACAAATGGACTGGCATGATTCGGTCACTAGAGCACGTCTATCCCTCTCGGGCCTGTGAGTGACCAGAAGGGGGACCTATTTCCAGGCCTCAACCTTAAGAGGGTCAAGGCCACTTGGCCTCAAAGGCTCCAAAAATGAAAGGGGCACCAAGGCCAACCTGAAGGGCACCAAGGCCATTTTCAAACTGTTATTTGTTCATCCCCGGATCACCACCGCCCCAACTCTCTGAGTCAACCCCCCCCCCCCCCCTTCCAAAAACCTCAAGGCTCAACAAAATCCGCTGTTTCAGAAAATTCAACCTTGAAGTTAAATATAACATTCTTAAAAAAAGATATTCTTAGAAATAAATATGATTATAAAAATTTAAAACGACTCCCCCCAAAAAAAAAAATTAAAAAGCCAAATAATTGGCCTATGTTAACGTAAATATGATTATGAAAATTGAAAACGAATCCCCTAAACGCCATATCATTCGCCTATGCAAACGTGCATGTTTATGTCTAGCCCTAGTCTATGGCCGGCCGGCCCCGCGTCCATCAGTGCAAACAAAAATGTTATGGAAATCATTCGGTCTCAAACTCGGCATGCAGGTTCATTAATTATAGCGCATCGATATTTTTCGCCATAATTAGGACTTTTCCGTGGTTCCGTCTGGTGTAATTTGTCTCTAAATCTGCGTAAATTCTTTTTAAAAAAATATTCGCGATAAACGCAAAACATCATGGCGGAGCAAGTCGGCGCAGGCGTGTACAGCTCGTCGCACCGAACAACAGAGGGCGCTCTGCTAGTGCCCTATGTTGTTCGGTGCGACGAGCTTTGCACGCCGCGCCTGCGCAGACTTGGTCCACCATATTGTTTTGCGTTAATCGCAAATTATTTTGGGCCAGTCTATACATGAGTAGTCTTGTACCGTGTTTTTAGTAGTAAACAACTCAACTACGTTTGATATGGTTTTCATGCCACGTTCTCCTCTGCAAGAACTTGCGCGATGCATGGCGCAAGCAGCATTTATGAAAACTAGTGCGCGGAAGAGCGTACGCTACATACGTCGAAACAATTTGATCTTCGTAATATGTCACAACGTTAACATTATTTTTAATAACACTTTCGATTACATAATATAATGGAATCAATGAAAAGGCGCACGACGGCCAAGTGGCCGTAAGGTACGTGTTTTTTCAAAGGGGCTTCACGGCAATTCGCTGGGGCATCGCGGCAATGGCCGCTGGTGGCCGCTGTAGAGGTTGAGGCCTGTATTTCTGGTCCCCCTTCTGGTTACTCACAGTCCCTCGGGGGAATAGACGTGCTCTAGTGACCTCATTGCCAGTCCATATGTGTATAATATTAAATGTATACGTACAAGTACCCTATAAACAATTACAAAATACCTTGAAAAAGTCCTGAGGCAAATCAGTTCATTGACATCCCATAAGCTAGCAAGGGCATCAGCACTCCCTGTTGCAAAGTACTTTCCAGTTGGGTCAAACTCAATACATATACAGTTGGCAGGATGAGCATTGAGAACATGAAGTGACTTAAGATCAGGATAGCTGAAAAATAAAGCAACAAAAACTGAGTTTATCAATAATTATCAACATTATGCTGGGGGAGGGGGTAGGAATGTTAAAAACAAGTACATAATATGTATGTATGTGTACTTCAAGTAAAACTTGTGCATTTTCGCTGGCATGTTGGCAGTACAGTCAGTTAGTACAATGCCTTCATTTGACCCCTAGATGACCTTTGACCTGAAATGTCTCAAGTCATACATGTATGTCTCAAGTCATATGTCTCAAGTCATATGTCTCAAGTCATATGTCTCAAGTCATATGTCCCTGTCATAAGTCCCCGTACCCAAAGATTATTGTCACCAATTTGGTTGAAGTCTGATTTTGGCTCATTCCGTGTCAAATCACACAAAATCAGGCTAGTTCCACATGTATTTGGTGGGCGATTCCAGCATTTTCGGAATCGATTCCGGTTTCTGTCTAGGAATCGCGATTTCACTCGGTATCGCGATTTCATTCAGGATCTATTCCATTTCTATTACTGGCGAGAAGAACATTAAAATAATGCCTTATCTGTTTGGAGGTTATGTGCCGAATGGTAAATCGCTCAATACAATTCATGAAGAAGTGTAACCATGTAAGACAGCATAGCCAAAGTTTTGGGACGGCCTGGCCGTTAAAAGGCCAGGGCCAGGCCAGGCCGGCCTTCAGGCCTAAAATCTCCGTTTTGTCAGCCCTCAACTACCTAACAATAAAGTGACTACCAATCATTAAAGCCCGGCCTGGAGAAGGCCTGGCCGAACTTAAAGGTAAAATACACCATTGGTAATTGCTTGAATTGTCATGAATGAGTGGATTTGGGGGGTTGTATTTTATAGTAAATATCGTTTAACTGACCTGTCCGAAGTTTTACAATCATGGATGGCGACAAAAGCAAAAAAACAAGGCTTTTGTTTTCAACCGGCGTCGAGCAGTTATTCTTATGTTATTTGTGTGTTTTTCGCGCTCGCCGTCCAGCGATCGCGAATTTTTCTTTATCGAATTTAATTTTTGAGAATAATTTCAGGATATATCTAGCGCAATCATTTTGCTGGATGCCTAGAATCATCATTTATTTTCAGATAAGTAAGATATCTCTTAATAATTCGGTAGTAATTTTTTTCGATATCTGCAAATGGTGTATCCTACCTTTAAGTCCCTCCCACCTCAGACTGGTGCCGGTATGTGTCTATTGTTCAGTTCCATTCAGTGCGCAATCAACTAGCACAATAAGTGGTCGCCTGCTTCTACGATTTATCGTACGGTCGGTCGCTGATCGCCACCAATAGTCGCAGTATGCAACCGCTAATGGCAATCGTAGCAAACGTTGCCGATTGGTCGTACCTCAACCAAATCGCCACCAATCACACGATCCAGAAATCAAACAATCCGGTGTGACTAAGGCTTTACATGAGACTATTTTATAAATATAGACTCAGGTGCCGAAACAGTAAATGGAGCAAGCTTACCTCAATACATTAATACATCCATGTCCATTTGTCAGGAAAAACAGGTCATTCTCATTGTTCCATGAAATTTCATTGACTTCAAACTTGAACTGTTCTTCTGTTTTCACACGATGGGACCTAGCATCCACAAAGGTCACAAGATCTTCCTTGTTTCCAACAGCAATTGTTTGGCCATCCGGACTCCAGCAAATATTTATGTTTTCACCTGTATTTTTAAAAGGAATATACAACATTTGCAAACATCAAAAAACAAAATGACAAAATTACCACAAAATACTTAACTAGACTGTTAGGGAATGACATTCTGTTAAATCATGGCTTCTGGTGTGCTAGTATTTTCAAGTCAAGTAAATTTTGTGTCAATCTTCACTGCTGATCGGCCGACCAGTGTTGAAAAAAAGCTTGCATATTTTAAATATGCTCCTAATTTTTCATATTTAGTTACACACCTGTGAAGGGTACAAGCCAGCTAGACTGGTTCTTTGAAGTTACATTTCTCCAATGTTGATAAATTGCTCTGTTTCATCTTAAAGGGGTTTTGGAAACCAGACTACAAGAACATAATGTTTTGTTTTTTTCTAGCATCTACGAACCCAAAATGTGAAACAAGTCAGTGTAACAATTGTTACAATAAGCCGATTCACTATTGCAACTGCGCATGTCCGTCACATGACCTGACGACTGCTGTACATGCATACACCAATGCCTGTAACTCTACCTTTTTCCCTGTTACTTTTAGGCCCCTTATACGTAAAAATCCTTTAGTGAGCTTACTGTCCAATGGTTTATCTCTTCTAATGTAAGATCTTCCATTCTACTTAAAAAACAAAGCAGAAATATCGCATGTTATGCCCAGAAATTGCCACACTATCGTTTTCTGCAAGGGAGTTAATACGTTACCGCTGACAACGCAATTTGTTTATCTCCCGTGACCTTTGACAATACCCAGCATGCGGAAATAGTGAATCGGCTTATAGTAAAGGCAGTTGGGTCTGCCATAGAAATCATGCTGAACGAATGCTCAAACCAGGGCCATCTTAATCCTCACATCAGAGCCACAAAATGTAAACGAATGACCCGGGGCTAAACCCGTGTCGTCTCGGGTAAGCTACAGTACATGTATCACACATTTCTCAACCAGCCAACTCTAGTTTGGAAAGGTATCTTAATCAGAAGCAGAATTTGCCTTACCTTTTGTGTTGACAGTTGCTACTGTCTTATTGGCTCTTACATCCCACATTCTGATAGTCTTATCACCAGATGCTGTAACAAAAAGCTCCGGATGAAACGGATGCCAACACAGTTGATCTACACTGTCTGTGTGACCACGATACGTAGCTTCTCTTGACTGTGGGAAAATACAAATCTGCATTTAAAATCACTTTAATGCACAAAATGATAAATGTTTGTAATTTGTATTATACAAGAGGGTGCTATAACATGTGAACCACAGGATAATATATCTGTGCCTTACGTAGCGCAAATATCAGCCCAATTGTCTGTACATGAATGTGTGCCACCAGATAATGCCAGTCACTGTCTTTAACATTTTTTTTATTTCAAGGGATCGTATACGTTTGGTAATTACTCCAGAAATTAATGGCAATAAAAACTTACTTGGTATAAGTACAGCAGCTTTGGATAGTATAATGCATTTTTAGAAAATGTTCACTTTGAAGTACTTCGGTTATGAAAAAAAAATATCACTTTTTATCCCCAAAAATTTGAATCTGAGAAGCGTTACTGCAGTGACGTTTCTCAGACTGTGTATTCCAATGCAGATTATTCTTCCTGCGTGGACATTTACCGCTCCAGATTTTTGGCAATATCTCAAAATCGCTACTACCTTTTGAAATGAAATTTTAACAGGTTAGTTTTATGGTACATGTATTTATAGGATGTATTTATACTATATAGGATTGAAACAAACAGTGGGTTCCAATTACTAAACGTATACAATCCCTTTAACATTTTGTTGTTGCCCACAACAACCACTGCGTGATTTTTCACATTAATTTGTGAGCATTAATGGCAAGCATCGACATTAAGTACCAGTATTTCACTGAAAGAAATTAAAGTTTATCAACAAAAAAGTGTGGCTTAACTGCACAAGAAAATTTGGGGGAAATATTGAAGTGCGCCACAATCAGGTCCAGTGACACCGGACCTTTGACCAGGTTTCCACCTATTTGTACAAATGTAGCTGCGGCCGAACAATGTTGGAAAGTCGAGAAAATCGTAGAAAAAGTGTGTGAATGGTCGCAGAGGACGTAGGTGATCATCACAGCAAAATCAGTCGCGATTCATGGAAGATCCTTGCACAGTGCCCCGAATTCTTGGAAATGGCGGCACTGCCACTGTAGAATGGATTAAGAGGCATCACTATCCAACCGGAACCGGTCAATTACCTTATTGACAGCGAATATGCTAACGATTTAATGGCATTGTTTGCACATGGATGACAATGACGATCCGTGTGCACATGCACTGAATGAAGCGATTGACCTCGTGGTCACTGTGCCGTGCGCGCCAAAAAGTCTGGTCCTGGTTGGATGTACCCCTAGAACTATATGGGGTTCCCGACGCCCGTAGGGCAGAGCCCCATAGATAGAGAGGGTTTTTACAGGTTAACCGCCGTTAAACAATAGAAACCATGCACAAACTGCACAAAATTACTCCCATACCGCTGCACGGTATACCTCTAAACACATAAAACCGGTCGATTCTCGCCCAATTTTTTTAAAAACTATCCCCGTTTCGCAAACGCGACTGTTACAAGATGGCAGATAACTCGTGCTTAATTTGAAGCCGCAGCCGCAGCCGCATTATAGCCGTTTTCTAAACACAAGCTGCATCTTGCGAGGCCTTATTCATACAGTTTGGCAATGTGCCAGAGCCACAATAGACCAAAGCCAGGGTTTGGAAAACAGCACCTATTGAACGATGTTATCCGCTATCTTGTAACAGTCGAGTTTGCGGAACGGGGATAGTTTTTATCTTTTTTAAAAAAATTGGGCGATATTCGAACGGTTTTATGGAAGTGCTGGCATGGTGAGTTGTTATTGTTAAAGTACTCTTTATAAAATGTGTTTGGAGGTATACCGTGCAGCGGTACGGGAGTAATTTTGTGCAGTTTGTGCAAGGTTTCTATTGTTTAACGGTGGTTAACCTGTAAAAACCCTCTCTATCTATGGGGCCCCGCCCTACGGGTGTCGGGAGCCCCATAGTTCTAGGGGTAGGTTGGATGGCGATGCCTCTCAATCCATTCTAAAGTATCGCCATTTCCACGTGAAGGATTCGGGGGAACCATGCAAAGATCTTCCAGGAATCGCGCACGACCCAAAAAGGCAACTTTATTTACTCAATTTCTTGAGAACTGAAAGTTGCTGTGCTTGCGGAATTTGGTGTACAATACAAGACTAGAGCACGAGTAGTGATTCCCTCAATTTAATCATGGAGCTATATAGAAAAGATGTTTTGTCGAAATATCCCAATGACGTTTACATGATTTTACATCCCTTGCTTGAGTTTTTCTCAAACCATTTTTCGCATGTCCAATTATTCCCCTTTAATTTGCATGTTGATCCTGTATAGGCCAAGGGCAGTGCCACTGCAGTACCCATGTTATGCAAAGTAGCCTAACATTGTAACAAAAGTAACAAGTATTGAAGTAACGGTACGAGTAACGACGTTATGACCAACCATTCGGTCTCTCTCCAAAAGAAATACGCTGACTGTTTTGTCGAACGATCCCGACGCAAGAAGACGACCATCACAGCTCCAACCAACGGAATGTACTTTGGCAGTATGATTTCCATTCAATTCTTTTGTCCGGTTGTGGTGCTGGAAATATTTTTGAAATTCATCCAAGTAAGATAAAGAAGCCATCTTGTCTACTTTTTTTAGTGCAGTTTTTTTTTTCGCGCGAGCGGCCGCCGCTAGAACGCTTTCTCTTTTGGTCTCGATAGAGGGCGCTCTTCTGCACATCATCACCAAAATGTAATTTCTCAAATGACAGTGAGGTTCGTTGTTTTAAACTTTGGCATACGAGTTTTAGATCATGAAAATCGAACTTATTAAACAAAAAATTTACTTCATTTTATTATAGATATTTCATCCTTTGGGCAAAGTAAACAAAAAGGATCCGCTATCAAATTAGCTATCATTTATACACCTTGTCGTTTACGAGTGAAAAGGTATATTTTCGCGATTGGACATTTTTGGCGCGAAGGCGAAATTTAATCATAGAACTCAACTGAACTGTGTAGCGGTTATGAGTACAGGGGCCAATTTCACGGAGCTGCTAAGCACAAACATTTGCTTAGCACGAAAATTTGTCCTTGGTAAAAACAAGGTTACAGACCAAATTTGTACGTGATCTTCATTGTTTTTGATTGATAATCAGCTGGTTTTTTGCTTAGCATAAAAAACACGTGGAATTTTGGCTGATAACTTGTTTTTAATGAGCAAGACGTTTTTGTGCTAAGCAAATTTTTGTGCTTAGCAGCTCCGTGAAATTGGCCCCAGAGGGCGTCAGGATCGTGAAGACCAGCGTTTTAGCGATCGATTCGAGTAAGCTAAACGAACGCACCCGCGCGAGCGCTCTATTTTTTTGCTGGTTAATTTGGCGCGCACAAATCACGACTGCACGATCGAGTAGCTAGATGATGAACACACAAACCGATGACCCATCGACCGTGATTTTGGTTAAATAAAGTTGGTTACCGGTGCCGGAGGCGACATGTTTTTCTCGCATGACATTCTTCAAAGACGTGGTGGCAAATTTGGAATAATTTGGTAAGTAATATCTTTGTGTAACGTTAACTGCAACTCACTAACTGTGCTGTTGGCCTAATCTTCAGCTGTGCCTGTGAGTGCGACTGCGAGTGTAACGTTAACGTTAGGCCTAGCCTAGCCCGCATTATACGCTCACTAGACTCTAGTGCTGTGAGCCATAGCCATAGGCATAATACTATAGTCCGGGAGCTGGTGACATTTTCACCTCATTTCACCCAGAACTGAAGGATTGACCCCTTAAAGTAGGTCGTTCAAGTCGCAGTCAGCCGGTTGGCTAGCCTTCGCAAAAGTTCTTTCTTTAAACTATCGTCAGACCCCCTAAATCTGCGCGGTCCTATTTCTGCGCACTCGCCTTTAATTTCAATTTGGCAACGCGCGCATCTTAAAAATGATGTACCGTCACTAGGATCGTATTCTTTGATGCATGAACTTTCACAACCACCGAAAAATTATGTAAAGTGAATGCTTTAACGGTAAGTCGGGCAAAAATTGAAAAAAATCTGCTTTTTACAGCTAATTTACTAGGTACAATTGTTGGTAGAGGCTTTCGGGCCTGCAGAAGTCGAAAAGATGACCGCACGGTAAACTTTGTTATTCGCCCTCTGTCGTCAGTATTATAGCTACTGTGTCCTATATAATTCATTAATTTTTTTAAGGGGGTTTAAGACTTGCGGTGCAACAAAGAAGACATGTTTCTTATATTATTTTGGAATTTTCTTCTGTCATACCTATTAAAATCTGACATCTTGACAATGTTCTCTGTTGATTGGGATGATCAATATATGACATATGACATACATCTATCAAGATAGTTCAGGTTACCAAATCTAAGAAGGGGTCAATTTATTAAGGCATTTAAATATTATTAGGTTCATTTGTATTTTTATTTAATTCAGGCCTAATCAACAACTGAGTTTATTGATGCACCCTTCTATAAACTCAGCGAACCAATTGCTACTTGAAATGAACAATACAACGCACAACTTGGTCCTGGGTGTACCTTGTATAAACCATTATCACAAAGATTATTAATATTAGAACGAGAGGCTTGGAACGTCTGAGGTGACGATTTGTAATATTGTAAAACTATTTTGTATTGCCTAAAGAACATAAAAAGCCATTTTAGTATGAATTCAGAGTACGGCAGTCTTTAGTTTAGTTTGACTGAGAGTATGATTCGTGAACACTCGTGTAGAGCTAATCCTACTATATTTAAAGTAACAAAAATTGAATTAATTATTTTAATATTAATGTACATTTCCAACTTTATTAATACATTTCTTCAATGATAACAATACAAACTGGGGTCTACATATATATTAAATAGGTAAATATGTATAAATTGGATGTGAATTTTAAATATATGCCTTTTTGTAAAAACAAAATTAACAATTATCTATTGAGAATTCAACCATTATGTCGAATTAATCTTGAAATTACGAAAAGTGTACTGGCTTTAAAAAAAAAGAGGAAATAATTATGTTAAAAATGTTCAAGCTAATATTTTTTCCAAAATCAAGGAGTAAAAAATGTTGTTCTTGAGTTGCATGGCCCGGACACCGTAGATTTTCCATGAAGCGCCCCACTGCGCAGATTTAGGCAGGATTTTTTTCTGAACGCCAAAACTGCACGCTTTGGAATTCCCCGCTTGTCGCTACAAATAAAGATAATTTTGCTTTGTTAATCGGCATGGTGGAAGATCGTAAGCCAACAATATAAGTTTTGTTGATGAAAAGAGTGGTTGCTCTTTTAGTTTTAAGCTACTCGGTTGCAAACCCTTATGTGCGCAGAAATAGGATGATCGAGGATATGTATCCTCGATCATCCTATTTCTGCGCACATAAGGGTTTGCAACAGAGTAGCTTAAAACTAAAAGAGCAACCACTCTTTTCATCAACAAAACTTATATTGTTGGCTTACGATCTTAGTTCCACCATGCCGATTAACAAAGCAAAATTATCTTTATTTGTAGCGACAAGCGGGGAATTCCAAAGCGTGCAGTTTTGGCGTTCGGAAAAAAATCCTGCCTAAATCTGCGCAGTGGGGCGCTTCATGGAAAATCTACGGTGTCCGGGCCATGCAACTCAAGAACAACATTTTTTACTCCTTGATTTTGGAAAATATATTAGCTTGAACATTTTTAACATAATTATTTCCTCTTTTTTTTCCAATGCCAGTACACTTTTCGTAATTTCAAGATTAATTCGACATAATGGTTGAATTCTCAATAGATAATTGTTAATTTTGTTTTTACAAAAAGGCATATATTTAAAATTCACATCCAATTTATACAGATTTACCTATTTAATATATATGTAGACCCCAGTTTGTATTGTTATCATTGAAGAAATGTATTAATAAAGTTGGAAATGTACATTAATATTAAAATAATTAATTCAATTTTTGTTACTTTAAAAATAGTAGGATTAGCTCTACACGAGTGTTCACGAATCATACTCTCAGTCAAACTAAACTAAAGACTGCCGTGCTCTGAATTCATACTAAAATGGCTTTTTATGTTCTTTAGGCAAATGAATACAAAATAGTTTTACAATATTACAAATCGTCACCTCAGACGTTCCAAGCCTCTCGTTCTAATATTAATAATCTTTGTGATAATGGTTTATACAAGGTACACCCAGGACCAAGTTGTGCGTTGTATTGTTCATTTCAAGTAGCAATTGGTTCGCTGAGGTTTTAGAAGGGTGCATCAATAAACTCAGTTGTTGATTAGGCCTGAATTAAATAAAAATACAAATAAACCTAATAATATTTAAATGCCTTAATAAATTGACCCCTTCTTAGATTTGGTAACCTGAACTATCTTGATAGATGTATGTCATATGTCATATATTGATCATCCCAATCAACAGAGAACATTGTCAAGATGTCAGATTTTAATAGGTATGACAGAAGACAATTCCAAAATAACATAAGAAACATGTCTTCTTTGTTGCACCGCAAGTCTTAAACCCCCTTAAAAAAATTAATGAATTATATAGGACACGGTAGCTATAATACTGACGACAGAGGGCGAATAACAAAGTTTACCATGCGGTCATCTTTTCGACTTCTGCAGGCCCGAAAGCCTCTACCAACAATTGTACCTAGTAAATTAGCTGTAAAAAGCAGATTTTTTTTCAATTTTTGCCCGACTTACCGTTAAAGCATTCACTTTACATAATTTTTCGGTGGTTGTGAAAGTTCATGCATCAAAGAATACGATCCTAGTGACGGTACATCATTTTTAAGATGCGCGCGTTGCCAAATTGAAATTAAAGGCGACTGCGCAGAAATAGGACCGCGCAGATTTAGGGGGTCTGACGATATATAAGTCTCTCAGTAAAATGAATATTCATGAGATGTGAATCTACATTTTAAACTCATTTTCCTGACTATATTCTATAATTAATGTGTCTTTAAAATAACGATTTCATTCAAAAGTAAAGTAGAAAAAGGTTTAGCCTTGTTGCTAAATGAGATTATAAGAATAATTTTTAACTTTTTCGAGAAATATAAGGCTGGAAACGTTGGTGTTATTGTCGCAAATTTACGGTTGGCAAAAACCAGGGCAAAAACTTACAATTTTCTGTAAGACAAAAGACGGCAGAATAAATTGACAAATTCTGCCAGTGTGACAAGTTTGATTATTAATTTAACTTATCTTTTGTAAACATTGTTCGCTTGATGATCCGAAACAGTCGGGGTCACTAAAAAATTCACAAGAATTTCAAATGTTTGAGATGAAGTTGTGAAAAAACTCTATTGCATGAGTGTGCAATCTTTATTGGTCAACCAGCTCGCGTCCTGACCAATCACTAACTTGACTGTGCATCACAATAAGGCTGTCAGCTGACCTCAAATCAGCGTGTGATTTGGGAAAATATGCATCGCTACATTGTTTGTCTTGTTTAGGCGTACAGTACGTTGTGTGCTTTGAATGCGTTACATAAATGAATACGTAAATGTGTGTACTATTTCAGACTAAAAAGTGTGCAATTTAGCCATAAATCACATACAAATTAAAAACTGCCTACCAAACTAGCAGAGATGTGAGTGGTATGGGGTTCAAAAGCGTACTTAAACTCTTCACCTTTCTAACAAATGACCAATATAAACAAATGTCTTCAACTTTCAGTGGCGGATCTACAGAAAGGGGGGGGGGGAGGGGGGAGGGAGGGATTAAACACCCCCTTGGACTGCCCATTGAACATTTTCTGCGGGGGGGGGGGGGGGGGGGGGGGGGGGGTGGGGGGGGGGGGGGGGGCATGCTTTACGGGTTTAATGCCCTGGACCCCCTAGCAATATAGGTAACTCCCCCTCCATTGGTTAAAATCTAGATCCGCCACTGACTTTCCTGAAAGAGTGGAGGTCACTTAAAACGTACACGATGTTTTTATTTTTTTTTAGATTTATACCTCATTTTTATAATAATAATAATAATAATAATAATAATTTCACAAGACTTACAAATTTATAACTTTAAATCAGAATTAACCATTACAAATTGGCATCAATCGACGCAGAAATTATCGAAGTTTCACTCACTGTTAAATTTGATCATGAAAATTGATTTTATGTCAATTTATGTCAATGTCTTGTTAAAACCTCATGAATTATCGAACTATGCTTGTTTTCCCCCATCCCATTTATGGACCAAACTTTTTGTTAAAGAAAGTAGGCCTACAGTATATAGGCCTACATGCATAGTATAATAGTAGGCCTATTACAACAATTAGTTTTTTATTTATCGCAAAATAACGCAATACATATTGCGAAATAACGCAATACATTGCGAAATAATGCAATACTATTGTGTTGTTTCACAATACTATTGTGAAATAACACAATACTATTGCGAAATAACGCAATACTATTGCAAAATAACGCAATACTATTGCGAAATAATGCAATACTATTGCGAAATAATGCAATACTATTGCGAAATAACGTAATATTTTTGCGAAATAATGCAATACTTTTGCGCAAATAATGCAATACTTTTGCGAAATAACCCAATACTTTTGCGAAATAACCCAATACTTATTGCGAAAAACACAATACTTATTGCAAAATAACGCAATACTTTTTGTCACTGTTTTATTGGAATAAATGAAGGAATGCAATTATTACAAACTATGGAACCTATGGGTCTACAAGGCATTATTTTATGATAGCTACCGGTAAAGTTTCTGCATTGTACAAAAAGCTTCCCGTGTGCATGGAGGGTCCTCAATTTTAAGCTACGGTGTAAATACAATTTACTTGGGCCCATAATGCCTGGAACAACGAATGAAGATTTTAGACGAACATTATTTCAGGAATAACAGAAACATTTGAATTTTCTCCACTTAAAAAAATGGGTGACTTTTGAGATTATAGCTGGCCGGGCGGGCCCCAGCAACCGGTCCTTTTCTATTGTTCCAAGTGACGAAAACAATAGAAAAAGACTGGTTGGTGGGGTGCCCGCTATCGTCTCAAAAGTCTTCCATTACTTATGTATGAGACGGAAGATTATGGTTTTTATAACCAACCCAGCAATCCTCAAATTCCACGATTGCTTAAACATGAAAAAAAGGAAGAGTTGAAAAGTACAAATGTATAATTATAAATGAAACGGAAAATTAGTGTTGTGTTGAGGTTTGTACACTAAAGTAATGCAATATTTTGCAATAAGTATTGCGTTATTTCGAAAACTATTGCGTTATTTCTCAAACTATTGCGTTACTTCACAAACCTATAGCGTTTTTTTTGCAAAACTATTGCGTTATTTAAAAAAACAATTGCGTTATTAAAAAAACCAATTGCGTTATTTGGCAATAATTTATTGTTTTACACTGTTAAAACCTAGCATGGTCGAGCTTCTGTATAGTGGCGATGTCCATGTCAAGTTTAAGATTATGTTAAAGATTCTATTTAAGATTCTGTTGAAAAATCAAATAAATATGAAGGCGGTAAAAACCAAACTTTTAGTTTGGCACAAATAGCCTCAGTTTACATATGTTTGTATTCGGTGTTACAATTTTGAAAAAAACACCAACATTTATCACATTAATAGAAAAATTGAGAGCAGGAAAAACAAACTGCTAATTCAAAATGTTGAAGTATTGCTAAAAATACATGCCTACATTTGTTTACACATACATTTTGTACTCTTCCATCCTACCGGTATAGCCTGTGAGCAACATTCAACATTCAAAATCAAGCAAAAGCTACACAAAAGGGTTCAAAAATGACCCCAAACCCAAATTTAAACAAGAAAATAACTTCACAAAGAGATTGTACTTAAATGTATGTTACATGCGTATAGGTTTATTATATTGCACATAAATTCAGAAATCACCATCATAGGTTATTTAACAGCAAGAACTTGCCTATATTTTATTTAGTGTACGATTACTTTTTATTTGCCACCCTTAGATAATTTTTCCTTTGAACACCAAACTTGAAAAAGACAGGTTGCAAAAGTGTCTGTCTGTTACCATGGCAACACATAACAACAATCTACAGTAGGTTATAGAGGCACTTGCAATAGAAACACTTGCAATAGAAACACTAGGAAAGAATTGCATTCAAAGCAGACACAGTTTCAACAATTTCCAAAATCACATCTAAATGCTCCAAATTTACACCCTCAGTCCAAATTCACATCCTGGGTTAAGTGGATGTAAATCCAGTGCCGGATGTGAATTTAAGGATGTGAATTTGGACTGAGGACGTGAATTTGGAGCTTTCGGATGTGGTTTTGGAGCATTTGGATGTGATTTTGGAGTATTTGGATGTGATTTTGGAGTATTTGGATGTGATTTAGAAAATTGTGTGTTGAAATCATGTCCTGCTTAATAAGGACCATGCCCACTTTGAATGCAAAATTACAAGGCCTATATTTTGTTGTTTATACAATAGTTTGTATGTGTGAAAAATATCAAGAAAAAATATTGATTAGAACATAGCGGTTGCTATGCTCAACCGAACCTTACTTGTCTTGTTTTGTAATATTTTGCGTGTTTTGTTTAAGATGTTTAAAGTAAGTTTTCTCACAAACACGTTTTGTGAAACCCAGGACTTTCTAGAGCGCTGTAAAAAGTATTTATCGCAAAACCCCCAAGTGTTATGTACCATTGGAAAGCTCTCTTTCTCAAGAAATTGAAAATACCAATATCTTAGTTTTCAATATTTCCGACTTTACTCTCATTTTGTGGTGACGGGTCACATATGTTTATGGTATGTGAACTATTACATGTAATATGAAAATGTCGCAAGTGCTGTGTTCTACATGTGATGTGAGACAGAATACAGTGGTGTGAATTTAGTACTAAATGCAGACTCATTAGTAGTATACATGCATGCTGTGAGGATTTAGCCAATAAAAGGGATGCGTACCCGCGGGTAGGGAGTCTAAATTTCATGTGACAACAAACAACAAACAACAAACAAGTGTTTGAAAACCAGTTTGTGTTTGATTAGATGTTTAAAACTACCAACATGACAAGCTCTCCGCCAATAGGAATGTGTAAACTGTCTAAGGTATATAAATAAATAAAAGTTGAAAAAGAAAGTACTGCCCTCTTTAACCATAAATTGCAGGTAGCATATATTGAGGAGCAGTCATTACACCACTGGACTCCAGTCGGGTGAGATGTCGGAGATGATGGTGTCTAAACGGTTCATCTTTAGCTTGATAAGCCTTCATCTGATGAGCGGTTTCACTGGTGGTAACGAGATGTGTAAGGTCATCATTAGAGAGACGTGTCTACTTGGATCTAGTGGGGTGGTGCAACAAAATCATCATATTATTTTTCTCTCTCTTCATACATAGGATTGCTGCTACAAAATGCACATCGGTGTCTTTAACAAAAAGAGAGTACTGTGAAGTTTGTGTATCTCAAACATGGTAAGACAAAAGTAGTTTTTGAACCTTTGTACCAGCTTTTTGGATGTTGTGACTTAGAACACGGTATTAAAGGGACAATATACCCTTGTCAGTTGTGCCTTTTTATCGTTTAAAGCAGCAAAATATAAAGAAAGGTGTTTGACAACAAATTTTGTAGCTCTGTGAACGCTGCATATTCCATCAAAACAATATTCTAAGACTTTGATTTCAATTCAAAATTTGTTGAGTTTGTTTACACTCCAATGCACTTTAACAGTTGCCTTTAAAAAAGTTCTATATTTTTTTACATGGCACTGCAAATCACAAAAAAAAAATGCCATACGAAACTGCAGGTCAACTACATGCTGAGTCTACTGTGTATATTGCACTAATCGGCAAAGCGACGTGTCTGTTCACCAACTACAGAAGTGCAATTCACTGTACATAATGGAAAGAATCGTTCAAGGCACTGCAGGTTGAGTGATTTGGCCTGTGACTTGCCAGAAAAATGTCTCATAGAGGAAGGGTATATCTTTTCAACAGTATTTTGGTTAGTTACTTTTTAGAAAGTAGACAGATTGTGCTTTGATATCGCGCTTTTAAAATCGCAATTAACACAAAAATGATATTTGTTTAGGAGTCTGGGGTTGAAGCGATTGAAGCGCTATCGCTGTGATCCCGATTGAAGCGCTATCGCTGTGATCGCGATTGAAGCGCTATCGCTGTGATCCCGATTGAAGCGCTATCGCTGTGATCCCGATTGAAGCGATAACGCTGTGATCCCGATTGAAGCGCTATCGCTGTGATCCCGATTGAAGGGCTATCGCTGTGATCGCGATTGAAGCGCTATCGCTGTGATCCCGATTGAAGCGCTATCGCTGTGATCCCGATTGAAGCGCTATCGCTGTGATCCCGATTGAAGTGCTATCGCTGTGATCCCGATTGAAGCGCTATCGTTGTGATCGCGATTGAAGCGCTATCGCTGTGATCCCGATTGAAGCGCTATCGCTGTGATCGCGATTGAAGCGCTATCGTTGTGATCGCGATTGAAGCGCTATCGCTGTGATCCCGATTGAAGCGCTATCGCTGTGATCCCGATTGAAGCGCTATCGCTGTGATCCCGATTGAACCGCTATCGCTGTGATCCCGATTGAAGCGCTATCGCTGTGATCCCGATTGAAGCGCTATCGCTGTGATCCCGATTGAAGCGCTATCGCTGTGATCCCGATTGAAGCGCTATCGCTGTGATCCCGATTGAAGCGCTATCGCTGTGATCGCGATTGAAGCGCTATCGCTGTGATCGCGATTGAAGCGCTATCGCTGTGATCGCGATTGAAGCGCTATCGCTGTGATCCCGATTGAAGCGCTATCGCTGTGATCCCGATTGAACCGCTATCGCTGTGATCCCGATTGAACCGCTATCGCTGTGATCCCGATTGAAGCGCTATCGCTGTGATCGCGATTGAAGCGCTATCGCTGTGATCCCGATTGAAGCGCTATCGTTGTGATCGCGATTGAAGCGCTATCGCTGTGATCACGATTGAAGCGCTATCGCTGTGATCCCGATTGAAGCGCTATCGTTGTGATCCCGATTGAAGCGCTATCGCTGTGATCCCGATTGAAGCGCTATCGCTGTGATCCCGATTGAAGCGCTATCGTTGTGATCCCGATTGAAGCGCTATCGCTGTGATCCCGATTGAAGCGCTATCGCTGTGATCCCGATTGAAGCGCTATCGCTGTGATCCCGATTGAAGCGCTATCGTTGTGATCCCGATTGAAGCGATATCGCTGTGATCCCGATTGAAGCGATATCGCTGTGATCCCGATTGAAGCGCTATTGCTGTGATCCCGATTGAAGCGCTATCGCTGTGATCGCGATTGAAGCGCTATCGCTGTGATCGCGATTGAAGCGCTATCGCTGTGATCCCGATTGAAGCGCTATCGCTGTGATCCCGATTGAAGCGCTATCGCTGTGATCCCGATTGAAGCGATATCGCTGTGATCCCGATTGAAGCGCTATCGCTGTGATCGCGATTGAAGGGCTATCGCTGTGATCGCGATTGAAGCGCTATCGCTGTGATCGCGATTGAAGCGCTATCGCTGTGATCGCGATTGAAGCGCTATCGCTGTGATCCCGATTGAAGCGCTATCGCTGTGATCACGATTGAAGCGCTATCGCTGTGATCCCGATTGAAGCGCTATTGCTGTGATCCCGATTGAAGCGCTATCGCTGTGATCCCGATTGAAGAGCTATCGTTGTGATCGCGATTGAAGCGCTATCGTTGTGATCACGATTGAAGCGCTATCGCTGTGATCCCGATTGAAGCGCTATTGCTGTGATCCCGATTGAAGCGCTATCGCTGTGATCCCGATTGAAGCGCTATCGTTGTGATCCCGATTGAAGCGCTATCGCTGTGATCCCGATTGAAGCGCTATCGCTGTGATCCCGATTGAAGCGCTATCGTTGTGATCCCGATTGAAGCGCTATCGCTGTGATCCCGATTGAAGCGCTATCGCTGTGATCCCGATTGAAGCGATATCGCTGTGATCCCGATTGAAGCGCTATTGCTGTGATCCCGATTGAAGCGCTATCGCTGTGATCGCGATTGAAGCGCTATCGCTGTGATCCCGATTGAAGCGCTATCGCTGTGATCCCGATTGAAGCGCTATCGCTGTGATCCCGATTGAAGCGATATCGCTGTGATCCCGATTGAAGCGCTATCGCTGTGATCGCGATTGAAGGGCTATCGCTGTGATCGCGATTGAAGCGCTATCGCTGTGATCGCGATTGAAGCGCTATCGCTGTGATCGCGATTGAAGCGCTATCGCTGTGATCCCGATTGAAGCGCTATCGCTGTGATCCCGATTGAAGCGCTATCGCTGTGATCCCGATTGAAGCGCTATCGTTGTGATCGCGATTGAAGCGCTATCGCTGTGATCCCGATTGAAGCGCTATCGCTGTGATCGCGATTGAAGCGCTATCGCTGTGATCGCGATTGAAGCGCTATCGCTGTGATCCCGATTGAAGCGCTATCGCTGTGATCCCGATTGAAGCGCTATCGCTGTGATCCCGATTGAACCGCTATCGCTGTGATCCCGATTGAACCGCTATCGCTGTGATCCCGATTGAAGCGCTATCGCTGTGATCCCGATTGAAGCGCTATCGCTGTGATCCCGATTGAAGCGCTATCGCTGTGATCCCGATTGAAGCGCTATCGCTGTGATCGCGATTGAAGCGCTATCGCTGTGATCGCGATTGAAGCGCTATCGCTGTGATCCCGATTGAAGCGCTATCGCTGTGATCCCGATTGAACCGCTATCGCTGTGATCCCGATTGAAGCGCTATCGCTGTGATCGCGATTGAAGCGCTATCGCTGTGATCCCGATTGAAGAGCTATCGTTGTGATCGCGATTGAAGCGCTATCGTTGTGATCGCGATTGAAGCGCTATCGCTGTGATCCCGATTGAAGCGCTATCGCTGTGATCCCGATTGAAGCGCTATCGCTGTGATCCCGATTGAAGCGCTATCGCTGTGATCCCGATTGAAGCGCTATCGTTGTGATCCCGATTGAAGCGCTATCGCTGTGATCCCGATTGAAGCGCTATCGCTGTGATCCCGATTGAAGCGCTATCGCTGTGATCCCGATTGAAGCGCTATCGTTGTGATCCCGATTGAAGCGATATCGCTGTGATCCCGATTGAAGCGCTATCGCTGTGATCCCGATTGAAGCGCTATCGCTGTGATCGCGATTGAAGCGCTATCGCTGTGATCCCGATTGAAGCGCTATCGCTGTGATCCCGATTGAAGCGATATCGCTGTGATCGCGATTGAAGCGCTATCGCTGTGATCGCGATTGAAGCGCTATCGCTGTGATCGCGATTGAAGCGCTATCGCTGTGATCCCGATTGAAGCGCTATCGCTGTGATCCCGATTGAAGCGCTATCGCTGTGATCCCGATTGAAGCGCTATCGTTGTGATCCCGATTGAAGCGCTATCGCTGTGATCCCGATTGAAGCGCTATCGCTGTGATCCCGATTGAAGCGCTATCGCTGTGATCCCGATTGAAGCGCTATCGCTGTGATCGCGATTGAAGCGCTATCGCTGTGATCCCGATTGAAGCGCTATCGCTGTGATCGCGATTGAAGGGCTATCGCTGTGATCGCGATTGAAGCGCTATCGCTGTGATCGCGATTGAAGCGCTATCGTTGTGATCGCGATTGAAGCGCTATCGTTGTGATCGCGATTGAAGCGCTATCGTTGTGGTTTTGGATTCAGTTTGGCTCTACAAGTTGTTAGGGAGCGGACATCATGGGCAGAATTAAAATCGTATTAGCAAGCAAGCAATTGTCGAGCATGAATGAGAGTGTTTTAAATGGCTGTACAGGAAGGTTTGCAGTACCACTACTACTACTGACAGCCTGAATAAGCACTTCTTCGGGGCCACTCTGTAGTGTCGTGGAGCAGCTCACCACCTTGACACTACGAGCAGAGATGCAAATTGCTGTTCCTCGTTTCAGTCGGGCGAATCCAGACTTTGCTTCATCCCATTCGGCAATCTCTGTAGCGCTTCTGCCCATCGAGGATTTGTCTTTGTTTGTGTCGCATTTTTCCTTCAGGGCTTCCCTCACTTTACTAATGACATTAGATCGGAGCAGGCCAGTAGGTTGGGACTTTGCCCGAGACGTCTTTGAGACTAGGACTCCTACTTGGCTGAGATAAAAACCTATGATTTTTATTTCCAGCTCTGAGTAACCAGTTTACGGCAGTTCTATTCCATGTGCTGTATACACCTCATCCATTTTGTGACATCTTGCTGAACACCGTCTCTGCATGGTTACCTCACTCCCAGTGTCGAGAACAAAGCGGGCTTTCTGTCCCAACACTGTGATGGTCCCTTCAGGGCTCTTCGAAACTGTTCTATTAAAGATGTCGCTTCTGCTCCAATTGGTTGAGCCAGTTAATCTTCCCTCTAATGCCTGGCTTGTTACTGTAAAGGGTGGGCGTTTGGGGAATCCTGGGATGGGTTGAAGGGCTCGGTCTTGGGGGGTTGTGGGCAGTATCGAGCGATATGCCCATCCTCGTTGCAGCTGTAGCAGGTTGGCGGGCCTTTGCTTACTCTAGTGGGGCCTGAGGTTTTCGGGTGCGACAGGAGTAGGTACACCTGTCCACAAAGCTGGATCAAGGCATCCTGGGTGGCCTTCAACTGGGTGGCCTACTGATCCAGCTGTTGGAGACCGATCCCTGTGTCTTCTGTCTTTACCTTGGCTGCACGGGCCTCTGCAACGGTGGGTGGTGGGAGGCTTTCCCAGGACATGAACTTGTTCCTGGGTCAGCGAACTCCACTCTTGGATTTTCTTGGATGTACCGCCTGACCTCTCTGCGCAGGGAATCAGCCAGGCCTGACGAGAACCTGTCGTTTAAAATGGCGTCTTTATTATCGAGAAGGGGACTGCCCTCGTGTGGGGCGATCTCCACCTTCCTCGGCAACTTAAGCAGGTTCAGGGAGAACTTCTGAATTGACTTGCACCCTCTCCGTCATCGGCCGTAGATGTCTTCCCAGCGGGCGGACGGTGTTTTATGACGTGTATGTCTGGAGGATATGTTTTATTCAAAATCTGGAAGGAAGTTAAGCATGCCAAGAGTAGCTTTCGCATGCATGGTGAGCAGCAAAAGTCTTTCTTTCGACACCCATGGGCTAGTGGAGGTTACAACACTAAACGAAGCCAAATGCCTTAAAACCAAGGAAAGGATCGATTGGCGTCGCCCAGGTCCCTCGTCTCACAGAAGGTGCTCTAGTTCTAGATACAGTGGTTCCCGACAAAACCGAGGCATTTTGCAACAACCACACTCCAGAGTTCTTCGTGAACCTAAAGCTTCACTATCGGTGATTCCTAGATGCAGCCCCTGGCCCCACCCCCAGATATACGCAGTTTTTTGTTTGTTCCAGGGTTCGCGACAGAACAGGGGCAAATGACTACCACGCCAGTGCTATTCCCAGCACTGCTCCGCCCCTATGCCCCCTGCTATGCCCCCTGCTCCGGGACCTGTGGGAGGTCGACTTCAGGAATTCTCTTACGAACGGAGTCACATAACTTCCATTTGGCTTCTCCACGGCCCCACCTGTCTTCACCAGAATTACAAAGGGGGTTGCAACAGCCCTCCAATGTCAACATGGGCATCTCTACATCTACCTAGACCTAGAAGACTGGCTGGTAGTTGGCCCATACCATCAGATCACCCAAAAAGCTCTTTCAAAAACAATTGAACTCGCTCTAAAGCTCGGTTTTATTATCAACACAGAAAAATCTGTTGTGACCCCTACACACCCACCTACATTTTTCGGCGCTTGCCTGAATACCATCACGGGCAGATCCTCCCCATCACTAGATTGATGCATAGAGGAGGAGTGTATTCATCTGTTCTTTTCTGTAACGTCCCTTCCAGCTCGAGCTTGGCCTGTTTAGTAAACTTAATTGGTTCCATGATGCAGGGTGCGCATGCAATCTCCCCAACTCCATCTTCTTCATCATTACCGCCCTCGGTCAGATCGCACCACCAAACCGGTTCTTGTTTCTCCTTTCATCAAAACAGATCTACATTTGTGGCTGACACGCCGCAAGAACCTCCTCACAGGAGCACTATTTCCACATTCCGTCCTTGACCTTGACCACAGATGCCTCCTAGACCGGTTGGGGAGCTTATCTCGACGACGTATCTCTTACGGGAATATAGTCTCAGTCGGAGAATTCTGTATCGCTTCATAAGGCCTCCGACCATTCTACATAAACGGCAAGATCTTCTTGTACCGACCAGGCTGTTGATCCTCGCAATTTATCTTTAACAGAGATTTGGGATTTCCTCCTCCATCTTTTCAATACGGGCTTGCTTATCTCTACTATTTGTGATATAGATCAGCGATAGTCCTCGTACATCTCGGTTTTTCAGATGGATCCAACACATCCAACAGCCCCCTATAACTCGACCTTTTAAGGAACTGTTTACAGAAGGACCTCCTTTGACTTATAAACTAAAAAAGTATGTCTAGTAAAGATCATAAAAAAGAGGCAGAAGGGTTCAGTTATTGATTCTCCTGACGTAGTTGCAGCTGTTAATGAGCTCAAAACTCAACTTGCAAATTTGGAGGGTCGTGTGGTGGAGAGGCTGGACAGATTTTTGATTGAGTTACGACATATGCTTGACAAAGCTACCAACACAAAATATAAGGAACTTCACAAAAGCCTACAATTTGAACTTGGTAATGTAGTCGACCAGTTTGTCTGTCTGGAGGGTAGAATTCTAGATCTAGAAAGCGAGAAATCACAGGATTGTCACATTGGAAAAGTCTTGAAAAACCACGCCTAACTCATTGAAATGAACGAGGCCTACTCCCGCAAAACTAAGGTGCGCATTTTTAGCATTCCTGAGATTGTTAACGAGGACCCTGAGCTGTTAACAACAAAGTTGTTCAAGCACAAATTAAGTGTCGATTGCTTGAAGCAAGATATTGAACGTGCACATCGGGTTGGTGTAAAAACCCTCAACAAGTGTAAGGCTATAATTGTGAAATTTGGAAGATTGAAGAAAAAGCTAAAATATTGAATGTTATAGGGAATCTGAAGGACTTCTTGCTATCTACGGGATGTTCTGCAAAAGGCATGATCCATGGGCGGAACAGTCCGGCAAGCATCAGCACGATCAGCAACCCGTTAGCCCAAAGCCACTTGGGCATATAGTCAGGTCAACTCACGAATATGTCTCAACTACCATCTTTGATTCTTGTTCTTTAGTTAGGCCTAGTTAAGACTTGCTGCTTAGCTCCACACTACAGGCCCTCTCCCACCTTTATAACTTTTCCGGTGCTACTCTGCAAATGTAGGTAACGAAGGTGAATATTTTTCCCCAAAGCTGAAGGGATTTTTGTATTCTATTAGGAAAATACTCACCTTCGTTTTGTAGCTGTTTCATGTTTGTTTTTACCGCTAGAGGAAACAGTCTGCGCAATACAACCACGTACGGTAGTTCTGCACGTTCTATACGACAGAGTCAACTAGGCGTATAAATATTTTATTTTTAAAACTATACACACGTATCAAAAATATTTGTAAAGTTGTTTCTTCTTCGAAACTATAACTCTAGGCCAACATGTTGCCTTCAACGAAAAGATAATAAAACGATTTTCAGACGATATGTAGATTGACGCACATATTAATGAGATAAGACGACCCTCGGACCAATCCTAAGTTAAGAAGAGTTCAGCCACGTGGCTATGGAAGTTAGGATGTGTTGAATCCGTCTTAACTTTGGTGAAATCGCTCCTAGGACGAGTCGCGAGTTAGGACGAGTTACTCTTCCTAAGATGCTTCTTAGCGTTTAGTGAAATCGGCCCCTGGAAATCCAAATCTCCGTTCGTAGGCAAGAGATAATCCTTCCCATATACATGTATTTTGCTGCAATTCATATCGGCAAACACAACCTTTACAGTTGCTGTGGTCCTTCCGACTTGCAGTTCTACCCAAGCGGATTCCAGCACTACCGACGGAGTGCCATTAACCTGTCGCATATCCACACACACTGTTTCGAGAACAGGTCTTTGCCCCTTCGCGAAACTATAATACACCAAGCTGTACATCAATGTATCAGACGACCCTGTGTCGACCAAAAGCAGACACTTCGTCCCTTTTACAACTCCCTCAACAAACAAACAAACCACTACGCGGTTTAGAAATGACCGTCACTGTTCGGTCACCTCCCTTTGAAAATCGTCTTTTCTTGTACCCTAACAGAAACCGCCAGCCTTCCCGCGGGGTCCACCGGTCAGCTGATTCGCGTTTACCTTCTCTGCCCACGCCTTAATTGCGAGGTAGCATACAATTTCTTGCAAAATTACCTGCTTCACCACAATTTTAGCACTTCAGCTCACTTCCATCACTCTTCTTAAGCCTAATTTGTAAGGGAAGACTTTGAGGTAAGCTTTGAGCCTCTAACCCTTGACCCTTCTTGGTCAGGTTTGACAACATCTCGACAACTGCATGTACTCAGCTTTTCCGCCTGAATATCAGCTTTTTCTTCTAACAATCGGAACTTCTGCTCTCTTCCACTTTCAACCGCAGCCTGTACACCAGTACTTGTATTGACGGCCCGGAAAGACTCCAAATGCTGGAAATATTCACCCCACAAGATCTTGCCATCTGGTACAACATTCGGGGAACAAGTTATCCCGGTTTGAGGATTACCGTAACACTCGGCATTTGTCAACCTTGGCTTTCTCTTTAGAGGCCATGTTTCGGTCGACTTTGGGTCAACCTCTAGCGGTGAATCCCTGCTTGTTTCAACCAGAGGTTTGGTTGCAAAACTCAAAACCTCACTGTGCAATTGCCTTGCCTTGTCAAGCAATGGCGCACCCTCAAATGTTTTTTTTGCTTGGTGAACCTCTCTCGCCCAGTTCCATGCGTTTCGCTGGATCAGACTCGGTAAACTTCAGCTTATCAAGCAACATTTTAGTATGCCTCTTCACACCATATGACTACTGGTGTGGAAACCAAAGATGCCCCCTCCCCTTTGTCCTGGGGACTCTGGATAGAAAACGTGTCCCTTCTTGGAATCTGTTCCTCTCGCAAGAAGAACCCGACCCCGGCGATTCGCCTTTACTTGACCAAGGCTGTACCCTATATAAAACCGAGAGAAAACGAATGTTCCAATGGTGGGATTCCCCCCCCCCCCCCCCCCCCCCAACCCGGTTTGATTTCCTTTTTGTCTAGGTAGGATTTCTTTCCCCGTTTAAATTTCTTTTCTCCGGTGGGATTTATTCCCCCGGTGGGATTTATTATTTATGCCTGGTGGGATTTTTTTTTGTCCGGTGGGATTTTTTTTTTTCGGTGGGATTTTGTTCGGTTGGATGTAATTTTCCCCTGGTTGGATTTATTTCACCCAGTTGGATTTATTTCCTCTAGTAGGATTTCTTCCTTCGTTTGGATTTTTCCAAAAAAGCTGTAGCGGGGATACTGGGAATAAAAACATAAATAAGTGAGGACTGAGGACGTGAATTTGGAGCCTTCAAATGTTGTTTTGAAGCATTTGGAGGTTAACGGAAACGGGAAAAATGACAGCCCCGGTTTCAAAGAATTGTTTAAGGAACGGTGGAAGACTAGACATCTGGATAAAGGGCCAAAAATGCATGACTTGGGCTACAAGGGAATGCTTTAATTCTGAGATTAAACATAAATGTAATTTGTAAAGGGCTAGCTGTAAAAAAGCCTGGCCACTAATCGCTATACAGTTGCTTATGAGAGCACGAACAGCTTAGTTATTTTGTTCCCAATGTTAATAGCTTGCCAGCGATAGTAGTGGCGTGATAAAAGTGTACTGCAGTTTTCAATTATGTCAGCGGCAACAATGAGCCAGGACAGGGTAGTTTTTGTGTGTGGAGTATATTGTTCAAAATCAGGGATTACTAAGAACCCGATGGCCCGGGCATTTCCCTAAAATTCATGTTAAGAACATAAACTAGTGAAAGAATGCATTGAGAACTCGTCTTTCAATTCTAGACTAATTTAACCCTAACCCCCTAGGCATAGTACCCTGGCACAGCGCCCTCGCTTGATATAAGATATAGATCTCAGTGCTGGTACATACAAGTGGGTCATTCACCCATCAGCATTGAGATGGACAACACATGCATGCACTTTGCAGAGCAGTCCCAAAGTTAAGGCCATCGCCTCATTAGGGCTACAGAGTAACTTGGCTGGGTTTTTTGCGTGTTAACACCATTAAATGAATCAGGCACTGAACGTACACCATCCTGTAGATCGTGATTTTCTCAGTGTCACATTTGGCGTCGTAGACAGGATGGTGTGCTAAACACTGCAGCCCCAGTCAGGTGAGGTAAAGACGAGCTAAAGAGCTACGATGGAGGTAGACCAGCTGCGAGCAGAACTTGAAGAGTTGAAGTTGGCTCTGCAGAAGAGTCAGCAGTTGCAACAGGTCCCCACCAGTAGTTCTACTGCCCCAGCCGCAAACACGGTGTACATGGCATCAGGGCGGAGGCTAGACCGCTTCCGGGGGAAACCAGAAAAGCCCAGCGATTCATCTGTTCTGGAATGGGTCAGCGATGTCAAAGGTCAACTGACGGCGAGACAGCTGAAGGGGGGAGACGCAGTTGCCTTCATTGTCGACCACCTGGCCGGTAGAGCGAGGCAGGAAATCCTCGGCAGAGGGCACAATATCGGAGGCCAGGAGGAAGTTTTCCGAATCCTGCTAAAAGTGTTTGGAGAAGGGGACACGCTACCTCAGATCCAACAGAAATTCTTTTCCTATCGTCAGGGACCGACTGAAGATCTGTTGGGCTGCTCCCTAGAGCTGGTGGAGTTATTTAACTCCATGATCCGTCACGATGAATCCTTCGATGCTGTAAGGGAGAAAACACTCAAGGGGAGGCTAGCAGAGGCAGTGAGAGACGAAGGTTTGAAGAGAGAGTTGCGTCGTCTCAACATTGAATCGTCAGACCTGAGTTTTTTTGATGCCAGGGATCGTGCCATCGAGTGGCTCGGTACTAGCCACGTCAAATCTCAGAAGGAGGCAACGGTACAGGAAGTGAAGGCTGCTGACAGCGCACATGATGTAAAGGCTCTACTCGAGAGGCAGGGTCAGCAGCTACAGCAACAGCAGCACCAAATAGACACCCTCATTAAGACACTTAATGATAGACCACAGGGACGCTGGGGTCAACCGCAACCTCGTAGGTGCTATAACTGTCAGTCAACAGGGCATATTAAGCGATACTGCCCCAACCCCCCACGAATCAATGGCCCTACTTCAGAACACGGCCAACAGAGCAGTTTCAATCCCCATGGTCAGCAGTTTGTACCAGAGCAGTCCGTTCCCCGACAGTCAACCCAGCAGCCTATCCACCAGCGATTTGTTCCCCGACACCCAGCCCCCCGACAGCCGTTAAACTAGGACGGCCTGCCATTGTGAGTCAAACGACAGGCCACCGGGTTTTACAAGACAGCGGCTCAATTATTGAGAAGATAGTAGGGGACTGCCCAATAGCACAGGTGAAGATTGGAGGTATCGAGGTGACATGCCTACTTGACACGGGAGCCCAGGTATCCACGCTGACTGAGTCTTGCTTCAAAGAGAACTTCTCCCAGGAAGATTTAGTTGACATTCATGCCTTGCTCCGCATCTCGGGTGCCCACGGTGCTGTAATCCCCTATCTGGGTTATATTGAGCTATCACTCCAAGCGTTAGGGCAAACCTTCGACAAAGTAGGTTTCCTAGTAGTAAAGGACCCGGTAGGCACAGCGATGGTCGAACGTAAACGAGAAGTACCAGGAGTTATTGGCTCGAACATTTTCAGAGATATGAGAGAAACTCTGCAGCAGACGATTGGACCAGGGTTCCTGAACAGCCTGGAGGACAGCTCCAGTGGACCTGAGTAGGCCAACGTATTAGCCCTCTACGAGGAAGTAAGGAGCGCCTCTCTAGAACCAGACAAGCCTGGAAATGTTCGCATTCTCAGTCAGAAGCCAATTCTGGTACCAGCGATGTCTTTACTTGTTGGGCAGTGTTCTGTGAAGCCTGCAGCCGGCAACGATGTCTATCAAGCAATGGTGGAGGAGCTTGATGTACATACAAAACATCTCCCAAAAGGTTTGAAGATCGCCCCGACTCTCGTTAGTGTTGATAAAACTGGCAGAGTCCCTGTCCAAGTAGCTAACTTCAACGACGATGATTTGTACCTTCAACCCAGGACCCCAATTGCAGTACACTCCCGTGCATTCCCCGAGTATTGCTTTCCCTAAACCCTTGCGACAGACTGTGAAGTTTCTGCACACAAAGACCCCGAGAGTGATGACACCACATCCAAATTGATGTCAAGGATAACGATTGGTGAGGACATAAGTGACGAGCAGCGTCAAGATTTGAGAGAGTTGCTGTCTAGGTATGGTGAAGTCTTTAGCAAAGATGAGGATGACATCGGCTTCTGCAACCAGATAGAGCACCGGATCATCACCACAGACGACATACCAGTAAAGGTACCGCACAGACGCATTCCCCCGCACCTATGGCCTGAAGTAAGAGACCACATCCAAGCATCTCTAGATCGTGGCATAATACAGGAGTCTTCAAGCCCATATGCTGCACCAGTAGTTCTTGTCCGGAAAGGCAATGGCAAGCTGAAAATGTGTGTTGACTATAGAGCACTTAATGCAAAAACACACAAAGACGCATACCCACTTCCCCGGATTGACGAAGCACTCGACGCACTCAATGGAGCCAAGTACTTCTGCAGTCTTGATCTTGCGCATGGTTTCTACCAAATTCCGGTCGAAGAGAGAGACATCGAAAAGACAGCCTTTCGTGTCGGTACAGGCGGTTTGTACGAGTTTACTCGAATGCCGTTTGGCCTCTGCAATGCTCCAGCAACCTTCATGCGTCTAATGGACAAGGCTTTTGGAGATAAGAATTTCCAGTCCCTGATTGTCAACCTCGACGATATTCTTGTGTTTGGCAAGACGTTTGACGAGACACTCGAGCGACTCCAGATGGTGCTTGATCGCCTGCAGAAGTTCAACTTGATGGTGAAACCCGAGAAGTGCCATTGGTTTGCCAAGAGGTTGAAGTACCTGGGCCATGAAGTATCAGCGAATGGAATTGCACCAGATGCGGAGAAGATCCGAGCTGTGGCCGAGTGGAAAAGACCAACCAATGAAGGTGAACTTCGAAGCTTCTTGGGCCTTGCAAGCTACTACCGCCGCTTTGTTCAAGGTTTCGCCGAGGTCGCTGCTCCACTCCATGCACTACTTGGTGGTCCGAAGAAAAAGAAGGGTAAGAGAGTTGTACCACCTCAGGGTAAATTTCCCGAAGCTTGGAACGAAGCCTGTGAAGTCTCCTTCGATCAATTGAAGTCACTTCTAACGACCGCTCCACTCCTTGGCTATCCAGACTTCAAACGTCCATTCATCTTAGAAGTTGACGCCAGCCACCTTGGTCTTGGTGCTGTTCTTTCTCAGGAACAGGACACTAGTCGTGTAGTTCTTGGATACGCTAGCAGAGGGCTTAGAGGAAGCGAGCGGAACATGGACAATTACAGCAGCATGAAGTTAGAGTTATTGGCACTGCGGTGGGCAATAACTGTAAAGTTCCGTGACATTCTGTTAGGGGCCGACTTTGTTGTCTATACAGACAACAATCCCCTGAGCTACCTCAAGACCAACTCTAAATTGGGCGCCATTGAGACCAGATGGGCTGCGGAGCTGGCACAGTTTCGGTTTAGTATCAAGTACAAACCTGGCCGTAACAACACAAATGCCGATGC
This sequence comes from Crossaster papposus, assembly GCA_037893245.1. Taxonomy (NCBI): domain Eukaryota; kingdom Metazoa; phylum Echinodermata; class Asteroidea; order Velatida; family Solasteridae; genus Crossaster; species Crossaster papposus. Next base: position 121,014 of record JBAIAA010000857.1, read on the forward strand.
CTTGAGCAGGAAGACTAATCATGGAAATGAACCACAGACGGTCCGGTTCGAGGAGACTACGGCAGACACTGTACTCCCCACACCCACTTCTACTTATGTCCCACCCGTTCTGAGGCGGCACATAAGAGATACCCTGGAAGAGGCAGGATTGGACGAGGTTAGGGCCAGGCCATCTGTGACGGCGCCCAAGGCAACAGCAACGCTGCCATCCATCCGTACCGAAGACCTCGCTGCACTTCAAAGAAGCGACCAATACATTGGACCACTCTGGCGCTTCTGGGAGAGACGGTGTAAGCCACGACCAGACCAGATTATGAGAGAGGCCAAACAAGTCCGTAAGTTGTTGAAATTCTGGGATGTCTTGGAGTTGAAAGATGATGTCCTATACAAGAAGAGGATAGATGCTGGTCAGGAACGTCACCAACTACTTCTGCCGTTGGCACTGCGGGCTAAAGTACTCGATGCACTTCACGGCCAACTTGGACACCAAGGCGTGGAGAGGACGACCAAGCTCGCCCAAAACCGATGTTACTGGCCTGGGATGACCACCGACATCGAAGCTCATTGCAGAGATTGCCAGAGATGTACACTTGCCAAGGCCGGTAGGAAGCTACATCCGACAATGGGGTCTCTGATAGCTAAACGACCACTGGAAGTTCTCGCAATGGACTTCACTGTCCTTGAGCCTGGGACAAACAACGTAGAGAACGTGCTGGTTCTGACGGACGTCTTTACGAAGTTCACCCAGGCCATACCCTGCAGAGATCAGAAAGCAACAACTGTGGCCCGTGTCCTAGTACGCGACTGGTTCGTTCGGTTTGGAGTGCCTCATCGACTACATAGTGACCAAGGGAGAAATTTCGAGAGTAATGTTGTCATCGCGCTATGTAGTATGTATGGCATTTCCCAAAGCCGAACGACCCCGTATCACCCCGAAGGAAATGGCCAGTGTGAACGGTTCAACCGTACACTGCATGACCGCCTGAGAACACTCCCACCAGAAAAGAAGCGACGATGGCCGGAACTTCTTCCCGAACTCATCTACGCTTATAATGCGACACCCCACTCGTCGACTGGCTACTCCCCATATTATCTCTTCTTCGGACGTGAGCCCCGGTTGCCAATTGACCAGTTCCTCCGCGTAGATGACCAGGCAGAAGATGACAAAGCTCCCGAGTTAGATCAGTGGGTAGCCGACCATCACACCCGGATGAGACTTGCGTTTGAAATGGCTTCGAGCAAGACCACGAAGGAGGCTCTGAGAAGACAGGAGAGACACAACGAAACAGCAGAAGATGTAGACCTTCTCATCGGAACGAGAGTCTTTCTTCGAAACCGGTCCATCAAGGGTAGAAACAAAATCCAAGATGTCTGGGACCACAGACCCTACAAGGTGGTAGGCAAACCCAACCCTACAGGGCATGTATATATTGTAGCTCCACTTGATGAAGATGGTCAGGATAAGACTATCAACAGGAGAGACCTGTTGGATGGTCGGGCCTTGGTGCAGGATGTTGCACCTAATGCAGATTTTCACCCGACAACAGAGGATGTACGTAGCTCATCAGTTCACACTGATGCAGATGGGAAGGAGGATGAACTTCTTTTCATAGTGACACATCCAGAGGAGGCCCCAGATATGCCAGTCATCAACCAGAGTGTAGAGCCAGAGGAGAAACCCACAGCTTCACACAAAGCAGGGGAGCAGCTTCATCTAGCATCGCACTCCACAGGGCAGTTAGTTGGTCCAGCCGATGCTCCGCCAGCACACATTCTGGAAGAGGACGAAACGACACAAGAGCCTGTCCAGGAAAACAACACCAGTGATGGCCCAGGTGAGCCACAAGTTGAAATTCGTCAATCCAACCGTACTGGAGCAGGCCATCACTCCAATCCCCATCACCTGCCCAAGTCTATAATTCAGTCGGAGGTACCCGTAATGCTCGCTCCAGCTCCAGCACTAGCTGTGGATCCTCGTGTATTAGCAGACATCAGCCGAACCCAGTTGCTGCTAGCACAGATGTTGGCAGGAGTTCAGCCAAGATAATGTTTTTTTGTAAGGTTTATACCGCTTTTATATTTGTATTAAACATTTCTTATTTGTTATGTATAATTAGTGGAGGTTGTCGGGACGCCAACCTTTAAGCAGGGGAGTATGTGACAGGCTCATTTGCATAGTACCCTGGCACAGCGCCCTCGCTTGATATAAGATATAGATCTCAGTGCTGGTACATACAAGTGGGTCATTCACCCATCAGCATTGAGATGGACAACACATGCATGCACTTTGCAGAGCAGTCCCAAAGTTAAGGCCATCGCCTCATTAGGGCTACAGAGTAACTTGGCTGGGGTTTTTGCGTGTTAACACCATTAAATGAATCAGGCACTGAACGTACACCATCCTGTAGATCGTGATTTTCTCAGTGTCACACTAGGAAGCATACCAAACCTAACAAACTTCAACAGCTCACACAGGTTCAGCAATTTTTGGTAAACTGTACTGAACCTAACAGTACTGAACCTGCCAAACTCCAACAGTTGAAGTTTTATTGACTTAATTGGAACAGTGATAACTGGCCAGTGGTATTATGTGTTTTAGTGTGGACACACATACAAGGTGCAAGTGTACATACACTTACAGTTGACCCGGAACTGTGCTGTGACCACGTGGGTCACTCACGTATAAATGCCTGTGCATTCTCCAATTTTCTAAAATTTTGACAAGTCTCATGCCTTACTGTCCTGAACCTCACAGAATTCAACAGGGTCTCCCTGGGCCTTTGGTACTGAGTCAAACAAAGTCTAACAACAAGTTGTTAAGGTTTGGTACCAAACCTGCCAAAACCTAGCGAAAGCTGCAGTTGGAGTTTGATGGGTTTGGGGTTATAGGGTTAATGAATGCATTGACGACACTCTGTGCATGTTTTGCATCGATATTTAATCGCGAAATTATCAATCGAGAGGATGCGCGTTTACAACAATCGCGCTTTAATAAAACAAACCACCAGACTCGCCATCATATTTATTTCTGGTAATGAAACCAAGGATCCCTCTAAAGCGCCATCGGCACTGTAGCTTGTTAGCCTGAAGAAATCTGTAGAGAGAAGACAATGGGCTGGAAAAAAGGTACAGTTTTGGAGGTGGGAGGAAAACCCCAGAAGAATATCATGGGGAAAACCATGGAGTCGGGCAGGAACTGAAAACCCATGGAGTCAGGCAGGAACTGAAAACCCAATCCACATATATTGGCCCAGGCCGGATTTGAACCCACAGTGCTGGAAGGCGAGGAAAGAACCGCTACGCCAACCTGACTCCCTATGTACATATCTTACTAAAAATAATTCTGCATGTAAATCAGTACTCAGACTAACATTTACCTGGATATGAATTTATTTTTCATCTTTGACCTAAACTACCGACAGGAGAAAGGACTATAGACAGGAGTTGAAACGGTCCGCCAAACCCTTTGTTGCTTACTTCTTTGTTGTCCTTTGTGCACATCATTCGTTGCAGTTTTGGCCGCTTCAGTGGAGCTAGCAATCGTTCGTGTTTTTATTAGTTAATATAATACAAACACACAAACAAAAGTATTTCGCATGCACAGTAGTCGCCCAGCTTTCCTTTTCATGCGCAATCTTTTTCATAGAAATTGGTGAATTTGTTTCGATCTGCTGGTGTTTAAAAGTTTAAACACCGTTTTTCCTCCTGTGAAATACGACGATGTTTCTTCGAATGACAGATTGAGAGTTAAGGGAAATGTTGAATACATTATATTTTGATGATATTTATGCTTTTCCAACAATTAGTTCCGGCGGCTGAAAATCGGAATTTTATATCGGCACGTTGTTTTTTAATCATTTGTGTGTGTACTTTAGGTGTTCAGTCGGGTACAATTTTTACAAGCGTTTGTTTTCTACCTTCGGATTTCATTTTAAGAATTATTTTCGCTTGATAAGGCTGTTTTTAAATACTATGAACATGACAACATCATGATTTCAAATGCTTTGTTTTATTTGTTAGTTTTATTTTGTATTTTGTATTTTGATTTTTTATTCCTAATCGTTAGTTTTATATTTATTGCTTAAATTGCAGCCCGTCACAAATTTTTTTTCCTCGTACGCCGCCATTTTAGCGCAGGGCGCAGGGCGCAGGGCGCAGGGCGCAGGGCGCAGGGTGCGAGCGCAGGGCGCAGTCAATCACATAAAGCTTTGCGACGAGTGTCTAACCGCAGTATTTGTTACGACCGCGGCATTAAAAGCTCAGTCTTTGATCTTATGGTCGTTCCAACTCCTGTCTAGTCCTTTCTCCATGGTGTAACCAATAATGCAGTAAGTTTTTTCCCATTATATTAGCGATGACATCGTCAAGTACATATGCCTAAAAGCTGCACCCTTGAAACCCCAAGGAGCTCGCCCACGTCTCTCACTGTACCTGTCTTCACAGTTGATGTTTGGCGTTGCCAGAGTATATGGAAAACAGATGGAGTATTTAAACGGTAAGGATGATTGGATATTTGCTTATTAGATAGCAATTACCGAGGAATAAATGCTTACATGTTTGTGTTGTGTTTAAGTCCTCCCTGTAAGTCCGGTCGCAAGTCCCTTCGTAAAATTTCTAAAACAATTAACACTTTCAAAGGTATTCTTCAATTTGACCAAGTATTCTGGAAGATATAAAGTTGTGTACTGCGCTTTGTGATTTGCCATTAATGTTAAGTGCTATACAAGTTTTAATTATTATTATTATACTGCGGCAAGAATCTTCTTTCCTGGTAAAGTGTGCAACTCGGTCTCGACGGTATAGTATTCAACTGACGTCCACAAACCATAAATAAGGCGAAAGCTAATGAAAAAGCACATTAAGGCATCCTCTGTTGACTCTTTGTTCTGCATGCTCTAATCGTCCCGTATTAAAAGTTTGTTAATATTACCGCCACAGTTACGGAAACGGTTGTAGACTGCCACGCACGCGGAAATAGTGGCTGCATGGCTGTATGGGCTCGACCATTTCTTGAAGGAAGAAGATTGTGTCAGGTGCAGGGGCTTGACCATTTTCTTTGGGAGAACATGTATTCACGTTTTTATATTACTGTGGAGATATGGCTTTGTTCTCGTGTACAAAATGGTTTTTGAGTAATTTAAGTACAATCCAAAAATGTAATTCGTGAAATTCCTAATGGAGACCTATATTCATCTATAGAAATTACCCTTTGGAGACCTTTTCACTCCCACGGTCCCCAGGGTACCGTATTTCGCACCAGTGACTCTTGCGGGGCATTTTGTGTTTCTTGAAGATGTTTCTTGTTTGCTATATTTATACAGCTGAAGTACGGGATCTGTACATTCGATTTGCTACAGCCAAACTGACGTTGCAAACCATTGAAGGGGCAGACTTGTCACAACTTCATCTCTCAAAGCATCACACGTGAGTTTTTTTGTCTTGTTTTACAAATTTGTGCCATCAGTTACAGTTAAATAAAAATAGAAATTTCTAAAAATCTCTTATCATCACCGGCCAAATTAGAAATTGCACTTCATCTAAATGTTCATGACTCGGGTATACATGTAGGTGCTTTGTGAAAGAGTCGCTCAAATTATTTTCTTTATAGGTATATCTACGATAACGGCCACGCAGCTTTTTGAAACAGTTATGTTCAAGGCTTTTTTTGCAGCTGGCCTGCAAGCTGGTCATGTGGAAGTCAAGTCAATTTTTTATTATCCCACAAGGGTATTACAAAACTTGCATAAAACAAAAAAATTAAAAACATTTACATGTTACAAACAATTACGACTGTGTATACACGCAACGTTTCAAAACGAATGGTAGATAAACACAATACGAGCAAGGCTGGAAGTATCTGTCGGCGACAGGCTCGCAGCGAGAGAGGCCAGAAAAATCAGGGTGTGCTATACCCACAGATGCAGGCCTGAACCCACCTCAGACCGAGGTTCGTAAAAAAACTATCCTGCACCTGGGCCCGTTCAAGGTCAAAATAATCCCAGTGCGAACTGTTTAAATTGTGGTTGAAATTAATTCAAAACAGGAACATTTTGAACGGGCACTGTACTAGTACTTTTAATAAATTATGCAAATTTATTAATCTCTTCATGATATCACTTTGACTAACTTTAGCATATAGGATCTTAGTCTGTACCCAGTTTGAAGTCGTTGGGATTGCATTTCATTAAATCGAAACTTTGTTGGTACATGGGTACATGTTTATAGTGGTGATATACATGTAGATATAGGTTATGTCATCGTACCTTTGTCAAGTAATTTGCTATAGATCTGCATTTATATAGATATACGGTATTTCCCGAAGCCTTTTGTAAGAAGTTTAGAAGGTCATACCCTTACAGAATAGTGTGCTTGTCGCAAGCTTGTATTAAGCTAGTAACTACAACGCAGCAACCTTAATAAGCGTCAGGCAGGCGCGAGCGTCAGGCAGGCACCAAAATATTTAACATTTGTGACATGATCAAGCCGAATCAGTCGGATGTCGGCGAATCCCAAAAATGCACTGTATTCTTCGTTGGTATTTAAACAAATTTACATAACTCGACAACAAAACATCGTATCAACATGGGGTTTTCAGTTTATAAAACGTACTTATGGGTCTTTCCATAAATAAGGGGGCCAAAGCAGGACATGGTGTTATTTCTCAAAATGTAATTTACTTTCTATATTCTTTGCATGTTCGTATGGTGGGAATAGCTCATACGTTTAATGTATAACTTCAATTTCTTGAATCAGATGTTTTGTTTTCATATACGATCCAAAACTATCCATCACACTGTAACGGAGACACCGGTGTCTCAGTTACAGTGTGAAGTGTGAAACTTGTGACTTGTTTTGCCATAAATTAGTAGGTTTTCATTGAAAATTTAAATTTCAAAGGGTAATATGTAAACATCATTGGTATACTGTAATTCAGCTATTTTCAATGAAAACCTTCAAACGTTGGCCAAGCAGTAAAGGCCGACAGTTTTACGCGTAACCGTGACACAATGGTGTCTTTGTTACACTGTGACTCAAAAAGTCCTGTCTCTCTTATTATGCATCATAAATGTCTGAATCTAGCAAAGTGCATAGTAATACCTGCTACATGTACATGTATGTAGCAGGTATTACTATGCACTTTGCTAGATTCAGACATTTATGATGCATAATAAGAGAGACAGGACTTTTTGAGTCACGGTGTAACAAAGACACCAGTGTCACGGTTACGCGTAAAACTGTCGGCCTTTACTGCTTGGCCAACGTTTGAAGGTTTTCATTGAAAATAGCTGAATTACAGTATACCAATGATGTTTACATATTACCCTTTGAAATTTAAATTTTCAATGAAAACCTACTAATTTATGGCAAAACAAGTCACAAGTTTCACACTTCACACTGTAACTGAGACACCGGTGTCTCCGTTACAGTGTGATGGATAGTTTTGGATCGTATATGAAAACAAAACATCTGATTCAAGAAATTGAAGTTATACATTAAACGTATGAGCTATCCCCACCATACGAACATGCAAAGAATATAGAAAGTAAATTACATTTTGAGAAATAACACAATGTCCCTCTTTGGCCCCCTTATTTATGGAAAGACCCATATATGCCCTCTTTGAAACTATACATGAACACTCATTTTTTTACCGGGGCCGACATCCGACTGATTTCGCTTGATCGTGTCACATTTATGTTTTCTATTACAGGGGGCCTGGATTTTGCACTTTGGGAGATCCACTAGATGACACAGAAGATTCTAGTTTTGGAGAAATGAGATTTCGTAAAGGAAGATCTGTTGACCCGTCTAAATTGCCTTACATTGTAAGTACGGTCGAACTGTATGATCCTTTTTTTCTTCATAGGTTTCTTTATGGGATTTACATGTACATGATGGGAGTGCTGTTGTACTTTTAACAAGGCCATAAACATAAGATTTGCATGAGGATTCCTGAAAGTTAGGATTATTCAAGTTCTAAACAGCCGATTATTTTCGCCACCGTACAATAGTTGTGCGTGACTAAAATAATCGGGTGATCATCACCGTTTATGAATTCGGGCCTTAGTTGATATGATCTATTTGGAGTACGATGTCCACAGATATCCAGAACACAGCCATAAAGTTACTCATTTAATACATTTTGTTGTCCTTTAGAGGACAACATTTTTATCAATTTACAAGTTTTATGGCATGGCACATGTTTCTGCATGCACTGCACTGATTTCAACTGCTATTTTCAAATTTGCCACACTCCTGACTCAATTGTTTATCTGCAAGTCACTGTGTCATGTGACTCATGTAGCCAATCATGTGGTAAATTTCTAGTGGCATACTCGTTGAGAGTTCTCTGAAGAGTGTGTGTTGTACTTTTGGTGTCCGGTAGCTTTGTGAGTGAATGAAGTTGATGTGGTGCAGAGTGGCTGTAGTTTTATGGGAGCTGAGTGATATTGGTGCACTTCTGGTGCACCCCAGCGGAATTTAAAAAATTTCTGGTGCCATTCCGGTGTATGGTCAATGTGTGTGTGTAAGTTTGTAAACACCGGCAATCGTGGACGTCGGACAAAAGAATTTGGGGTCAAACAATGGGTTCACGATTGACAGAATGTCCACGATTCCAAATCGTGTACAAATCCTATGGAGGTCTTCCGAAAAAGTTAGTACAAACAAAAGAGGGATAACGGAGGACAATGGGGGGTCCACGATGGAAAGTGTTTATACACACATGTGTGTGTGTTCGTGATCTGAAATTCGGTACCCTCTGGAGACCTGAACACAATGTGTATAATGGAGACAAAAGGACGCCGGAGGGTAAATTTCTATAGATGAATAGGTCGCCACAGGGAATTTCACGAATTAGATTTTTGGAGTGTGCCTCAAATTACTCAAACACTATGTTTAAGATGTGGGTTAGGGTTAGTGAGTTAGTCTTGCATACGCACTGTGGACCTCCGAACAATATAGGTCCACACGATGCGGGAAGAGGTTACGGTGTGTGGACTTGCACACGTCCACAATCCATTTTTCAGTTTCCGAAAAAGAGCGCTAGAGGGAAAAACGGGTTAGGGTTATATATAGAAAAGATAGAAGGGACAGCTGAGAGGCCCATAATCCTAATTTGAGGGTAAATTTGTTTTGGGGAAGCGAGAAAAATGAGTATTTAGTCAAATTTGTTAACTACACGAATACAAAGGAATGTCCACAGTGCGTATGTAAGGTAAAGCTGAGTGTTTGGGTTAGGGTATGATATAGGGTATATTGGGTCAACATTTCAACCCAGGAAATTAATTGTGGTTGAAATAGGAGCATTTTGAAAAAGGTGCCCGACTTTTTAAGCAGTTTGTACACGAGAACAAAGAGATATGTCTCCACTAGGATACAAGTTTGAGAGTAAATGTACTTATGGTGCTGTTGCATGTTTAGTGATTGAGTGGTGCAGAATTGGTGTACACCAGAGAGGTACCAAGAATGCACCAAATGGTGTGGTGTACATGTACACCACAGTTTGGTACTAAAGCATTGTCACATTAAGGAGTTTAGTTCTAAAATTAGAAACAGGGTAGGAAATTCAATAAATATTATCTTAATGATTCTTTTAAAGGATTTCATCCAAGATGCGAGCCCTCTCTTTCCATCATTTGTAACTTCTGAGTCCAGCATTAGCCCCCATCAACCAGAAAGGTTACCGGTAGATGCAAGTAAGTCTATTCAATAACTTTAATTTGCAAAATTAGAAAGTTACAATTAACTTAGTTACACAATAGTTGTGTACGTACGTCTCTTCGGCATACCCAGATCCTGAAATGTTTGTATTCAGTGAATGCAGCGAACATAAAGCAGCCAGTCCATCAGCTAACTCTACAAACATGACAAAGGCTGTTGACTGCAGCCTACCGTACCTGGTTGCGTTCCAAATATGTGACCCGCTCCATCGTAATCAGGAATAAGTCGCTGGGGCCGTTTTACGCAATCGGTCGTTGAAGTGAACGCATGGGTGAAATTCGTGACCAAGTCGTTTTACTGAACATTGTATTTTTAGGAAGTGTAGTTATCACAGATTATTGTCATTAATGTCTTGTATGTAAAAACGATCAATAAAGATGAAAATAAAGAGGATTTGTGTTCGCTGTCCGTATGATTTTTGTCAATTTTGTTTATTTCAAAGCTGGAATGTAGAATTGGCAAATAAATACACACCTGTCATCTTCATCAGACCATAACTCGTTAACCTAAACAGATACACACTTGTGATGCGTATCATTAGAAAGCATATGAAATTCCCTTTCTCATCATGCGCATATCTCAAAAAGTCATTTCAAGACTTATTCCTGATTTCGATGGAGCGGGTCACATATGTTTTGTAGCTCCCATTTTAAAAACAGGTTTTTAATGCAGAATATAATATTTTATTATTTGTAGCACATTCATCCAAGAATGCTATCAACTTTACAAGTTACCCTTTTTAACATATATTTGCATTGGTGTTGGATTGTTTCGTTAGAGCTATTGCGATCATCTTTAAATCTTTAAAAGACATGGGTGTAAATCCGGGTGGGAGCAATGGAAAATATACATGTATACACCTCCCGCCCACTTTTCGACTTGGGAGATGAAAATTTCCCATATCTTTAGGTCATCACGAAACTGTCTGAGCAAGTTGCATTAGTTGTACATTTGAATAATGAACAATGCCCCCTAGTACCATCTGGTTTCAACAAACCCGCTCCCTTATCCCCAGCTTTTCAAATTTCTATGGTCAATTTTTGTTTTCATTCCCCATCTTTCTCTCTACCGATTCGCCAATTTATGGTTTTATGCTACTGTAGGAATATTACATCAAAACATGCACGTTACTCACCTAGCTTACCTGTAGACAAATATACTTATGCATATTTTCGAGGCCGGCAGGTTTTACTGCCAAGAATGTACACAAAAGGGCCCTCTGGCCTACATAAGGCCCCGCGGCATGAATGCTTCGTGTGCGTCCTCTCTTGGCGGCAGGTCGGTTAGGACATTCTCTTAAGTAGTTCGCGCCGGGATTATTTTATCGTCACTAATTAGCCAATGGGCGGGATTATTTTTAACAAAACGTGATTCGTTGCGGGTTCAGGCCGATAGTACCGGGGAGCACAAACACGCATTTCCGGCCTTGCTCGTGGCGTTTTTATACGTCATCCTATTTGAATCTGGGGAAAACTTTGGTTTATATACGTACGTCATCCGGCGCAAACTGGTTAATATGCACATATTTTCGTGCGTCTTTTCTGCTACCCGTTATCGCTTAGAAGAAGTTTTTGTTTAAAAGTTGGTTTCTAGAGTTGGGTTAAATCAAATTGAGTTGTAGAGTGGTGTTTTCGTCAGAATTATTTAATGAAAATGAAACGTGTGTAGTGTTTTATTGTTACATTTATCTATAGAGCAGACACTTTAAGGAAGGAGCAATATAACATCTGAGCGAAACTATGATTTGTGATTGAAAACAATACATCATAAAAAGACATTATAAAAAAAAGTACTTTAACGTGTTCAAAGCATCATATCATGTACATTGTACATGATCTTGGAAAAATTATGATCTTTGCATAACTCGAAACTCTGGATATCTCGAAATTGGTATCTATTCCTTTGAGATTTGACTTCTCGACATTTCACTGTATCTCGCTCCCAGGAACCACTTTCCACATCGGATTTTATTCGTTGTTAAGGGTTCTGACGCCCCAGGCATCACCTGAGTTGTTAAATGGTGTACCATTAGGCTACTCTAAGAGATAGAAAAGTAGGAAGAATAAGGCGGGTCGACGATCAAGCCATTCTTTTTTAGTTGAGAGACTCTGTCGGTGGCACAGAGTTTTCGTCGCACCGGCAGTCTCCCGATCAGTACTCGCATCCTCAGTCGGCTGCGAGCTCTGGTAGTTCTGTTGGTCGAATCAGAACCAGCCGGCTTAATCGAAACGTCCAGACAGAAAGGGCACTCCGGCAATGTTATCAAACAAAAATACAGTCCTGTGCCAGAGCCAAACATAAGAGGGATCATCAGGGTATTTGTAGCCCAGACATGAGCGTCACTACACCGACTGTCCCATCCCCGAACACGGGGCAGTCTCAAGGGCCTAGCTTCCACAGTTCATCAGTGGGTTTTTAATCACCCATGTCCTCAAGCACAATGGCCAACACCACAAGGTGCCGGGACGGACTTTTGTACGGGCTGCCAGAGTGGTTGGCATTCACCCAGCATTCACGCTTGAGTCACTCTCAGCCGCGAATGACGAGCGATGCAGAAAGATCGGCCTTGGGGAACTCAGGGGACTGCTCTCGACTTCGAGTTGCTCGGAGGTCTGGGTGTCCCAGTAGTTATTCAAATTTTTCATCGGTTGTACCCCGAATAGGAAGAATAAGGCAGATCGACGATCAACGCCGTTCTTCATCGAGTTAAACAACTCGTCGGACTGAATCTACACGGATGAAGACTGGGCCTCTAGAGCAGACTTTGTGCAAGCCTTTCAATCAATTTTGGCTTCGCTGTCGGCCCTGTCTAAAGTGGCGAGCTACGCTTCACAGCCTTCATTCATTCATCACGTTTGGGTGGCTCAAGGACAGAGAGACATACCACACACAGTTAGCCATCCTTTGGTGTTTCCGCCTGCATCGAGCTTACAACCGTCTACGTATATTTTCTCTGAGGGAGTTGCTTAACCACTGACCCGTGGCCCGGTGCAGCTTTCCCCTCTGTTCGTGCCAGATGGCTCTCGCTTATTACCGGAGTTAACTTGGCCCTCGCATTCGTGCGACCCAAACGAGGAGGGGGCCCAGTTGCAGCGGCTATTCTTTGCACAAACATAACTCCGTTTAGTGCAAAGAGACATGATCTGGGTATTACAGCTACCCTCCACTGATTAGACCACCCCCCCCCCCCCCCCCTCCCCCAACAAAAATAAATCTAAACATACATTATTCAAGCGCAGGCCGGGTTCAACAACGACAAGATGTTCCCAATGCTACGGAGTAATTAGTCTTGAGTTTTCTGATTGATTCGGCCTAGCTCAGGCTACTGGGTCCCTTGGCCAGCTTGGTGGACATTCTAGAGTTCTGCAGGTTAAGGATGTACTCCATCCAACTGCACCTATATTCCCCTTCTACTGCCCCATAAATCAACTGGTGCCGATCACGCCCCGGTGTCTGATACCACTTCCAGTCGTGGCTAAACATTGCCAATATCACGGGGGCCTGCATTTTGGAAACCCCGCAGTCGTTGACTGTCATGACAGATGTATCACTTTTTTTTAAGGGCACACCTCGTGCACTTACCACAGTGTGTCGGGAAGGGTTTTTGCACGGGTTACCGGGCCGAGTAGTACCCGCTCAACGTAAGGAGGTTGGAGCGCTATTGGCCGGGCAAGACATGAGCGATGCTGAACGAGCCACCGGGGAAAACCCTGAACTGGCTGTCTCTATGACCCAAGGGGTCCGCCCTTGTCATCAGATTTTGTTTCCGTTGTTCGGGGGTCCCAGTGCCCAAGGTGTCACCCGAGCTTTTTTTGGATGTCCCCGGGGCTGCTCTTCAAAAAAGAAGAGTAAGAAGAATAAGGCTAGCTGTCGCTCACGCCGTTCTTTTTCGAGTTCAGATAACTCGTCACACCGATCAAACCGGGGAAAACGCCCCAGGGGTGAGAATTTGGTATCTCGAGCCGACTTCATGCAAGCCTTCTACTAGTCAATTTCGGCTTCGTTGTCGGCCATATCTACCTCCTGCTATACTGTCGCTATCGGCGGCCCGTTTAACACTGCTAGCTACGCTCCGTCGTCCTCGGTCATTGGTCACGGCTGGGTGGCCCTGGGACAAAGGGACATTCGCACACAGTAAGCCGTGCTCCGGTATCCCTGCTTGCACTGAGCATTATAAACCCGTCTGCATATATCTCCGAGGGAGTTGCTCAGTATCCAAACACCCCTTCGCAAATACATGTAAGACTCGCGGTAAGCTTGAGGACACTTTGAGAAATTTGGACTCGGCATCCCGCCAATGTATGAAGGCCTATTTACTTCTACTCACTGAGTATTTGGTGGCTGGTTTCACCGCCTAGACCACGGTCTTCTCTCGGTCCTTGATCAGTTTATACCAGTATCGACCGTGGTGACCTCGTCCCACCAGGGTAATGTGCTTGATGCACTTTTTCTCCCGTCGCAGGGCGCCTGCAAGAGATTCGGGACTCTCCCTTTGTTGGGAAAGGCTTTTTTCGGGGAAAAGGTAAAGGCTGAAGGCTACCGAGAAGATCAATCACAATAATCCATGAACCTCCACACCCAGGACAGCGCAAGGGAAGAACAAGTCATATTTTGTTATTCCCCGACGCAAGTAACTAAAGTCAACTAAAGTGGTATCCTTCGCAGCTGCACCGACAACACGTCCGGCGCACGTGCCATGCAAACTCGGTCTTTCGCCTGCCTAACAACGGCCCCGATCCGACCGAGGTTTCCGGTTGCCTACCCCCCTTCCCATTATCGCTAGGGCTGTTGTAGATGACTTACCTAGCTCGTGGCGACCTCCCATCGTCGGTCATGTGGGAGGCCGCTTTTGAGACTTTGCATGCAGGTTCCTGAGCTCTAGTTACGTCAGTCAGGTCGGTGCTCGATTTTTTGAGCACCCCCCCCCCCAAAAAATGGCTTTTGTATAGATAAACTCAGGGTTGTCTTTATTAGTCAATCTACACGCCAGCCTTGGGGGCCAGCTATAGACCTGAATGACGCTAATACCTTTACTTTACTATCAGACTGGGGGCACTGGAAATTTCTTCGGTTGCAATACAAGGATATTCGCTACGAATATTTTGCCTTTTTTCATTTGTGGATTTTTGTCTCTTCCATAGAGACCTCATTCATGCAATTACTTAATTAAATTGCGTATTTCTAAAATATTCAATAGGCCTACATTGTGTTTTTATTTTGCATTTAAAGATCTAGGCACATTATTGTTGTTTGAGACAACTGTTTAAAGTACAAAGTGTTTGGAAAAAAACTTTATGCTATTTCAGCACTCACTTAAACTATAGTTCAGAATGGCAATAAGACAACCTTTTAATATGTGATTTTAATTGTACATGCATGACCCCT
Organism: Crossaster papposus; assembly: GCA_037893245.1. Classification (NCBI taxonomy): domain Eukaryota; kingdom Metazoa; phylum Echinodermata; class Asteroidea; order Velatida; family Solasteridae; genus Crossaster; species Crossaster papposus. The sequence continues at coordinate 136,122 of JBAIAA010000857.1, forward strand.
TTAACAACGTGGAACTTTAATCTAATATACCAGTACTAAGACAAAAAAGCCCCTAATAAGCACTGTAAACAAGTACCGGTAAATTTGATTTAGTGCCAAGTAACAATGGATTTTCAATGTTAGTGTGCCATGTTTCTTTTTTGTTACATTTACAGGTCAGTGCAAATTAAAGTTAACCTTAAAATGTAAAAAAAAATACACTTTTTCTTAAGTGGGAAACCGATTTTCACACTTTCACAAAATAGAAAACAATTTTCACACTGTTTAGTGGGAAACCGTTTATAGTGGGAAACACCTCACATAATTTAAACACTATTTCACACACAAGTGGGAAACCGATTTTCACACCTTTTTCACAAAGTAGGAAACCGTTTTCACACTTTTTACAAATTGGAAAACCGTTTTCACATTTGTTCACAAATTTGTTCATTCCCACTTGCAGTTTTAACTTTTTATTGCACTGTACTGTAGATGTTCATAGTGAAGGTCCCACATCATGGCATCCTCGATTTACCTTGAATGTAGGCTTTAAAAACGTATTACCCCCCCCTGCATTACAAAACAATTAATTGAACTTTGTTGTGGTTTTTGTTTAATTAATAGTACTACACAGCTCTCCTCCATTTGTTTCAAGTGCATCTGAAATCAGCATCAGAGATGTTCCTGAACCAGCAACTTTAGTTGTAAGTAATCAATAAATCCAAAAGTGTTATTATCTATTGCATTATGGAAACAGTTTTTTAAACACCAACCCCATCGATCCTGTAGCTCACACGGGTTTGAAAACATCCTTTGGGTCAAGCGGGCCTTGTGTGGGTTAAGATTCCCTCGTTCTATAATTTGATTATAAAATGGTGGAAAATGGTTCTGCGTAATAGATTCAGCCTGATTTTGTTGCTACTAAATTTCCTCATGTGAGCTGATAGCAATATTAAAATAATAAATGGGACATCGAACCCCCCCCCCCCCCCCCCTAAATAAAAGAATAACCTATAGTGATTAAAACAATTATTTGAAAGTTTGAAATCGGATTGTTCTGCTCCTAATTCGTTAGGCCTAGTATGTGGATGCGCATTGTTTAAATTAGCATATATAAATACAATGTATTTATGGCCTTTCGCTCAAAACTGAAGCACAATTTGAGCGATGGCAACAATTTGTTAAGCTCGTAGAAAGGCCTGACAATGCAAACAAGCAAATGTATTCATTAGAGTACATAACATTTCAAAATAAAATTTGTTTGTACAAGAAAATTTTGAAAAAGCACGGATACACCAGCTTTAAGTAGTATACACCAGCTTTAAGTAGTATACACCATTTGCTTTTGCTGGTTTTTTTTCTCGAAAATGAATAGATTAGGGGATTCATATTTTACAGTAAATATTGTGATGCTGACGAGTGACCTGTTTGACACTTTGTGTTTGTAGAAGCTGGAACAAAAAGGTGCTGTTCTTGCAGTTTGGTTTATAGACTTATTTCAGACGAATTCAATAAATTGGGGGTAGTGTTTAAAAATTGTAGGGTTTTTACAATGATTTTCGGCCGGCAATGGTTTAAAAGTGATACAAAATTCCACTTTTCTTAAAAACAACATCACATCAGGTGCCGTTATTTCACAGGATGCTTCAGACTGTAATTTACTTAAAGTTAAGTAAGGTATTTATGATATTTCAGTAGTTTTTGTTATGTTTGCAAATGGTACGATACCTTTAAGTTTGGCATTAATTTTAATAGTGTACGCTTCAGTATATAGATTGGCATTAAAAATCGACCATTAATAAACACAATTATTTTTTTTCTGTAATCGCTAAATTCTACATTTAAATCATGCCACTTTATTTCGAGATGAAAATGTAATGCCGTCTTCTGACAGTCCAAGTAATGATTTTTCTCACGAATTATTCACCTTTATTGGCATTTGAGAAGTTGCAATAGCAGCCTTTGGCTTTAGCATTTCCATGCGGTTAAAACAAATGCGTATCAATGTTTTATATGTGACACGATCAAGCCGAATCAGTCGGATGTCGGCGAATCCCAAAAATGCACTGTATTCTTCGTTGGTATTTAAACAAAATAAAATGACTCGACAACAAAACATCGTATCAACATGGGGTTTTCAGTTTTGAAAACGTACAGATGCCCTCATTGAAACTACATGACTGATTTCTGATTTCGCTTGATCGTGTCACATATATTGATAAATGTTTTTCTTGAAAATTCTGTATAAAATAATTTGATTGATTCAACCTGCTGACATTAAAGCCTCACTCACACCGGATCGTACGATTTCTGGATCGTGCGATTGGTGGCGATTTAGCCGCATACGACCAAACGGCTAAGTGTTGGCAGATAATTGTTCGATTGGTGGTACGTCGTGCGATTACCAACCGTTGGAAAAGATAGGTGGCAAGATCAATCGTAGGTAATCGTGCGACTACTGGCGACCGATTGTACAATTATTCTATAGATTACAAGCACGACCAGTTGCACAACTAATCGTGCGACTGCGTGACCCACGATCAACCACGACTGGTGGTACGATCATGCGCGACTGGTGTTACGACCATGCAAGACCTACTTACGATTTCAAATTGCAGGTCAGAAATTTTGAACATGACCATCGACCTTGCTGCGACTGATGCTCTGGTGATCACCCTCGACATCTGCGACTAGTTGGCGCTCACTTTTTACGATTTGCCCGCGATTCCAACATTTTTCGGTCGCAGCTAGGTCGTATTAAATAACCTGGTTGTCGGCCCAGTGTAGGTTCTTGTGCACGAAGAATGATAACAAATCATCATTTAACCAACTTGTCATTTAGATTCCTGGTGATATTGACCTGCCTCTAGTAGATGAGGATATGCAAAATTTCATAGAAACCGTGGGTGAAATGCAGGTTGAAGAAAGCGTGAAGGAAACTGTTGATCAATCGATCACAAAAGATGGGTAAGTTTCTCAAATGTTCTTTTGGTGTGCATGTCTTTTACCGTACATCGGTTGTTTCATATCCCCGATACTATAAAGACCAATTTGTGTGAGTTAAGCGCCGGTCACAACCCGCCGTACTTGCAAGTGCGTGCTGTCTACTTGCAAAAACGTGGGCAAAATTTGGGGACACGTGCTGAGTACCGCCTCAGTACGGATTTGGGAGCATGCAGACAAGCCGTAGCACTTTTAGTGCACGAGGAACTTTCGCTGCGTTCGGGCTACGGATTTACCCCCAGTACGCGCGTGCCCTTTACAGCCAAAGAGCGCACAACGCACTGACTTCGTGAGTCTTTAAAATTTTGCCCACGGTCAGTTGCTCTACGGACGGCGCACTTAGCACGTGCGTGCTGCGCACGTGATAAGTGCGTGGTCCGTGCTTACTCGGCACTTCCCCAGTTCAACTGTCAAATGAGCACGCAGAACTCACGTGGATCGTACGTTGTAAGCACGTACAACTCACTTACCACTTGCGCAACGTACAATGCACGCAACTGCTCACGGCCAGGCGTGGCGTGCAGGCCACGTACTTACTCCTTGCGCAACCGTGCGGGTGACGTGCGTTGACGTACTCCCTCCCTGCTCTTGCCACTCCCTCCACACGTTTTCAGAAAAACGTGGCGACCGTGGCCTCCCAAAAAAACCGTACGGACTAAAAACACGCACGGTGTGTTGTGAACGGCGCTTTAGTCTTGCATACTCACTGCATACACACGATGCGGGAAGAGGTTACGGTTTGTGGACTTGCCCAGGTCCACAATCCGTTTTTCAGTTTCCGATAAAGAGCGCTAGAGGAAAAACGGGTTAGGGTTATATATAGAAAAAATAGAAGGAACAGCTGAGAGGCCCAGAATCCAAATTTGAGGGTAAATTTGTTTTGGGGAAGCGAGAAAAATGAGTATTTAGTTAATTTTTTTTAACTACACGAAGACAAGGGAATGTCCACAGTACGTATGTAAGGTAAAGCTACGTGTGTGTGTGCGTTTGTATTGACCGGCAATCGTGGTCGTCGGACAAAAGAATTGGGAGTCAAACAATGGGTCCACGATTGACACAACGTCCACAATCTTTTCTCGTGTACAAATCCTATGGCGATCATCTGAAAACGTTAAAGAGTATAAACAAAAGAGGGAAGACGGTCGGACAATGCCCCGTCCACGATTGCCGGTCTATACATGACTGTGTGTGTGTGTGTGTACGAACCTTGCTATCCTTGTGTGGACTTGGTAACAAAAGATGTCCACACTTGACAAGTATATTCCAAAGACGATCAATAATTGGTCTTAAGCCGTGTTCGCATTGGACTTATTTTGGGGAAGGTTTTACTGAGACGATGGTCAAATAAAAAATGGTCAAATGTGACCACTGTTCGCACTTGGACTTTCGACACGGGAAAATTTTACCGAGACCGTGGGAGAAATAGCCGAGCTGTCATTATAATGACTCATGAGGGCGCTTTGCGTGACCTTTCTGCATTGACCCCGGTGTACCCATTCGATGCGATAACGATGCGATTTGCATGCATCAGCGTGCCCACACGTAAACAATGCAAAGAGCGCATGCGCAGTGCCTTGTATAGCGTGACCTTGCACTGGATCCCTGGTGGTACGTTTTCCTGGGACGCTTTTACCGAGTCGCGCTGTTCGCACTGGACTTATCGTCTGGGGAAAAGGGACCAGGGACGTTTTCCCGGGCAGCAGTTGGCCGGTAGAAGTACCCACTGGACTCGGGAGAAGTACCTGAGAGGAAAACGTCCTGGGCTGTCCGCACTGGACTTAAAATGGGAGAAGGACCCATCGTCTAGGTACGTTTTATCATTTTAAGTCCAGTGCGAACAGGGCTTTATTCTCTTTGATCCAAGCTTCAATTATATTACCTAAATACAATGATCCCTGTGATAACCCTTGCTGGTGATAACCCTCATGTTGTTAACTGCACCACTTGCCAGGTTAACTTCTAATAAACCTTAGTGGTCAACTGCACCACTTAAATAAACTTATAACTTGTGATAATCCTCGCAGGGCTTGTACAATATAATCCTCACAGGGACTATACAAAATAATCCTCACAGGGCCTATACAATACAATACAATACAATTCAATACAATACAATACAATACAATACAATCAAGGGGTGATAACCCTCACTGGTGATAACCCTCACACCTCTAACAGTTAATACAATAATAATTCTTATTCTTATGTGACAATATAAATAACCACAGAATACAAAGCAGGGTGATTCAAGAAATATGCACCAATAATTCCAATGTGGTCACGTGAATTGTACTTTGGGGTACTTAACCTCAATAACCCTCACACAACCTTGGGTAACCCTCAAGTGAGCTCAGCCTGGGAAATAGTAACCTTCCACGAGTTTGGGTAACCCTCGCACAAGTTTGGGTAACCCTCCCGAGAACTCAGAATAGGGAACAGTAGGCCTAATCCTTTACGAGTTTGGTAACCCTCGCACAAGTTTGGGTAACCCTCAAGCTAGCTCAATGATCACAGGATTGCCTCGCAGAAACAACGACTGGCAAACCACACAAATCAATGTCCCACTAGCCAACAAAACCCCGGATTACAAATCTTACTCCCACTTGCTGTATTACCAATACCAATCTCGACGCAATAATTACTAGTTATACCCCAGTACAATTCCACCTACCGATCTCAACGGTGTCCAGGCTTCTGCCGTCAGTTCAGCACTACACTTTTAGATTGCGACTCACGAACTTGATTTATGACTCTCCGCACAGACGCTGTCTTCCGGACTGCTCACAATCAGGCCAAAACAACCACATTTCTGCAGGCCCCAGGTCGGGGGCAATACGCGCTGCTGATTGGTCGCAGTGACCGCGCGCATTAATTATTAACAAACTAGACCTCATTACAAGTCGGCATATACCTGTACCCTGTTTCGCCACAATACTGTGACCTTCGTCGTTAGCGTACCAGTCATCCTGCGTCTGACTGGTTCGTTCGGTAGCGTGTCGCCTCGACGGTGTCGTATCCCAGCGGTGTTGGACCACAGCACCAGGCTATCTTCTTTGCTTGGAGGACAGGACCAGTAGACTGGTGAAGCCAGTGGGAATGGGGCGTCGGAATGTGGAAAGTGGGAATGTGATGGAATGTGGGAATAGGGTGGACTCGGAATGGGGTGGGGTCGGAATTAGGTGGAAGGAGTCGGAATGGGAATAGATTGGAGTTGGAAGGTGGGAGGAGTCGGAATGGGAATAGGGTGGAGTCGGAAGGTGGGAGGAGTCGGAATGGGAATAGGGTGGAGACAGAATGTGGGAGGACTAATAATTGGTAATCGGAGGTTTCTCATCAAGAACAGTGGTCATTCATTGCCTTTAATCAGTCATCATCCGTCATGTCATTCCATTATAATTAAGAGCCTTAGTAATTATTGATCAAGCAATCAACTGCCTAAATCTTAGCCGTGCATCGCCTTTTATAAACGTTGAGCCCCATAGGCCAAGTACAACTTCTCTTTGCCATACAACAGTGCATAAACGCAATTGACCAATCAGATACCATGATCCCCTAATATGCAATGTGTAGGTGACTTGCAAGGCCTTTAAAACATACAGTTGGTGACTTTATAATTCTTATTCCGTCACATAGCCCCCCTCCCAAAGTTTTCAGTCCCTGGAAACTATTAGAATATTCTTCTCAATCCAAATAATGCGTTTGCTTAACAACAGAAAATCGGTTTTTCTATAAATTATTACAATCTTTTGCTTCTTTGTAACTTGAAAATATAAAGGTTAACACGTTACTAGAAGTATCTTTTTCAGAGTTAATAACTCTTGCATAACAATTGGCAAGTTTATTAAAAAGCTCAAGTTTAGATCCTCAAACGGGTAACTTTCTCAAAAATATAACAAGTCCTCAACAAGTTTTACTTTATACAAAAATAGAAAAAGTCCTCAACAAGTTTTCCTTTTTACAAAAATAGAAAAAGTCCTCAACAAGTTTTACTTTTTACAAAAATCGAAAAAGACCTCAACTCCCAACAACTTAAAATTTAAAACTAGGTTTAACAAGGAGAAAATTAACTTAGTTATATAACGCCTATCGTATAGTTACATGTCATTCATGTTGAAGCTCCGCTTTATCTCTTCTTGGTGGACCACCATGTCATTCTTGTAGAAGGTCGTGGTGATAACCATGTCAATTCTGTCGGCATTGCTATTGGTTTTTGGGTGCCGGTCTACCTCCGTGTCACTCTCAGATGTGGTGGAATCCACAACCATTGGAGCCCTGGACTGGTATTCCCTTAGGAGATTCTTGAGGCTTTTCCCCCCTCTCCTTGGATGTTCCCCCTCGGTTGCTGTGGTGGATAGTGGTGTACCGGGCTGAGAAAGAGGCGGGGCCAGCAGCTCAATCGTTGGCTCAGGTGGGAGAGGGGGCAGCGGAGATGAAGAGTGCGGGTTTCGGTGGGTTGCCGGCGGCGGAGGGTGCGATGGAGCTCCAAAGCGCTGGGGTTTACCGCCACGGTGAATCCTGGCGACGTGCCTGTCTCGGGTATCTCTTCTTGTGAAGCGCTCTCCACAGGTCTCGCAGAGGAACCCGGAGGTTTAATCCCGATGACATTCCCGTACGTGCCTCACCATGTTGGACTTCTGCGTGGTCTCGACCCCGCATCCAGACTGTGGACAGTGGTGTGGTGTAGCCCGAGGTTCCTTCCGCCGGTCCTTGTCTGTTGATCGGTCACGGTGTCCGTGATCTCTCTTCCCTTCCCGCTTATCGCATGGCATTTCCGATGAAATGATCTGTCGGAATCCCGGTGGAATAAGGCTTGTCGGAATAAGTTGTCGGAATCACGGTGGAATACGGCTTGTCGGAAGTCAGTTGCCGGAATCACGGTGGAATAATTAGTCGGAATAAGCTCGAGAGGCTGAATGCGTGCGTGTTTACTGATGCTGGCTGTGGTACGAACTGTACCATTTGCAGTACTACGCTGTGGCGCTAGCATGGCAACGGTCAGGTGCGCGCTACGTGACGTCACCGCACCAGCGCCATTCACTCCTGCCGATTGAGGGCGCCTCTCGCGTATTATTTCTAATCACCCTGATCGATCTTTTTTTCGTTGAAAATCAAAGTTATTCGTAATCGCTTAGTCGAACCGGGCGTCTCCGTTGCCTCGTAGGATTTCGTCGTTGTTTTGGAAGCTCGATAGGAAACTCTTGTGTTGACTTTGAGGCCTCTGCAGGTATATCACAAGTTACTCCATCCTCCAAATCTTGACTTGACTCCGTAACCCCCCCATCAGTTTGCCGAGGCGGTTGGTTAATTTCCGAGCCATCCTGCTTCTCCTCTGCCGGGGTTGTATCTTCAAAGAACTTGTCTACTTCTTCGGTGGTTTGCAATTCTAGTGGTTCTCCCGCAGGCTCCTCCTGACAAGATATTTGCTTAGTCCGCCAGTCTTCTAGAGTAGGCCCTGTATACAGCTTCAGCTTGTCGTAATGCACTACCTTAGGCTTGGCTCTTGGCTTGTCTTGAACACAAAAGGTCACATCTGACAATTTATCTGTAACCAGATAGGGGCCCTTCCACTTGAACTGCAGCTTCGGTGAAAGCCAAGGCCAAAATTTGTTTCCAAGGCCAAAATTCAGGGTTTATGGGTACAAAACGACCTTAAGTGGAATTCCCATGTTGACAACTTGCTTACAAAATCTAGTAGAAAACTGTTCATGCTAAGATCATTGAAGCGATTTGGATTTAGTACTGGGGAATTACAAGCTATTTATAATGGTTACGTAAGACCAGTATTAGAATATGCAGATGTAATATGGCATTCTGGAATTACCACCAATCAATGCAGTAGTATTGAAAGTATACAAAAAAGAGCTTGTAGAATAATTTTAGGCAGGAACTATCTTTCATATGATTCTGCACTCCAACTGCTACATCTCGACCCGTTGTCCTCGAGGAGAGAATGTCACTGCCTTAAATTTGCTAAAAATCTTCTGACAAATGAACGTTGTAAGTCTTTACTCCCCACATCTAGAATAGCTAGCCATGGTAGGAACCTTCGTAACTCTAACAATATTTCAATGATTTTAGCTAAAACACGTCGGTTCAGAAATAGCCCAATTCCATATTATATCGACCTTATTAATTCAAGTGGTTAAGTGTGAAAATATATCTTTTATTCACTGGCGTTTTTAAATATATTAATTGTAATGGGTATTTTAACTATTGATAAGGTTACCTGTGTTGTTGTCTTTATTGTTTATATAATTTAATTTAAATTATTTATCTGTAAATCATGTACAATTTGGCCTTTTGGCCACGAAACATGAGTTTTTAATAAACCAACAATAATAATAATAATAATAATAATAGCCCCTTTTTCCTTGCTGACTTGTGTAGCCACACAAACATGCCACTCCTGATGGCTCTCCCCGCCACATGCCTATCATAGTTCCGCTTCTGTCGCTGTTGGCTTGCCTTGATGTTCTCCCTTGCTTTGTCATGGGCTTCACTCAATTTTCCCCGAAGGTTTTGAGCGTAGTCTGTGGTCAGTGGATCCTCTTCCTCGTCCGGTACTTCCGTCAGGGCATCCAGGGGAAGGGTAATTTCTCGTCCCATTAACATGAAGTAAGGGGACTCTGCCGTGCTTTCTTGTGCCGCACTGCGGTAGGTCATCATGGCGTAGGACAGCTGCTCGTCCCAGTCCTTCTGATCTGGTCTCAGCATGACACTCACCATGTCCACCAAAGTTTTTTTAAACCTTTTGATAAACCCGTCGGATTTTGGGTTAAAGGGACATGTGCGGGTCTGGTGAATTTCCAGAAGCTTGCAAACCTCTCGGAACACCGCTGACTGAAAGTTGGTTCCTTGGTCGCTGTGGATTTCCTTGGGGCACCCGTATCTACAGATGAACTCCTCCACCAGAGTCTTAGCTACAGTTGATGCCTTTTGGTTGGGAAGTGCATATGCCTCTATCCATTTTGTAAATGGATCGCCAATGACTAGCACGTATGCATTCCCTCGCTCGCTCCTTGGGAGGGACCCCATCACATCCAATGCGATCCTTTCCATTGGTGCCCCCACCACGTATTGCTTCAGTGGGGCCCGAGCCTTTTTACCAGGTGATTTTCTTCGGGCACAGATGACGCACCGTCTTATCTTTGACCGCACATCCGCTGACATACCCGACCAGTAGTAGTGCCGGCGCACTTTCTGCAACGTTTTGTAGACTCCTTGGTGTCTTGATGTCTTACTGTCATGTAGTTCGGTCATGACATCTTCCTGAAAAGAAGCTGGCAATACTACTTGCCACTGTCTGTATCTCCCGTTTTCTGTCTCCCATCTACGTGACAGCACCCCGTTACGTATCTTCAACTGCTGCCATTGAGCCCAGTATGTTTTCACCGCCGTTGACTCCATCGAGATGGCCTCCCAGGTCGGCCTTTCGCCCTTTGCTACTGCTCGCATTATTGGTCCAATCGAAGGATCGGACAACTGCGTGTCCCTTAATTCCTTCAGCGTCCAAATCGACTGTAGTGTCAATGCATTTGTACCCCTCTCTTCTTCACTGCTTGTGTCATCCGACGTATCCTCCCCGGTCGGTGGTTCTCGTGATTCGCTGATGTCGTCCTCCCTACCGCACTGTTTGCATGGCTTACGGGACAGTGCATCAGCGTTCTGATGGACTCGGCCCGGTCTGTGTTCGATTGTGAAGTCGTATTCGCTAAGAATTTCTAACCATCTTGCTAGTTGTCCCTCTGGATTACGGAAGTTTCTTAACCAGCGCAGCGCTCCATGGTCGGATCGAATTGTAAACTTCTGTCCATACAGGTACTGTTTGAAGTGCTTCGCATACACCACCACAGCCAACAACTCCCGCCTTGTTACGCAATAGTTGCGTTCGGGCTTTGTCAAGGTACGGCTGGCATAAGCCACTACCCTCTCTGTGCCATCCTCGTGCTTCTGGGAGAGAACAGCTCCAATTCCGACGTTACTTGCATCTGCATCTGTGTCTATGATGAACTCACCCTTCATCTGAGGGTACGCCAGTATAGGCGCGGTGGTTAGCTTCTCCTTGAGTTCGGCAAAAGCCCGGTCACATTCCGCCGTCCAGATGAAAGCCCGGTCCTTTTCTGTTATTCTGTGGAGAGGTTTTGCGATGTCAGCGAAGCCCTTGATATACCGTCGGTAATAGGAGGCCAGCCCTAGAAAGCTCCGTACATCCTTCACCGACTTCGGGGTTGGCCACTCGTATACCGTCAAGACTTTCTCCGGGTCTGTGGAGAATCCTTCCTTCGCCACGACGTGACCCAAATAGGTCACCTGCTGTTTAAAAAGACAACACTTTTTGGGCTTGAGTTTCAGCCCAGCCGCCTTGAGTCTCCAAAATACTTCCACCAGTCTCTCCACTTCTTCCTCAACACTCCTAGCGAAGACCACTATGTCGTCTAAGTACAACAGCATCACTTCCCACTGCAATCCGGCGAACACCCTCTCTCTGTCGGTAGAAACAACGGTCTTTCGTCTAGTTTTCTCTTTGTCCGTCTCCTTCTCTCTTTGGGTCTGTCTGCGACGACCTTCCCACGACCCTTTGGGTTGGTCCAGTGGCGTTTCCCGAAACCGGTCCACGGGTTCTAGCTGACGGGCAATTTCTTCTAAAATGGCCCAAACCTCCGCAGTTGTAGCAGGCTTGATCACTCTCCATTGGTTTCCTGCCTCCCTCCTGCTGAGTCCATTTCTTATTTGCCCCAGTCTCTTCTCTCCAGGAAGCTGTGGTTTTATTTCTCATAGCTTTTTCTAGGCCAGCCATCATCCCGTACAATGCGGATAGCTGTTCTGACATGGCTTGTGTCTGTCGGTTAAATTCCTCCCTTGATACAGCTTCAACGTAGCGGTTGGCTCTCGGATTTCTGTCTTGACGACCACCTTGGCCCCGCTGTCTCTGCCTCTCGGAGTTAAGGAACGATTCCGTTTCAAGCGCCGCCCGTATCGCTTCATCTAAGGACCTTGGGTGGGCCCTGAAGATTCCCGCACGCACCTCTGCGTCTGGGATGGCATCCATTAAATGCCCCTTGGCGAGTCTTTCCCGCGAATCTCTTGGAAGCTCGGGGTAGGCCAATCCCGTCAGCCGCCGGATGCTTTGTCCGAGTGCTTGGAGATTTTCATTGTCTCCCCTTGTTCTGCTCCTCAGTTCCGCCAGGAATCTCTCAGCCTGCTCGCCGGGACCAAATCTTCTCCCCAACCTTGTAGTAAGGTCGATGTAGCTCAATTCTTCGCCTTGGACCCCGTCTCCAAGCACTTGCTGGGCCTGCCCATTTAGGCTTGCTGCCAAGAATAATACTTTCTCTGCAGAGGTCCATGCGTTAATTGTGGCACAAGATTCGAAATGAGCCTTGTAATCCCTCCACGGAATTTTCCCTGAAAATCTGTCCGGAACGAAACTCGGTTTCGGTTGTGCTTGGTGGATCTTATTGTCCCCTGCACTTGTCTTCATCCCTTTTTCTGTCGTATGCCCGTCTGGTTTCCTGCTTTCAATTGTCGCTCCTGCCAACCCTTTCTCCAGTCCCTCCACTTTAATCGGTGTGGAAGCCTTTTGTAGCTGCGGTTGACTCGACCTTATCTTGGTAGCCAAATCTGGACCCCACGTGCTCGTCCGTTCACTCGAAATCGGCACATACTCGCTTCCACCTCTCCATTGGGCTACCTCATCATAAGGTCTCCCTTGAGTAAAAGCCATGCTCGTGCTTGCTCCTCCTGAAGACTGGCCAGCTGCTGCTGCATACCCCGGGGATGTCCGCATTCCTGCCGTCATGGTGCTGAACACCCGTGGCACGTACGGGTTGTACCCCGGCGGTGCTTGAACTGCTCCACTGACGGTAGTAATTCCTGCTGGTCCAGAAGCTTCAACATTCACATCTCTTGTTGAATGTTCCCTTGCTCCCCTTCCCTCCGGGTACCAGTCTTCGATCGTCCCGATCGTTGGTGGTGGCCTGGGTGCTTGCTCTACTTTGGCCCCCAACACCTGCATGTTGCAGGCACGCAGGAACGGGGGGTGCAGGGGGTGCTGCCGCCCCCCTATGATTTTGGGGTGGGGGTGCTGCAATGTACTAAAGCACCCCCTACTTTTGACAGTATACGCACATCTTATCATAAGTACTTGAATACTTACGTGATCAAAAATAAAGATCCTTAAAAATGGAAAACTATAATTATAAAATAGGCCTACAAACAATATAAAACTTAAAAATGTTCCACCCTGTGACGACGTTCTCGAAAGCGCCATTCAAATCCACCCCATGCATCGCGCCGGCACTGTGGCCCAAATGCATGAACAACATCGTCCACGTACAGTACATTGTACATGTACAATTCATACACCCTATACGGCCATGGCCATACCATGATACCAGCGATTATGCACGGGTACGCTCGTGTGTTGGCCATGCGTCAGTGTACTGCACGAGCCGGGTACCCGGGAACAGCGCCTTGTGCACATGTACGTCGTGCATCGCCTGCACGAGCTAGATAACGTTGGATGGAGTCAGGCTATCGCAGTTTCAGAGATACCAGAACTTGAACGAGTTAAATTTCTCCTTGCAGTTTCACCACGTTTATGAACTGTTTTGGCATTTTCTTCCAGTGGTGGATTTAGGGAGAGGTGGGGCGTTAATTAATTATTCCATGTCTCTCGAGTCAACTCGTACAGTCGTTTTCCTAGTGCCGTATATTTTCTAGTTCCGGATAGCTTAAGATAAAAACCTACCTCTTTTGTTTGAATTGGTCTCCAAAAGCATTTTTCTAACAAGGTGCGTTTTGATAAGAAAAATGTAAGCTTCTTGGTGTGAAAATATCTTTCAGAAATTGTTTTTTTAAGAAAACAATTTAGCCAGATTTCCGACTCGCACTGTGACTGTCCTTTCAGTTTTAGGACGGCTTGTAAAAAAACTATAACGGGAGCAGCGAATTTACGAAAAAGAAATCGGGCGGTACGTCACTCAAAACGTGTGATTTCAAATATTGTTCCCATACTCTACAGTTATAAACTCTTGCATCAAATGACTATCAAATAAAACTAACTTTAAGAGTCTCCAGTAGGCCTATTTAAAAATTCGCCAAAGACCGAACGTATATATTTATGCGTAGTTCGGTTGTTGTTTTTTTTTGGTTTTTTTATTGATTTTTTTTTTGGGGGGGGGGGGGGGGTGGTGGAGAATCTCAGGGTCTCACCCAAATCCAGGGTACAGTTAAACTCAACAAAATTGTGAGATCACTACAGAGTACAGCTGAAGAGTGCTTTATTGAGACCTTACATAATTTATGACAAAATAGCTCTGGGGTCTTATGAATGTTTTGAACTGAAATACATCAAAATGCAGCCCGTTTGATGGGAATAACACTTTTTTGTTTGTACACACCATAAAGGGCACCTTAAAATACATAAAATACTCATTACCTAACAGTTGGGTTGAGTCGTGGATTATAGGTATTCAGGGATATTTTGGAATCCGTCATCTTTTCAAGAAGTTTCAGCATAAAAAATGATTACAAAATTGTTCAAAAGTGTCCCAAAAAACGAAATTTTAAAATATCTTTTACACTTCACAAATGCAGTAAAAGTGTCAATTAAACGCTCAGATTGCACCACAGAGCATCTATAAACTCAAAGCTTCCGGGGCCCTTAAGCGGGACCCGGACCCCTTAAGCGGGACCCGGACCCCACGCCGTAATGGCTTCGCGATTCGCGCTCGCACAACATTTTATCAAATAAAGTCCGCACCCTCTGGAAAAAATGTGTTCCAGCGGGCCTGGCATGTTGCTCACTGGAGTAGAGGTGCTCCATGGATTCAACATTGGTAATCCGCCGTCTGGTTCCCCCAGCTCGCCAATCCACCCCCGTTGCGGTGTTCTCTGTTGAGCCTCCTCAAGATGCGCAGTGTTGCTTGCCATTTTCTGCCTCCTCCACTCTTCTTCATCATTTGTCCACTCAGACAATCCGCCCCGAGCCACTCCCGGGTTCGATGTGGATGCCATTGAAGACAACTGAATATTCGATGCTTCCTTGGCGCTTGTTCCGCTGGTCGCAACACTTCCTTCAGCAACTTGGAAGGGGTTATCTCTTCGATACCGGAATTCAACTCCCGAGTCGACTTCTTCCACCCGGTGTCTCCCCGGTATCAGCCCTGCTTGCTCCAGCTGCTCCATTTCGTCGCCTCCGTCCTCCAGCTTCTGCTGAAGTTTCTCTTCTGGTGGATCCCACCGCTGCCACCAATGTAACGTTCGTCGTTAGCGTACCAGTCCTCCTGCGTCTGACTGGTTCGTTCGATAGCGTGTCGCCTCGACGGTGTCGTATCCCACCGCTGCCACCAATGTGACGTTCGTCGTTAGCGTACCAGTCCTCCTGCGTCTGACTGGTTCGTTCGGTAGCGTGTCGCCTCGACGGTGTCGTATCCCAGCGGTGTTGGACCACAGCACCAGGCTATCTTTGCTTGGAGGACAGGACCAGTAGACTGGTGAAGCAGAGCCAGTGGGAATGGGGCGTCGGAATGTGGAAAGTGGGAATGTGATGGAATGTGGGAATAGGGTGGACTCGGAATGGGGTGGGGTCGGAAGGTGGAAGGAGTCGGAATGGGAATAGGTTGGAGTCGGAAGGTGGGAGGAGTCGGAATGGGAATAGGGTGGAGTCGGAAGGTGGGAGGAGTCGGAATGGGAATAGGGTGGAGACGGAATGGGAATAGGGTGGAGACGGAATGTGGGAGGACTAATAATTGGTAATCGGAGGTTTCTCATCAAGAACAGTGGTCATTGCCTTTAATCAGTCATCATCCGTCATGTCATTCCATTATAATCAAGAGCCTTAGTAATTATTGATCAAGCAATCAATTGCCTAAATCTTAGCCGTGCATCGCCTTTTATAAACGTTGAGCCCCATAGGCCAAGTACAACTTCCCTTTGCCATACAACAGTGCATAAACGCAATTGACCAATCAGATACCATGATCCCCTAATATGCAATGTGTAGGTGACTTGCAAGGCCTTTAAAACATACAGTTGGTGACTTTATAATTCTTATTCCGTCACAATACAGAGAAGTTTTTAAAGGTAACTATCCTGAATCACTTTAGTTGTATCCTACCGATCAAGAGGAGATCTGTCATGTTGCTAAATCTGTTAACCCTTTAAAGGTTTAAAGGGTTAAGAATGGTAAGAGTGCGGGATACGACGACCCAAGTGAAGCAAGTCCAGGTGTTTTAAATCCGTTATTTCCCAAGTTAGTCGCCCACAGTGTCATGTTTGTAATTTGTTTCCTATCTAAGGGTATTTTTCTCAATAAACTAAAAACGGCAAAAGTGACTCCAATATTTAAAGCTATAGGCCTATATATCTGTCTTATCGTGCTTTTCAAGATTACTTGAAAAACTAGTTTAAATTGGAACATCTTCTCTTTTATCTAAATTGAACATCCCGCGTAATGGTCAGTATGGATTTTAGGACTAATTATTGTTGTAATATGGCCGTAATGGGTATTGTCCACATGATAGTTTATCTAAGTTTTGATAATGCATTTTTTCTATTGGTGTCCTATTTATCAAAGGCGTTTAATACTGTTAATAATGATTTTTTGCTACATAAGCTGAGTTACTATGGTATAAGAGATTCTCCATTAAACTGGTTTTAAAACTGCCCATATTCAACAAATGGTGGATGTGCCCGCAACCATCAAACAAAGACGCAACGATCCTTGTTATCTCTTGATTGGGTACTTTGTCGCATGTCTTTATGTTGCTCTGATGTACGAGTATATACACACCTGTGAGCTGCTCCCGTGCATCACAGATAGGAACGTGGCGAGGTATAGTGCATGGACCCACTGTCAATGTACTGTCTAAGGTACCCCGATTACTCGTCATTTCTCCAGATGTTTTCAGCATCCGCATCACAAACTGTTCAATGATCTGTTCGGAGAAGTTGCCACCCCAGAACGATCAAGACGACTGATGGTGAAGTACCCATTCTCTGTGAATAGTCTGTATTTGTCTATTGGCATGGTTTGATCCAAGGCGTCTATCTACTGCAAATACAACCTGGCAGATTTGGCGGAGGGAAGATGTCATGCAGCATGGAAATGTGGAATCATTTCCCTCACACAGCACGGAGCTTTCAGTCTCCTGTCTCTTTAGCAGAAGGGCCACTTGTCGGACACACTGCACCCAGAGCTTCCCAGTTCTGCTCTGGCTAATTGCAGCCTGGATAAGGAGTTGTGAAATGATCTGGCTTAACTGTTCGACACAATCCTCCTCTGCAACGTGGCATTCTTGTCCTGGTTAATAATAACTCTGTATAGGTTCTCCAATTGATCTTTGTCTATGCTATCCAAGATGCTAGGTGTACCTATCAAGACGCCAATGAGGGCAGCTGAAGTAAGAATGTGAGCACGAAGAACACAAGAAAAGTAATGAACAGATAACTTTATGTATAACGGATCCCCTGCGCGTATACTGTCTTCCAAAGCTCTGCTGGGACACGACTTTCTGTCATTATCTGGCCTACATGTGTATATGCTGCCAAGATAAGACATGAGGAGACGAAATCCCCCAAGACGGACGATTACTTTGCCTGGATCTTGTGAAGACGCTGCAATCTCTGCTATGCAGCCTGTAAAGGCTAGTCAAACGTGACTGTACATATTCTCAAGCCATGCGTTTCACACTGTTTCTGTGCAAAGCATAATGCCGTTGTTCTTATGTTGTCCTTGTTTGTTTTCGCGATCGCCGTCTGGCGATCATAATGTTTTTCTTTTTTAATTAAAAATGCACCACATTTAATTTTTTTCTAAAGAAAACATAGAGATCGACCCGCGCAGGAAAAGGTGACACTTGTAATCTGCAGGTCACGTACGTTGAATAATTTGTTACATGTATTTATTTATTTTGATACAGTGAACAAATGCCGAAGATCACTGACCAATTACAGAGAGCTTCCCCTGAATCAATAGAAAAAGAGCCCATACCACGTCCAACTAGCACAGAAGAGGAACCTGATGCACAGATGGAACCTGCTGCACAGAAGGAACCTGCTTCACAGAAGGAACCTGCTTCACAGAAGGAACCTGCTGCACAGAAGGAACCTGCTGCACAGAAGGAACCTGTTTCACCGATGGAACCTGTTGCACAGATAGAACCTTTGACACCAACACATCCTACTCAAGTAAGACTAAATCTTTTAGAATTAGCTGTTCTTTCCCATGAGTCGGAGATGCATTTAAATGGACAAGCCTCTGAGTAAGGGGCCATTCAATATTTTCAATGTTTTAAAATTTAGACTTTTGGTCGAAATAGTTGAAAGTCAAAATCTACTTTTCATTGGAAAAAAACCAGCAAAAAAACCCCCAAACCACAATCTTTCTCCATGCCTGAAACAACTGCGCACCATGCGTTACGAATAACTTCTTTCTCGTTAGACACTACGAGCTGTATGTACATTGTGTACATGTATTATGTACGTCCGGTTGCGGTATGTGTGTGACCCCACTGTGTGAAACACCACGCGTGAAGGTGGTTTTTCATTGGACTTGAAAACTGAGTTCGTAGTTGTTAGGCCTTGCAGTGGTACGAGGGTACCAAGGGTGCGTTCCACTCAAGCGAACGTTGCCAACTTTGGCCAACGTTAGCGTTGTTCGCGAGAGTGGAACGCGCGCAATGTGCGCCAATTATTATGTTGGCGACAAATCAATTTTTTATTAATCGAAATTGGGGGTGGGGGGGGGTGGGTCAAACAAATTTTGATTAAAAGACGAAATTTTAAAACATTGAAAATTTTGAATGGCCCCTAAACTACATGTATGCTAGTTTTTTAGTATGCCCATGAGTCAACCAATAGTTATAACCTACTAATACAGGGTGTGTAATAAAAAAAATGCAACCAAATATAATGGAATACCACACGTAGAATGTATAACCAACATCGATAATATAGATATGGTTTCAAATATACTTGTTTTCACTTTCAAATGAGACATCTGACAATGTTTAACAGAGTTATGAGTAATTTTCCAAGAGGGGTCAAATTGACCATGAGACCAAGGTTTTTAAATTTTGTTTGAATACTGTGCAATTGTAGACTTGAAATCAAGTCGCTACCGAAATGAACCAGCGCCGAGCCACCATGCCCGCTGCCGTCGGCTCTGGTATAAATTTTTTTCGGTGGCGCCTGCACGGACAATGACAACAATGTCTAACGACTTGATTTCAAGTTGATTATAAATACAAATAAAAATGTTTCGGTATCTACCCAAGGCCAGCATTTTGGTGGGAATTTATTCAGAACAAGTATCAACCTCGGTACTCCCATCATCAACAAAACAAGTTGATTTCATCACAGGTGCTTTTAAAATCTGTAACAATGTGTACTGAAATAGTACATGGAATCAACATCAATTTTCAATGTTGAAACGGCATTTTGCTTTGACATTTAATCAATGTTGAATCCTAACATTGCTCACTAGGGGGAAACTTTATATGGGTCTTTCCATAAATAAGGGGGCCAAAAAGGGACATTGTGTTATTTCTCAAAATGTAATTTACTTTCTATATTCTTTGCATGTTCGTATGGTGGGGATAGCTCATACGTTTAATGTATAACTTCAATTTCTTGAATCAGATGTTTTGTTTTCATATACGATCCAAAACTATCCATCACACTGTAACGGAGACACCGGTGTCTCAGTTACAGTGTGAAGTGTGAAACTTGTGACTTGTTTTGCCATAAATTAGTAGGTTTTCATTGAAAATTTAAATTTCAAAGGGTAATATGTAAACATCATTGGTATACTGTAATTCAGCTATTTTCAATGAAAACCTTCAAACGTTGGCCAAGCAGTAAAGGCCGACAGTTTTACGCGTAACCGTGACACTGGTGTCTTTGTTACACCGTGACTCAAAAAGTCCTGTCTCTCTTATTATGCATCATAAATGTCTGAATCTAGCAAAGTGCATAGTAATACCTGCTACATGTACATGTATGTAGCATGTATTACTATTCACTTTGCTAGATTCAGACATTTATGATGCATAATAAGAGAGACAGGACTTTTTGAGTCACGGTGTAACAAAGACACCATGGTGTCACGGTTACGTGTAAAACTGTCGGCCTTTACTGCTTGGCCAACGTTTGAAGGTTTTCATTGAAAATAGCTGAATTACAGTATACCAATGATGTTTACATATTACCCTTTGAAATTTAAATTTTCAATGAAAACCTACTAATTTATGGCAAAACAAGTGACAAGTTTCACACTTCACACTGTAACTGAGACACCGGTGTCTCCGTTACAGTGTGATGGATAGTTTTGGATAGTATATGAAAACAAAACATCTGATTCAAGAAATTGAAGTTATACATTAAACGTATGAGCTATCCCCACCATACGAACATGCAAAGAATATAGAAAGTAAATTACATTTTGAGAAATAACACAATGTCCCTCTTTGGCCCCCTTATTTATGGAAAGACCCATATGTGCTATTTCTTTTACCAGCCCACTGGTACATTTTGGTCGCACTTTTGCTCCAATGGGCGTACGCTACAGGCATATTTGTTCACTTTGGCTACCGGTACCATTTCTAGGGACATTACACTGAATGATCAAAGTGGTCTGAGAGATTTTGCATTATCCCCAAATGTTAACTTTAAAATACAGTCATGAATCTGAATATTTAATATGAGTTTGCACACACCCTAGTTAAGGGGCAATGCTCTTAGCTGGTTTTAAACAAGTTAAGTTTACAAAACATTTGAGAATATTACCCATACTATTGTCACAGCATGTGGTGTGGAGGAAGATGTCAAAAATGATAGTAAGATCACTATCATAGTCATATTTAACTTTCCTCTGGTTTGCAAATTTCCAAGATTAAATTCCGGAGGCTAATGTGCATTTGACTATAAGTATAAATCTCTGTTACAATTTGTCTACACTAATGCCAAGGCCTATCAACTTTATCATGAATATTTAACTGTTTTTTATTAACTGCCACACAGATACCCGTCTTGGATCTGTCACCTTTACTTTCATCTCCTGTTGTTACCTCGCCAACTGTGGAACGCAGGCCCAGAGCTCGGCGTTTAGTTTTTCCATTGGTAGATGACTCTATTCAGTTGTCTAAGCAGTACATTCGAAATAATATGGCTACAAGTAACAACCTGTGCCTCACAACTGAACAGGTAAGACCCTAACACACATACATGGTGAGTCAAAAAGAAACACCCTCAACTTAAAAAAATATTAAAATTATTTCTATAACTCATTTAGGTAAAACAAAAAATGATATGAAAGAGCATCGAATTGTTGGTCTACTAGGACAAAAATGACACAATTTAGAAATCCAAAGTTCAAAATGGAGACGCTGCGCACAGTTTTTACTTAACACCATCTTCCGACGAACGTATAGCCAATGTTCAAGAGTGTGCCATACTGTTTCTGACAGCTCAGTCAGCACCAGCAGTGGCCTGGCTACAACTACTAGTCGACCTAGTCCTAAGGTGTCGCATACAAAACAGCAACGACCTTTTTTGTCGTGTTACCTGAAGGATGTCCTTTTGGCAGAGGGTCGGACCAGGCAGGTGCCGATGACGGCTACCATGCCATCGGCAACCTAGAGGCAACACTTCAAAGTCCCCAACCCAAGCTTCTGCAGCACCAACTTAACAATAGGGCGAGTTATGCTCACAAGTGAGCTTTATACAGTTAATGGTACTTCCTCGGATATTTTTCGGTGGTTTGATTACAGCCCACTCCCACCTCCTATCCCGGTGCTAATCTATGCATAAGTAGGTCCAACAGGTAGGAACGAAGTGGACCCCCCAAAAAAAACCAAAAAAAACCCCAAACAAACAAACAAACAAAACCAAAAAAAATGGGGTATTTGGTTGTCCACAAGTGACATACTTACCTGTTGGACCACCAACCCATCTTTCCCCAGAGTGGGCGCGGCATTTACAGGTTTCTCGCGCTAAGAGTAAAGAGGACGATACTGGCGCAGGTTCTGACTATTAGGGGCACTATTGCGGGAGGGTGCTGTACCACGCTATAGCAAGTCTTTACTTTAGCGGTTATTTGACATAGCTAATGAAATATGCACAAGTAGGTCTAACAGGTAAGTATGTCCCATTTAGACAATTAAACACCCCAGTTTGTTGGTTTTTACGCAGTATCACCTGTGGACACCAGGGTACATGTTTCGATACATTGATTTCCCTAGCCAATTAGAAACAAGTATTTTTTTTGCCGAGTCGCAAGTCGGTAGAATTCTAAGGTAGGTAGAATCTAAGTCAGAGTCCGCAGGGTCAAGTCTGAGTCCAAAGAACGAAAAATGAGACTCGTGTCAGACTAGAGTTAGACTGGAGTACGAGTGACTCATTATGCAAGTTTGGGTTTTGAACAAAACCACAAAACAAACACAAAACAAACACAAACAAACACAAACAATATATTTGTATTTTCTTTGACAGATTCTTCCTGCAGTGTCACCATTGAAGGCAAAAGAATTGTTTGAGTTGCCCGGAAGGAAAAGTAAGTACAATAAAAAATACATGCATATATACACATGAAATCTACAAATTTAAAATGAAAAGTCCAGATTTGAGATTTGCATTTGTAACAGTGTGGCAGTGGCAGGCTATTTGGAATTATTGCATCCAGAATGGTACTGTTCTGAACGCTATGTCACTTGTGTATTAACAAACTCATACATTTCAAGTTAATGGTGTCATTGCCTATGGAGTCAGTGCATTGAACTTGAAAGTTCGTTTCCATTCCCATTATTGAATCAGTTCTAAGAAAAGGTACCGTTTTGAGGCTAGTTAAAGTGCTTGTAGCAGGTTGACAAACGGAGATAGTGTTGAAAGCCCTGCTTTTAGCCCCTCAATTCAAGATCAAATAGGTACCTTTTCGTTTATGTACTTATATTTGGGCAATTCCACGCAATCAGTGTGTCACTTTAGAAGAGAATTCCCCAAATCCAAAAAGAATTCGGCGAAAATCGCCTCAGTTTACCTAAATTACATATCAGCGCACAAGCGCACAAACCTAGCTTACACGACATACTTCAAGTAGCAACACGTGGAGGTGGGTAAATCCTTCCAGCAGGCCGCTTTTTGAAAAAGAACTCGGAAAGGAAAACCAGCAGGTCGCTTTCTGCAAGAAAACTCTGAAAGAGAAACTCCAAGCAAAATGGGTCCAAGAAGTTAGTACACTTGTGGTTGCATGGGCTTGATATTTCGACGTGGAGGTGGGTAAATCCTTCCAGCAGGCCGCTTTTTGAAAAAGAACTCGGAAAGGAAAACCAGCAAGTCGCTTTCTGCAAGAAAACTCTGAAAGAGAAACTACAAGCAGAATGGGTCCAAGAAGTTGGTACACTTGTGGTTGCATGGGCTTGATATTTCGACGTGGAGGTGGGTAAATCCTTCCAGCAGGCCGCTTTTTGAAAAAGAACTCGGAAAGGAAAACCAGAAAGTCGCTTTCTGCAAGAAAACTCTGAAAGAGAAACTCCAAGCAGAATGGGTTCAAGAAGTTAGTACACTTGTTGTTGCAAGGGCTTGATATTTTGATCCCCGGTTCTTGGTAAGATTTAACGATCGTGGTCACAGAGGCTACTAACTATATATGCCGGTGTAACTTTGTGTTTGCCTGGCTATAGTTCAGTTCATTCTAACTATTTCAGTGAATTTTTGACCAGTTTAAGTTGAGGGCATCCACCTTCCATGCATGGGGTGAGCATGATGTGTGCAAAGTGTTGGGGGCTACTTGTTCAGGATATTGAGAATGTGCTTTACTACTGCGGATGAAGAGACCATTCTCAGAGCAGAAAATCCTCTGGAAAGAGCATCGGATAGGAAGTTCCTTCTACCAGCCAGATGCGTAGTTTGAAAAGCGATTTGGCGTGGAATACACAAACCGGTGTGGGATAACGACCGGGTACCAGCTGCATAGTGGGCACGTACGCTGCATATAGTACCCTGGGCGCATTGTAAAGGGCGCCTTCATATGTTGGAATTATTTTTCCCGGCGCTGACGGTCCCGGTGGGTATCGAACAAATCTGCAATCCAAGTTAAAAAAACGGCCTAATAAACAACGATAGACAAATGAAAGGTTATAAAAACATGCTCATGATGGCCCTTTATAGAAAGCATTCACGTGCAAATTATTCATCCCTTATAAGGCCCGGTGATTTAAGTTTCAATATTCATGAATGGTGACGACGATTTGAATTGCTAACAATTTATTAAACGGCCCGAAAAACTGGGAAGTCATAGCGGTTCTTCTTGTTCTTTTCAAGCCACTTAGGTAGCCTAACCCGGTTTTCCCTTCAGCTTTGCTCTATGGTTAGAATAATCCACAAGGTAAATTTGCGAAGAAAAAGATTAACGTATAACGATAGCCGAATTGGAACCACAGACCTTTTGATCCCTAGCATCACCTCTTTACCAACTAGGCTATTGGCGAGTTGGTTGAGAACAATTGTGACCTGTTCCAACGAAACCCGGACAAAGTCGCACAATGTGTTTTGTCACAATGTACTCCTGAAGTAATTTTGGGATGGATTTTACCATTTTGAGGTTTTAGATTTTCCTAAGTCACTTACTATTAATCTACAATCTCCTCAAATTTGAACAAAATCTGTCTACCAGAAGTGTGTTTTTTTGGTCAATTTTGTGAAACATTTGTGTATAGAAATAATACGCTTTTCTGAACTTCAAAGCTGTTAATCTCATAATTAGGTTGTCAGGGTTTTATCACTAAATCCAGACCCCAGGGAAGATAGGGTGGGGGTACATATGTAAATGATACATCATTTTAAAGCTGAGAACCTAGAGAATTTGAAAAAAGCAAAATCTGAAAAACTTATAAGTCGACTTTGTCCGGGTTTCGTTGGAACAGGTCACAATTGTTCTTTACAAGTCTTTTTAGTTCTTTAATGTAGCTGAGTTGCCATTGTTCTTTCTCATGAATATGCAATTCACGCACAACCCAGCTGCTAAAAAAGAATTAGCATGATGTTCTGTTGATAAAATTTAAAGGTAAGCAAAACACACACATTCATAGGATCATCGTTTTTACGGCTTTTGAACACACAGTCATCGACCCTCACTCCAAAACGTGGGGGAAGGTAGTAACCTGAGCTGCAACCACGCACGATAATGGCTGGGATGATGTTAACAGATGATCCCACGTTCGCGGAACTGTATGTACGGCCGTGTCCGAATCTTTTGTTTATCATGGCTATTGTCTAGCTGTTTCCCTATTACAACTGCGCGCGAGCAGGCAGACAATAGACGTAGCCATAGCTCTGAAAGCCCGTTTTGGACACGGCCTTACATAAAACAACTAAAGTGGCTTAATATATGTACAATGGATAAAATATGACTTTTCCATTTCAGTCGGTTTCGCCTCGTCAAATGGAAAAGTCTAGATTGTACCTTGTAATTGTATTCCTCCTATTCCACTAAATATTTGTATAATAATAATACTGGAAAACTGTAATCATTGGTTGGATGAATCAATAATAGAAGTCATAAGATAATGATTAAGTTAGTTCCCATTGTGGTTTATTCAGTGTAACAAATTAATATAATCTTTACTTCATAATTAAAAGGTTTGACAAGAAACAAAACACTGATGGCTTTATGGAAAAGTAAAGCAGTTGCAAGAATTCCAAGAATTCCAACAACAGTCAGAACAGACATAGAAACATCTAGCACAACAGATTCTCAGATTGCACAGGTAAGTGTAAGTGGTACAATTATCGAATCTCGGTACATGTTGCAGTTTCAAAGCATCTCCAGTTCGCGCCGGGATTATTTTAACATCACCGAGCCGACGCGCGGGATTGTTTTTTAACAAAACTCGATCCGAGGCGGGTTCAGGCCGATAGTACTGGGAAGCACACCCACGCATTTCCGGCCTTGCTCGCTGCTGACAGACATTTCCGGCCTTGCTCGTGGCGTGTTTAGGCGTCATTCGCTTTGAATCTGGGGAAGACTGCGTTTATATACTTCATCCGGCACGAACTGGTTACACGCCCCCTCCCCCCCCCCCCCCCCCCCTCCCCCCCCCCCCCCCCCGAAAAAAACCAAGAAGTGTGGATTGGATCTACGAACGAATACTTGCCTGTAGAGCATGATTTATTTTTTTCAATGCTTTTACCAGATTAGACAAAATACAATAGCATCTCTCAACCTAATTAACCAGAATATAAATAAACTTTATAATCAGACGTAAATAATAAAATAAATTGAGTTCAATTAGAATGGAGATACATGTACATGTAAACGACATCAAAACTGTAGACGTAAATAAATTTAAAAGGAAAAAAAACACATAAATCATGGAGGCCTTTTCTGAAAGCCGAAGCTTGTGTAAAAACCCCTTTATACAATAATTACAGAAAGTACAAAGACATAGAGAAATGGGGAACAGTGTCACGACATAGGACAAAGCAAGATCAAGTGACATTGTTAAAAACAAACACAGAGGCACACAAACACATGCAAGTGGGTAAATGCCGTCAATAGGGGACGGGGCATTGTCCGACCGTCTTCCCTCTTTTGTTTGTACTCTAACGTTTTCGGATGATCGCCATAGGATTTGCACACGAGTCTGAATCGGGGACCTTTGCGGAATAGGGGACCCCATTGTTCCCTTTGTCATACGTCCCCTATTTCAATCAAAAACAAACGCAGAGGCACACAGACAATCTATGCAAGTTTACGGAAACAATAAATAACTTGGGAAATAAGAAAATTTAACGAGGTCAAAAAAGCTATGTTACATAACTGCATATTAAAGTCCTCGTATAATGGCGTTTACATTTGTTAACGGACGACTGGCCTCGGATGAAATCGCCCAGACCATTCCAGAGACACGGACTATAGTATTTCAGGGTGCTCAGGGACTGAGATGTGCGAGTGAACGGAAAGAATAAATTGTGCTTGTTATGAGACCTGGGCCAGGTTGCACCAAACATGTCCGACATGCTTGTCGTAAGATAAGGAATTTAGGGCAGCCCAAGTATAAGACTAGCGTAACTGCGGTTGCACCACAAAGCTTTTTGGCTTGTCCAAAAAATGTATATCTTACATAGGACAATACTATAGTGTATAACTGTATGGGGACATAGGTATATGGGTCATTCCACGAAGTTGAGGAACACCTGGTTATTGTCCAAGTCCCATAAAACTAAAGAATAAATCATGAACATGTTTAAAAAATAAACCTTGTAAACTTACTTAACAGAAAAGAACACAAATAAAGGATTATTTTAAAACTGATTTTGTTGATATTTGTGGTAAAATTTTTCAAAAAAAAATCATAAAAAGGTGGTTTCCGGTTATGTAAAAGTGAAATATTTGTGACAAAATAAATTGGCATTTTAAAAACCAATTAAGTGGTTTAAATATAATACAAAAAAGTCTCATTCGTTTTTATTTCTTGGCATATAATGCACCCTGTATATTTCATAACACTATTCATGTTGATCACCCCTATTTTATAAGTGGCC
Source organism: Crossaster papposus (assembly GCA_037893245.1). NCBI lineage: Eukaryota > Metazoa > Echinodermata > Asteroidea > Velatida > Solasteridae > Crossaster > Crossaster papposus. The sequence goes on from JBAIAA010000857.1 coordinate 163,647, forward strand.
TCCACTTTTGTTCAAGGGTACGGACGTATCTTGTGGTTTCCGTTTAGATATAAGGGCAATACGTCCAGAACGAGATTTAATTTGTGTGCCCTGGATTTTTTTTTTTTAAGTGCTATAACTCATTTTATTAGCTATGATCTGGTGCACCTTTCCCCAACTCATCGTTCACGTGTTGCGTTTCAATCTTACGATATATATATTTTTTTGGTTCAAGCGCGGCACGGTTTCCGGAGCCATTTCCTTACGTCCACAACCTTCAGTGTTCCGTAAAACCACAATACACGCCCCCGCGTTCGAAATGCTTTCTCCCATGCCCCGCAGACCAAGTTGGGAAACCCCCAAACAAACTCACATGTCAGACAAATTCTCTGTGTGTGAAAATAACCGCTGGTGAAATGTGGGTTTCCGCACGCTACGTCCGGGGGGGTAGTTACGTCACCAACTTTCTTGGAAGTAAATCTAACTATTAAATGAAGCCGTAATTGATTTTGCAGGGCCAAATTATATAACCAAACCAAATCTGCGAACAATACATTTTGTTTTAGCGCGTGTGTATTTACTTTCGATTTGTTTCACGAATTTGAGTTCGATTTGAGAAAGATTCCCACGGTTTCCGCGCAATACGCCCGTAACCGCATGGCCAGGACCGCACCATAACTAACGATGGGGGAAGCATCATATTCCGTTCTGAGGTGTCGTACTCCAACCAGTAAATAAAAAACAGACGGATATTTTCAAACTGGAAATGTTAATCATTTATAGTCATCACATTATCCGTATTTGTATTGTTCGGTAATAGTTTTATAAAATAAGAAACAAGGTAAGTTTATAAGAAACAAAATAAGGTAAGTTTTTACATAATCCCTGTTGACAAATGGTACATTCTGTGTTTACTTGTCGCTCGTTGGTAATGCGTCTAGTCCCTATATCCTATGAGCATCAATAATGCAGTGCTATGTCAGAGCACCATACTATAGCGAACTCGCGCGCGCGCCGCGCTGTGAGTGTGATGTCGCGTGGAATTATCGGCAACAGTTTTCTACAAAATTGCACGACTTATTGGAGTTGAAATTAATATCGTTTATGAAAATGGACCTTGTGAATATTTAGATTGTAACTCGACAATCTGATTAAATATCCAGTCCGAGTAACGACTTTTTTTGTAGCCTACAAATCGTCGTTTTAACGTTAATCCGAACCAAAATGCGACCATGACGAACATGACGAATCGAATCACTTGACAACGAAAACAGATTTGACCATCAAAACGGCCACAGAACTACTAAATGCGCCACCGGAGACACAAGTACAGACCGATGACTAAGATTGAGGTACTAATGTTTACTAATGATCTGGATGAAAAGTGAAATTTTCCGTTTATCGGCAAATATTCTGACGCGAAAACCACGCGGGCACCATTTTTAACGGCTATTTGCAGCGCTGCAATTGACTTGTGGATAAGGCTATGCGTAGCATATACAGGCCAATCACAGGCGCCTCTACCAAATCAAAGTCGCATGTGATTGGTGGAGGCGCCTGTAATTATTATACAGCTATTTCGATTTGCCTGTCATTACTACGCATAGCCATATCCACAAGTCAATTGCAGCACTACACATAGCCGTTCAAAATGGCACCCGCGTGGAATTCGCAACGAAATATCGCCAATAAACGGGAAAATTCACTTTGTATTCATATGATAAGTACATTTTAAAACCTCAGTTTTAGTCATCGACCTCTACTTGTCTCGCAGGCGGCGTATTTAGTAATTTTGTGGATGTCTTGATGGTCGAATCTGTTTTTGTTTTAAAATGGTTGGGTCGGTTTTTTTGCTACTGCGTGGTGGACATGTTGGAGTTTGACAAAATGACAGCCCATCTCCCACCCCAGTCCCAATATTATGCCGACTACAAAAGGCGGTTTAACTGGTAAATATCCAGCTTTACAAACAATTAGGCCTAGGCAAAATAAAAAACAAAACATGAGTGCCCTCGCTCGCTTCCTTTTTTGGGACAATTCCTCTTTTTCCCACTGGTTAAGATGTGGATTAACAGGAAATGGTTTCCAGTTACATCCACAACCCATTGAAGGGAGTTATTTAATAACCTCAAGATTAATTAATGCAATTCTTCTGGCAAATTTTGTTGAAGACTGAAATAGGGGGAGTACAAATGCAAACAAAAAACATAATAACTTGCATAAATATATATTTCTTCAAGTTGAATATGAATTACAAATGATGATAAGTATAGTTTAAATAATGGAATTTACCGAATACCTTAAGACACTCACCTTAAAGTCAGTTGTAGCAGAACATTTCTTTCTTTTTAAATTCTTTTTGTAAGGATACTTGCAAACATTCAGAATGTAACAAATGTATCTTGAAAATATTTCTTTACCTAGAGGAACTGTCACCTAAACTCGGTATGGTTTCCGGAGGTTACATCCACAACCTGCCACATGATGCATGATAAACGAGGCCGTATATTTCTTTGCGTGTCAGGGTTATTTGAAAAATATTATTAGTTCAGTGAAATATGGTTAATAGTCTATCCAAATTTGAGAAGCATTTAATAAATAAATGATTTTGAAATTTCAGCTTCTTTGTCACACTTTGTTATCCAACTTCATGGAATGACCCATATAACAGTAAATAATATACTCCGAAGTATTGCGTCTCCCGTGTAGACTAAAACAATTCCGAGATGTAGATTTAAAAGCTTAACTTTTTAGTTCTTTAAGCTTGTATTCATTTCTACAATTGTTGTTGTAATTTGTTTAGTTGAAACAAATTGAGCTTTTAAACAAAATCTAAACAGGTAAATCCCAGGTGTAGTTTCCAAAACTTCTTTTATAATTGCTGTCTGGTTGTTCTTTTCCCTCAGCTACTGATTTTCTTAAGGATTACTTAATAACTTATTGGATAATCGTTTTTAACACGAGTTTCGTGTTTTCGAATCACGAAAACTTGTCTAATGTGATGCTAGATAACTCATAGTCCTTCTGAAATGCTTATTTTCCTGGAAACTTTATGTCAAATCGTCCCTAAGAATAGCAACAAAAATCCTAAATTGGCTCTATTTCTTTCTTTGCTTCAACCCCCCCCCCCCCCCCCACCCCAGTTAGTATAGGAATTTCCTGGACGTAGAAAATGTTGAGTAAACTGTTTGTTTAGACAGTAAATAAAGGCTTTGCCTCACCTACGTAGGGTAGGCAGAACCCAGTATTGAAGAAGGCAATTCGGCTACTTCATGTATGAGAGGAGGCAATGCCTGCTTCTTAGCCTGACATTCATTTGTATGAATGAAAACTAACTTAACGTTGTGGGCACTTGATTTATTAGGTAGAAATAGCACATTCTACAAAAAAATAAATAACTGTCAGAAATGCATTTTTTGTAGATAATAATAATAATAATATCAACATTTATAAAGCGCCTTTTCCTAGGGTTACAAAGCGCTTAGAGAATGACCAAGAAAATACAACAATGACAAGTATAATAACGTAAAACCAAATGGGAAGACCACTGCCAGACCCAGCCCGCAGCACTCAATAAGAGAGCCCAGCGATAGCAACTCAAGAGAAACGATCACTGGTGAGATCAGGGAATGAAGGGCTCTCTAATAAGACGAGCACTCGGAAGTCAGGTCTGACAATGAAGTTACAGATTAAACAAATATGTCTTTAATGACCCTTTAAACTTGGCCACGGAGCTAGAATTTTTGATGGAGTGTGGAATGGAATTCCATATCCTGATCACTGTGATTGTTGTTGTGATTGTAGGTACCAGGTTCTATGGCAGGAAGTCCAGAACAAATAAGAGATCGTGGAGACGTATCAGTGGAATCTGCGAGGCGATCTAGGTTGGATGATACTCCAAGTGCACTGATCCTTTCAGGTAGGAGCGTACATTACATAGTGAATATAAAATTGTGACCAGGATTTTGGCACAAATTCTTTATAGCATTAATTAACATTATTACATCTACCACTGAGTTAGGATCGATGATTTAACCCAGCACGTACATACAGTTTTTTGTGTGCAGCTTTATTTCACGTTTTGAAAGATATTGGAAACCTTTTATCTCTTAAATAAATTCAATATTTTGAATCATTTCTACTGTGCTGTCCAGTGAAAGATTTGCAGTAAAAGAACACATTATTAAACCATTTAAGTATTTGCCTTTTGCTTTTATTCAAAAGTAAACACGTGTTGCGTACTAAAATTAGTTACAAGGGATGGTGTACAAAAGAGGCCTAAATCATCAAAGTACATATACATCAGTACAACACTGAATCTGATTTTAATACCTAATGCATTAAAGTTGCACAAGTTGCATAAAAATGCTGGAACACGGTGTCCTTATTATGCGAGAACCTGTTGTGAAAGACCGTGTTAACACTACCCAAAAATTTGCTCAGAAAATGAAAATTGTTGTTCCAGTTTGGGAACTAAATGAACTTTGTTTTAACTTAGTTTGATATCCAGTATCTGAAAATCAATGTTTTCGGTGGCAATGAACAGAACATGACCCATTATTCACATACAACTTAATTAAGCCGAACATTCAAACAGGTTTGTTTTTACCTATTTTGTATTGTTAACTGTGTGCAGATTTTAAAGGCCTATAATTATTGATTTCCTTTTGTTCAAATAACTAATATACAACATTTTACGACCAATGAATAATCAGTTAAACGTTTTTGAAATGTTGCTTTAATGTCGCAGTGAAATGTTACCAAAAGACAACACAACCTTTAAACAACTTTGCGCAATGTTGTGGCGACATAATATGTTAGCTGGGCTAAAACTAATTTGATTACATGTACATGTACCGTACATGTACGTGCGATATTTGTTAGATTGTCAATGTTTTTAATTAAAATATATATATTTTTTTCAGATCTAAGTAATTTGTCTGAATCAAGAGACAGCACACAACCTTCAAGCTTCCAAATGGAACATACCACGAAAAGGTAAAAAGTAGTTAAAACACTGCGTAATATCATCATGATATCAATGACTATAACGGCAATAGCCATGGTGTTTTTAATTGGAGCAACAGACACAATCCATCTAGTTCTATGTGCAATTTGATTGTTTCTTGTTAAGAATTGGATACAAGATTTAGGGATTTAATGTTTATGGGCTTTAACACAGATATGTTACCCACAGTGCAATGATGATTATTTCTTCTGTTTTTAGGGAAAAGCGGCGCCTCACAGAACTGAGTATAGAAGAGGAGATGGCTCCTTTAGTCGACAAAACAGGGATTGAAATACCAGAGTTGGAGTCAAAACAATACGTATCTGAGACACATCTATCCCCAGAGTTTAGCTCATCAGAGGAAGATCAGCCTGTGGTTCCTCACCTAAATGTTGTCAGGTGAGTATTGAAACTGTGTATTTGTGCATGATAATATTGTCTATCAACTCTGCTCACAAACCTACATTTTATTTTAACTTGCAACATGTGTGTAATAGTGTTATAGACAATCAATTTGATTTTCTCGTGCAAATTTATCTTTTACATTTGTCTCTTTCGCATTTGTCTCCTTAGCAAATTCTCCAAAATTTTCTCTGGCATTTCTCGTGCAAACCTTTCGTGCAAACTTTGCGTGCAAATTTCTCCCTCGCTTTTTTCTTTTTCGCGATTTCTCCGCCATTTCTCCTACATTTCTTTACACAATTTCTCCTGCATTTCTCCCCACAATCTCTTCTAAGCATTTTTTTCGGGCTTTTTTTCCCACAAAACATACTGGCTCTCTGAATCCTTTGACAAAGAGAAATTCAGGTAGCTATCTGTAGCCTATCGTACACAAATTATATTTCTATCGTCTAGCCATCCCACGAGCATACTTGTTGGCTGCGTATATGGGAGCGTCTTCGAACTATACGGTATTTGTTTGAGTACGGCGTCGAAACGGTTCGAATTCTTGGTATAATACTTACCAGTGCATGTTCTAGATCTAAACGTTTAGGGTCTTGCTGTAGCACATACATGTAGTTCATCTATGTGCTCGTTGTACAATTTGTACAAAATATACGAAAATATTTACCTTTTTTCTTTTTTCTTCTACAATTTCGATGCTAGAAAATGTATTTGTCTGGGTGCACAATAACTTGGATTGTTCTTTAGGGGTCTGACGCGTGTCAACAGAGGAGCTTGCTTTTCCACAACGTTTTGTCGTTTTTCTGCAGCATTTTCATTTTCGTTTTTCGGCGTAGCCAAAAGTCTGCGCCTTCGTCGTCTGTACAAAAAACATACTTTTTCGTTTTTGCTCCGTGTTTCCGATTCGCCACTTTTAACACGTTATATTGTCCCTCTGGTACCTTTTCGTCCAACACGATTCCTCTGTGCCAATCGTCGTCGTCTGCAGTTTGCTTTCAAGATCTTTTGGTACGATGGGTCTTTTCTTTCCGTTCAGACTTTCTACATATATGGAAAACAAAAATATTTATTTTCCCATTAAAGAAAACGTTCTAGGTGCCAAGATACGAATATCTACGTCTACTACACAAAATTTCACGATTCCGTTCTTGTGTAGTATTTGGTGTTTTTTTTCTTCAGCAAAACGTCACGTATTGTACAGTCTCTTTGTAGCAAATATACATTTTCTAGACGTTTTGGAGTTTTCGAGTATTGCCAATATCGTCGGTTCCTTCTTATACTTTGGTTTTATAGCAGATCTTTTCGTCGCTGCTACAAAACTTAGCATCTTCGTTTAAACATAGTCGTGGTTGTCGTGATTGTCGTGTGGTTTCTGTAGTTTTTCGGTCGTTGTGTACTTTTGGTTTGCAAAGACTTGTTTTTAAAAAATAGTCTTGCAAGTTTTTGTACGCTTTGGTAGCGGCGTCTCGTCGCAATGTTTTCTCAAATTGTTGTATAGCGTCTGTCGTTGCTTTTCTTTCTGCACTACAACTTTTTCTGGCAAAAACTGCCAGTTGAGTACTTTTCGCATAATACACATTAGCCTAGTACTAGTAGTCTATCTCGACACCGCTTGGAAAAGATATACACCGTCGGTTCTATATAGTACGTTCTCTATCTCCACGACAGAGTCCAGTTATAAATACCACCGTTTTGTTGAGACTTTTGTGAAGTTTTGTTTGTCTCTCCAAATCTAACAAACATTGGATGTCTGGAAGAAACAGTTTTATATCCGCGGTCTATACGATCAAATTTCTTGCGGCGTGTTGGTTCTACAGAGAATAGTTTTCGCATCGCTCGTTTTGGTATGCGTCTAAAAAAGAAGAAGTTGCGTTTCGTCGCATACGTTTTGTATTTCTACGACGTATGCCTACAAACGACGTATGCGACGTATGCCTACAAATCACAACTCCCCGATCGCTTTTCGAAAATATTTTTTAAAGTCTACAAATTTTGTTTCTATTTCAACTCCCGCAATGTGTGTTGTATACACATTTCCATGCAAACCGACCAGTGTCCGTCTACACAGAACGTCTACTACGACCATCTGGCGATCGATCTTTTCTGCCAATAGTTTCCACTGCACAGCTATAGTTTGTCGTACACAAGTATTTGTCTAGCATAGAGCGTTTTTCTGCAACGATCTTCTCTGCATCGATTTTGTCGACGTTGGGTTTGCGAATAGACACTTCTATTTGCGTGCAACAATTTTCTAGAACCTAGGGATTTTCGAACTTTTTCAAAGTCAAGAGTTTCTACAAGACGGGTACGGCAAATAGACACGTTCCTAAATGGCGAAAACCATCTCCTGCCTCGAAATTGGAACAACTTTGTTGTACACTTTGGTTCTGGTATTATATAGAATGAAATTACAAAATATTATACAACATTAATCCAAACTTACATCATTTTGTTTTGTTTTGGCCATGGCAGTTTAAGAAATAAATAAAAAAGCAAAATTCCGAATAATATTTTACTTTTATGTAAGAGGAACTGCATTTTTTCTTGCAAAAATGGTACACTTTTTTTTTACAAAATGCATTTTGATAAAAACGTGCAAATTTGGCCTCGAAATCCATTTACATGTAGTTTCAATAGGCTGTATTATTGAACGTAGAGGGCGCTGTGCTTACGGTATTTGGGGGTATAATTAAAAGTGATTAGGAGACAATTCACGTCAGTTTAAATATTCTTACAGCTCCCAAATATATTTTTGTCTAATATTCAATTTTTAGATAAAAGTAAAGTTACTAAAACTACTTCAATAAATGCCTGTGTTGGGTACCCAGAAAATGGCGTCTTACAGCACCCTCATGCGGCAACAAATACGGCGCATTAAATTAGAAGTCCGAGATTGACTGTCTATTATTTGTATTAAATTCGGCACACACAAAATTGACACTTGAGTATAATTGAAGAATGAAAAAACAGGAACTAAAAGAGGAAATTGGAAAATTTGATGTAATATTCAAATTTAATGTAAATTTCAGTTTTCAAGTGAAGTTGAGATACACGTACACATTTTTAATTTGCTAGTTTTTTGTTATGCGTCCTAATGTCTATTTAACATGTTTATCTTTCATTGGCAGAGCAATTGCTGAGCTCACTGCAGAAAAGGAGACAATAACATTCAAATATCTGGTGCCGTTAACTACAACACGTGCTAGGGCAAGCAGGGTGTTCAGTGTCTGCCTTGGTAAGATTTGACGTTTATGTTGTATTTTTCCATTGCTGCGTTTGTTGCAACAAGTAAGCAACTAAAAAGTAATTTTCATTGAACCAGTCAGTATTGCGTATAATTTCTGATGGTCGAGAACTTTGGACGCAATGTCGTAGACCTTCGTTTTAAAGATCGTAGGCTGAAGCATTTCCAGTCTGGTCACCGTTGCGGACAGCGCCCTTGGTGGTTGATGACTCCAGGAGTGGTATGTGCCAAAGTACGTGGGTGGTTGAAGTACGTGTTTAAGCCACTGCAAGGTCTTAGTCACCAACAAATATTCTAAGTCTTCACCAATACATACATTGAAGTCTTCAATAATGAGGATTTTGTCTGACTTCTTGACAGACCGGATAACTTGTGCCAGCTGATTGTAGAATTGACTGCAAAAGCTCACCAAGCCGAAGCAAAATCAATTGCTTAAAAATACATACTGTATATAACCTTTTGCTTTGACTAAAAGCTGTTCCTTAAACTTGCCAAGCAAATGCTTAAGTTCTTAACAAATTGCACAATTCATCCAGATGTGCACCGAGGCGTGTGTAAATGTAAAGCTTTTTATAGACATACGTTTTGGTTTTTATCCGCAAAACTTTACAAAGTGGTTACCATCGTTAAAAAAACAACCTGCAAGTGTTGCCTCCATGAAACTACCAAACAGTAATGCTTGGTTTATGCTGGGTTTACACCCACGATCGCCACGATTTGCGAGAATCGTGATGATCTTGAGGGAACTTGGTGGAATCGTGATGATCGTGATAGTCGTGACAACATTTTTGATTCTCCAAAATGTTGTCACGATTATCACGATTTGACGCCAAACCTGGAGAGGGCGTGATCATAGAACGTGGGAATCGTAGTAGAGCTTAACATACCTTAACAGAGCGTAACATACCTTGATGCGCCATTGAAGGGGATATTTGTGAATTTGTGAAACACGATTCCTTCAAGTTTCACTACGGTCCCACCACGTTTCTATCACGCTCTATCATGCTCTACTACGATTCGTCAAGATACATTGAAGAGCGTGACTAATTTCATCACGCTCTGACATGTTCTGCTACGACCATCCCAATTGGCTCCTGTGCCCTGTCACGCTCTGATAATTTCCTGCGCGATTCCCACGATGTGTATGAGATTTATTGCGTTTTCAACACTTTACACAAAAACATTGGTATCTCTGGAGAGAATGAGAGGGTGACCCACTGCCTCCTTTGTATACCCCAACCGTCCTCCAAGCGTGGCAATCTTGCTTATGCTAGGTTCTCACTGTCGTGCGATTCCTTTTCTGAAACTCGTTTGGATACGAGTTGATGCGAGTCTATACGTTCTGGTATGATTTGGTGCGCTTGGATGCAATATAGTCACGATAGGTAAATTTCAGGTGACACGATCTGTCACGATTTGGTCTCCCGTTCATATACGATCAGATACGTTCCGATAGGATTGTCTCGATTGGGTCCCGATCTGACACGATCAGCACTATTGGGTCCCGATCTGACACGATCAGCACGATCGGGGTCCCCGATTCGGGATGATCTGGTACGTGCCGATACGTTCCGATACGATCATCACAAACCAATGCGCCCTGTTGCGATCGGATACGATTGTGGTCGCGATGTCTTTCACGATCGGGATCGAGAGTGATCACGATTTGAGCCACGATTGGACCCCGACGGGTATATATACAGCCCGACTGACCATGGACTTCATTGTTTCTTGAACTTCTACAGAGTGAAGACTACAACCCACAATCAGATCGCAGCACATCTCAACAGAGGTGGTGTTTGTCTTGTCCAAGGTTGATCCTGATCACCACGATTTGGAAGCACGATTAGATGCGATCTGTCGCGCTTTGTTACGATCCAATACGATCTGATGCGATGATCACGATTGAAAATTAATCGTGTTGATCGTAGAAGATTTTTGAACCGTCCAAACATTTTCTACGATCAACACGATTGCCACGACTGACTTCAAGATGAAATACATAAACTACACACAGCACCAATGCACACATGTGGTTTCCTACACGTCTGCAAAAGGCGAACTCCCCACGGCTAGAATCATGACTACACGTTTACGTTTATGTTTACGTTTACGTCGGTGACTCATCAGCAGAATTAATCAGTCTGGATGTAAATGCCAAGGGGGTGATTGGTGCCATGCGCGGTGCAGACATGCAGGGGCTTGAAGGCAAAAATAATCTAAATAAACAAAGGTGTCTGATACGAAACGAGAAAAGGAAAAAATGCAAGATCCAACAATGTGCAAGTAAACATCAGCAACTGCTTAGAGGTTGGCTGGTAATTCTCCCTCGGGGCAGAGAATGCTGCATCTGGGAGGGTGTTCCATCGAGTAACTGTTCTGGGAAAGAAGGAGTTCATGTACAGATGTGTGCGGCTGGTGATGTTCTGTATTTTGCTGGGATGGAATGATCTGGTAACACTTGGCATTACAGGGTACAATGTTGTGCTGTACATGTATCTTTCAAGACCAGGCTTGCTGCTTTCACTGGAGTTATTGGAGCATAGTATTCGCAGTCTCCCTGCGATGTTGTTTTTGGAGTACAAACCTAGCTGCACGTCGTTGGGTGCTTTTAACTCGGGTAGTCTTCTTGATATAGGGACTTCAAACTGGGCTTCAATGCTGCAGGTGTTGTCTGACGAGCCTGGTGTAGGCTTGTTCTCGTATCTTCTTGAAGCAAGATTTCAAGATGCGGCGCAGGGGTCCAAGCATTCTTTTCGCTTTGGTATTAATCTTTGTAATATGCTTCGACCGTGCCATATCGGTAGAAAATGTAAGATCCAGGTAAGGATATTCAGTGACGGAAGTAAGTCGGTCACCTTCTAGATAGTTTCTGGACGTCTGTAATATTGTGGCGATGGGTAAATCTCATTAGGTGGCACTGTCTGTGTTGGGTGGCACTTGTCTGTGTTGAAGAACATCTGCCAGTCAAGGGACCATTGATGGAGACGGTCGAGAACTTGCCTGTAACTTGGCATTGGTTCTGTTGGCGACGATGCCGCAACAAAATGCCCTTTTACGGTCCTCTGATAATAAGGTGCCCTCCAGGTGACTGAAGAAATTGGAAATCAATTTTGGAGAGAGGTCAACAATTGGTGATAGCTTACTTGTGTTAGGGGTACCACATGCCGAGCACAACCAGGTGATACCACTTTGAGAATACGACTGGTACACATTCATGGGCATATTCATACATTCCACGTAAAACTAACCTTCACAATCTTCACATTGAAGGCGATTCTGACCTCATTTTGCCGCTTTCTTGCAAACCATACAAACTTGATGGGACGAGGACCTGGGTTAACTTCAGTATCCCCGGCAAGTAGGAGCGCGATCAGGGTATAAGTATCGTTACTTTGGTAGATAAACTTTGGCTTTGTAGGCTAGAGTTGAAAGGCGCTGGAAATGCATGGTGTGCTGAGTGGATCTACAGAAACTATGGCGGATAAAGTGGTTGTCGGACCCTTAAATGTGAGACCTTGCATGTCGATCTAGTACACTCTAAAAACTGAAGTGTTATAAATAAATCCCTAAGTGTTAGATTTAGCACTATCCAGGTGCTTCCTGAGGGACTGCACCTCAAGTGCCATTTCAGCACTTGATGAAGTGTCAGCATTGCAGCACTATCTAAGTGCTGTGAAAGTGCTACCAATACAGCACTAATATAGTGTTGATTTAAGTCCTTTGTAGCACCATCTTGGTGTACATCCAGCACCCCAAGGTGCAATCCATACAGCATTTGATGAAGTGTCAGCATCCCAGCTAACCAAAAAACGTTCCATGAACGTTCTTACAACGTTACGGTAATGTTTCCGGAACGTTTGGAAAAAAACGTTGCGGGAACGTAAATGTGTGGAGTTCTCTTGACGTCCTTTGAACGTTACAAAGAAACGTTGTGAAATAACATTCGTACAACATTCAATGCACATTGGCAAGATACAAAAATCTACTGTTGAACACTCTAATTATGTACATGTACATATTCACTGCGTGTAGATTACGTAATACTACATTAACTTATTGCACATTGCAATTACACATACATACAATAATAACCTATTCCTATTAGATATTACCTACTGAACACTTACTACAAACTTAGCTATTGCCGTTGTTAGTTTTATAGTTCGCTTTGTTGTCCACGAAAAAGTCACAGCAAATTTTTATGAATAATGTCAACATTTGAATACGAATAAAATGTAATGCGATTTTTTTCTCACTATTTGCCCAAAAATCAAAATTCAATCGAGGAATCGTTTGAATAATTACATATCATGGTCAAAAAAGTGAATTGTTGGACTAAATACCACAATTTAACATCGACTATTGTGAACACACATTTCCTCCCTTCTGATTGGTCAGTTGCTGTAGGTAAATTTCCTAATCGATACAGCACCAATGAAGTGCTAATATAAGTCCTTCCTAGGCGTTACTTTTAAATGGGCGGGGCAGTGGGGGCAGGGCGGGGTGGTTGGGGGCAGTGATTTTTCATGAAGTTAGTTGACACAAGGACCAATTTTTGGACAAATTTAAGATAGTTAGGTCCTTGTGCAGACTTACTTTATTGAACAGAGAAATGACAAATTCAAAAGGATGTCTCTTCAAATTAGCCTTTATTTTTTACTTGATCCCTCGAAGCAACAACCATGTCAAAAGTTTAGACAAAACAATACGTTTATCGAGGTAAAACCAAACAAATATCCTATGTTTTAGATGTTTTAGATGTTTTAGATGTTTGTGTATTAAAGCACTTTGAAGTGCTAGAATAGCACCAATTATGGTGTTGGAAATGAACGCCTCCAAGTGTTATTATAGCACTATCTTAAAACTTAAAGTGCTGAATTTATGTAGCACTTGGATAGTGCTAGGTTTTAACACTTCAGTTTTTAGAGTGTACATGGCAAAATTAGAAGACTGTGGGATGTTGTCATGTTGGTTGCTGGTAACAGTGACAACATGGCTGGGAGATGCTACTTGCAAAGAGCATATAAATAACATGTACAGTGTCAAAGTAAAACGCAGAGGCTTCATCATAATTTCTCAGTTGAGAATAATTTTATAAAAATATCATACATAGGCCCCATGCCTGGAGTTTTTAGTCGAACTGTCTATGGGCGGGGCATGGACCACGGTCGGGAACCAATAAAACGAATACTGTAATGCTGTATAGACCACACCGTTGTACTCAGAAACAATCTGGTCTACCAAGAGGTGATCCCGAAGGCGGATGATGCTCATATTTGAATATTTCATTTATGACAATCATGCAGTACAGTGCGAATGGGAATGGGAAATTGTGTGGGGAAAGTGTAAAGCGGTTTCCCACTTTGTGAAATGGGGTGAAAATCGGTTTCCCACTTGTGTTAAAAGGTGTTTAAAATGGTTTTCTGTGTGTGTGAAAAGGTGTGAACAAGTTTGAAAATCGGTTTCCCACTTGATAAAAAGTGCAAAAAAGTGTGAAGAGAATTTCCCCATTCTAGAAGGTTAACTGTTAATTGCACTGTGCTGTACCCGAACACACCTCCGAAGACTTCCGAATCCATAGCTGTTTTCCATGTCAATACAATGCTAATGTCTTCCACTGTTATTAACGGTGCCATGCTTGAATTGTTTTAGGAAACACCCTCCAAAAATATTTTAGAATTTATAACTTTTAAACCGTTTGACCAATTTCCGTGATTTCTTTTTTAAACAAAGGACTTCAATTTGTTTGGTCTTAAGGTTCAAACATCTTGTTACTATATACTTTCCTAATACATTCGCTTTCCTTTTAGCTGAAGCCAAATTCTGCTGCTGCAGGATAATATTACAATCTGTTTAATTACTTGACTTTTAATTCTTTTATAACAGAGTGTGCTGCTTTAAAGTTGATTGCAGCTTGGCAAACAATTGCATATGGAGATATCTTCATCAAACGAGGGGAAGCATTTTAAGTGATGACTGACGGTGTGGAAGTGCCAAAAAAAAAAACTTAAATTTATTTTGGAGATGACAGTGTTGTATTACAAAAAAAACATTTTGTAAATCAAGCATATTATACTGCGTAACAAATATCTTTTAACTGAAATGGGTTGTATTGTCACAACATTTTTAATTGTAAATTGATACATTTGTTGTGTAACACTGCATGTGCCATGTGATTATTCTCAACGGGTATTTAAAGATAATTACCAAATTGTTACCTCATATGCACATGGGCATATTAACAGTAGCAAAAGGATATGTGGTTCAATAGTTTATATTAAATTTAGTCCCCGTGACCCTAAAATCCAACACCCATGTGCAGCCAATTGGGTGGATACTGTTACTTTATATGGGAGGTGGTTCAGTTATGGTTAGTACTATGAAAAAAGTTTGCACAGTATTAGCTATTGACACATTAGTAAACACCCCTCCCCCCCCCCCAAAAAAAAAAAGAAGAAGATTCTATTACTAATAAAATAAAATATAATAATAATAATAATAATTAATAATAATAACAACAATAAGAATACAAGTAAATAAACAATAAATAAACAATAATAATGAACGAGGACTAAAACGTTCGTGGCGAACAAATGTCCCACATCATTTATCAATCAAAATAATTATGATGTGGAAGTTACTGCAACTAATACCTATGTTAACGATGCCTTTTTAATTTTTTATTGTAACAATAATTTTTGTTTGGGCTAAACAAATACAGTGGGTAACAAAGTAAACGCCATTATGGTAAATTAAAATACTAGCTGGCTCTGTTTGCATCCGCAAATATTTATGTATCTATCAATTAATATTGTCAACAGAAGACAAATGCAACACAAAGCAACATGTCAAAACACAAAGTCAAAACAAATGAACTTGTTTCATACACAAGATAATAACCTTAGTATTAAACACCGATGTTTAGTTGAGTCAAAACAAATCATCAAACTGCAATTCATTTTACTACGAGTTTGTGGTTTTATCAGTTTAAAGGAATTATCAAAAGTTTGGACCCTGCTTTAAAGTTGAATAGCCTGAATTTCAAAAGTGGTACATCATTTTATTAGACTTATGTACATGTGCAGGAAATAGGCAAAACATGTTTCGAGGAAACCGTTTCAATATTATTCCAAGGTTCATTAACCATTTTTACTGGAATTTCTAATTATAAGACATGGATCATTATGCAAATGTAGACATGCACATTTTAATAATGCATGTACACTGAACACAAATATAAACGCCCACAAAATATAAACGCCCCCAAAATGGTTATTTGTCTTGATTTGTAAACAACACTTGTGTCCATTTTTGCCAGTGAGGAATTGCTCACTGGCAGAGATGGACACAAATGTTGTTTACAAATCAAGACAAATAACCATTTTGGGGGCGTTTATATTTTTGTGGGCGTTTATATTTTTGTTCAGTGTACAATAACTTGTTACGTTCAAGTGTTCTTTCCTACAGGGTTTGTTAAATTCATAATGTTTTTATATCGAAATTGTTCTAGATGGTCAGCTGGCGTAGTTTTTTCCCACTAGTAGTCGGTTTGGTTGTGGTTAAAAAATCATGTCCCATATGCAATTTCGGGTACATTCTTTGAAAATGCCAGGGCCGAATTGTTGATGAAACACTGTCAAACCCAAATTCACTTGACACAATGTTTTTCTTACCCCAAAAGAGTATTTTGAGGGTAAAATTATCAATGCACAATTGAATAGAAATTTATCTGACATTTTTGTGGACGGGGCGTTCAATTTGACAAATGGTAATATAAAATATAGACAAAATTTGTGCTTGAAATTCTTTTTTGTTATATTTAAAACAGACTGTCTATTCTTTTAATCGAATCCAGCACAAAAATAAGACTCTTGGGGATGATTGAAGAAAAACAAATGCTTAAAGGATTTAATGAAAATAACAAAAAACATAAAATTGATATATTTTATGTAATATAACATTTTATGTAAATTTTAGTTGTCAAATGAATTTGAAATACGCGTACAGATATACATTTTTAGTATATACTTTTACTTTGCTGATTTTAGAAAATAAATTACTTAAAACTGGTCCTTAATAAAAACAATTAGTTTTTCATATAGGGTTTTTGAGAAAAAACAATTCGCCTAAAATCAAAGGAATATTATCTAAAATTAATTAGATACGTTAAAGAGCTTTATGTGTGTTTCTGTTATACGTTCAAAAGCAAATTTGGATAGTTAGATTGTTGGTTTTTGTTTATATGCAAAATATGGTCATTTGTTAAAAGAAATAAGTGTTGATACGCTCCCAAAATCGAACAAGATCTGCTCAATTTGACATGTAGATATTCTTCCAATCCCCGTTCAATATATTGGATGGACAAATCACAAAAATTGTCTGTTTCGAGTAGATATTTCGCTTTTGCTTTTTCACCCCCTACTTTTGTTAAATGTGGCCCTACCCCAAAAGGAGGCAAAATTCTGGAGTTGTTTTTTAATCATACGGTGCAGCATTTGGTCACCTGTCAAAATGGGGACAAAAACTAACATTTTCGATATTGGTTTTTGGACAAGCCCCCCACTTTTTAACTACATGGCTTCGCCAATAAAAAAGGTCTGAAAGAATGGCGTCAAGTTGTTTTAAACTTAATTTATCACCTGAAAGTTTCAAAGAGTGTACCCAAAAATACATATGGGCCACCGTAAGCCCACTGACTATAGGATGGTAAAGAGTAAATGGGCGTCTCTAAACACCCGCGTCATGATTATTCAGTAGTTTTAACAGTGATGCTAAAATAAAATAGATTGTTATTGCTCACTCTGTTAGTTACACGTACATGTAGGTTAAAAGGTACATTCAAACATTTTGAAAAAACGGCTCTGTCCTTCCCTCACAATAGCTTTATAGACAATGGGTTGGGTTATAGATCGTAAGATCCGAGGTTTCAGTTATATCTATGCATATTTTTCATTGACTATTTTTGGTCTCCAAGTTTATTGTCAGGACGAGTTTAATTTAGGGGAAAGCAAGGCTCCGACACTATGAACAAGTAAAACAGATTCAGTTCCCAGTAACAAAGGATTTTTATTGTTAGTGCACCGTGTTGTTTGTGTTACATGTAGATATTCATAGTGCGAGAATCTAAGTTGTGCTCTAGAGACGCCCATTTATCTTCGGAAAAAGTGTAGCCTATGATATTCAGATAGTTTGTTGATTAAACGTTTTATCTTTCCATTGCCAAAAAAAGATTATATCAGAAAAAGATGTGTCATTTGCAACACCAATTTCACAATTTGGTATACAATTTGGTTGCAGCTTTTTATCAAATGTTTATTAATTGTACTGAAATATTTTATCATTATGAAAGTGTTGTAAATAATTGTTGTTATATCTATTTACATCTATATTACATTTTATCGAAATTATAATGGCACAGTTTTTGCCTTTTGCTGTCATTGTGATGAATTTTGAGTCTTTTACACTTGAAGTTGAAATTCAAATGTGAATACAGGGTCTTATTCTTAAACATTTTAACCTATTGTTAAACTATTGAGCGTTTAATTTAAGATATTTGAGATGATAGAGATAGGATCAATAAAGTTAAAAACAATGATTATTATCTGAAGATGAAATTAAATACTCATGCTGCAACTAACTGTTACTTTACTACTTGAGGATTATACTAATGTTTATAAGAACTAACACTAGAACATTTGTCTTTATTTCCCCTTGAAAATTGACCAGATATACAGAGAATTCATACATAAGAAGTTAACCCCCAGATCAAACATTAATGTTATGTGTGTAAGATCAAAGTTTGTATGTAAGGGTTTACAACAACCCAGTAGTTGACTTGCTGAATTTTAGCTGAAGGAATACTTAGTGGTGGCTTTGTGATGATAAACAAAATCTTTATTATTTAAATGTTCACAAACATTTTGTACCATTTTATGCAACACTCCAGCATTACCCCCCCCTGTTTTTATTAAACGTATATCAGCGTATACACTCCTCCATCTCCCTCCACCTTCCTCATGATCATGCCCGTGCTTACGCTCCCTGTACTTGTCTCAGTTCGTTGAATAGGCGTGAGCAGCATTATAGCTCGACCATTTGAAACGAGTGGCGTGAGCATTATCTCGATGAGCAGAAACGAGTGCAATAAGCTAATGCTCGACGAGCTGAAACAAGTTACCAGCCGGCTGCAGCCGTGACCATTAGCCCGATGAGCTTAGACGGTTAGAGTGAACATTAGCTCGACGACCTGAAACCAACTGCAGTGAATATTAGCTCATAGAGCTAAACCGAGTGATCAGCTGAGAGCATTATAGCTCGAGCTAAGACGATTGTAGTGAGCAATGAATCACTGTACTAGCTTCTTGTCGAGATAAACACTCGCAGCTGATCACTCTTCCCTGCCCGCCGAGCTAATGCTCGTGGCTGATCACTCGTCTCAGCTTGTCGTGATAATGCTCACTACACTAATTTAAGCTCGCCAAATTAGTGCTCACTGCAATGGTCTCAGCACGTCTTAGCCAACCGAGATAATGCTCCCTGCAGTCGTCTTGAGACGTCAAGATGACTGATTACTCGTCTTAGCTCATTGTGATTATGCTCGGGACAGATCACTTGTCTCGGCTTGTTGCAATAATGTTCACTTTCAGTTCTTCGAGCTAATGCTTACTTCACTCGTTTCAGCTGGTTATGATAATGCACACAGCTGATCACTCGTCTCTGCCTGTCTATGCTCAATGTAATGGTTCGAGCTAGTCGAACCGTTCCTTGCTCTATGGTCGAACTAATGCTCACAGATAATCAGCTCGTTGAGATAATGGCTCACTGCAATCGTTTTAGCTCATCGAGATACTGCTCACTGCACTCGTTTCAGCTCGTTGAGCTAATGCTCACGGTTGATCACTCATCCCAGCTCTTCAAGTTAATGCTCAATAAGCTTCAGCTCTTCGAGATGAGCCGTCGCTGCCGATAACTCGTCTTAAGCCGCGTTCGCATTGTACTTAATATTGTCAAATGTTACGGTACGTGATTGTCAAAGTTCACGGTGTTAAATCCTCTGCTAGAAGCTTGGGCCTGTAGATCTTACTGTTGCGGAGGGTAAAATGGACGATTTGACAATGTTACCGCCTGTCCGCATTGGATTTAATTTGGTTAAGTTCTCCGTAGGTTTTACCAAAAAAAGTCCAATGCGAACGCGGCTCAAGATGATGCTCACTGCAATTGTGTAAACATGTTCGAGATAATGCCCATGGTCTAATCAATCGTCTCAGCTGGTTGAGATAATGCTCACTGCACTGGTTTCAGCTCGTCACTTCACTCATCTCAGCTCATTGTGATAATGCTCATGGCTGATCACTCGTCTCAGCTTATTATGCAATCGTTTCAGCTCGTCGAGCTAATGGTCACGGCTGATAGCTCGTTTTGGCTCGTCGAGATAATCCTACCGGCTCATCACTTATCTCTGCCCGTCCAGATACTGCTAAACTGCACTCGTTTCAGCTCGTTGAGCTAATGCTCATGGTTGATCACTCGTCTCGGCTTGTTATGCTCCATGCAATCATTTCAGCTTATCCAGCTGATGCTCGCAGATAATCACTCGTCTTAGCTCATTGAAAAAATGGCTCACTATACTAGTTTCAGCTCGTCGAGCTAATGGTCACAGTTTATCACTCGTCTCGGCTCTGAAAGATAAAGTTTACTGTACTCTTTTCAGCACGTTGAGCTGCAATCGTCTCGGCTTAAAGAGCTAATGGTCACAGCTGATGGTAATTCGTTTCAGCTCGTCCAGCATTAGCTTACTGAACTTGTTTTAGCTCGTGGAGCTAATGCTCACTGCACCAATCTCAGCTCATTGTTATAATGGTCACGGCTGATCACTTGTCTATTATTTTAAGATCAATGAGGCAATGGCTCACTCCACTAATTTCAGTTCGTCGAGTTAATGCTGACCGATGATTACTCGTCTTAGTGCTGCAGATAGGTGAAAGTATTGTGGGTTTGATGAAACAAGCATGACATTTTGCATGCAGGAAGACTAAACCCTTGTGATCATTTTTAGATGTAGGGCCATATCAGATTCGACCTGTGACAAAAAAATGGCGGCCATTTTCAAAATGGCCGCCGGCGGCCATTTTGAAAAACATAAAAATCCATATATCTGGCCCCAAGTAAGTTAAAATGACAAAAAGGTGTCCTTTTCACATAATATTTGCATGACTAATCCAATGGAATGCATATTGAACCATTTTGGGATTCCCAGGGTACCCAAATCCAAGATGGCTGCCATCCGCCATTTTGAAAAACATAAAAATTCATATATCTGGCCCCAAATAAGTTAAAATGACAAATAAGGTGTCCATTTCACATAACATTTGCATGACTAATCCAATGGAATGGCTCACTCAGAGCACTGTCCACCGCACTGACAAAGAGCTGTACACCGAAGAGCTGCCTTCTGGCATTTGCAGCGTCCTCTGCAGCCGGTCTTGCAGCCACATCGCAAGAGTTCCCTGCAAACGTCTGATGCTTCTGGTAGGTTTGTCCAGGTTATACTCCATCCACTATCAGGTTTCTTGTTCCAGCCCCATTCACTTGGTGACGGAAACCGTGGAGCAGGGGTCATCATTTGGGCCCAACAGTGACCAGCCTGGTAGGCAGCTCTCTTCGTGTGTTGGATGAGTGCAGCCTGTGTAGGAGGCAGACCATCAATAGCTCTGCCTTTCTTGCTGAACAGCCGTTTCCTCGCCTGATTCACACCCTCCTCTGTGCTGGTTCGATCGTATAGCAGCACCACGAATCGCCGTCCAGGGGTTTCATCCACTCGTCAATGGCACATGGGTCTGGCATGGCACCCAAGGCAGAGAATGCGGGTGTGACGTCTCCATAGGTGGTCCAGGTGCCCCATGCAGTCTTCTTGCCCCTGCCGCCAAAACAGGACACTGTGTCACAACCTGTGAAGGCGTGGAACATCGGCAAGGCCACACATCGGTCAGGACCAAGAACTTTGGCGATCTCATGAGCAGCGATGAACCTGAAGCTCTTCCCAACTCCAAAGGCAATCCACAGTTCAGAGATGTTGAGGCGATTGGCTGATGCTATGGCCAGGACTACCACGTCTTTATCAACTGTGCGTATTGATACTTTGCTGTATCCCTGTTGTACGGCATCCTGTAGGTGCAGGAAGATACGCGTGTCAGCCTCCTCATGTGTGCATGGCGCTAAAGCTGACACGTCCTGACGATTAGAGCAAATAACTCCAGTGCCTTGTGTGGTGATGATATGTTTGTTGGTGTCAATGTCTGCTATGTTAGAGGCCAAGAAGGAGAACAGCTCCGTCTTGTTGTCGTCAATGCGGAGAAACTCTTGCCAATTTCCAGGAACTGCACTTGTTGGTTCGACTCGTCTCCTAACTCCCTTTCCTCTCTTGCTGCGAGTGTCCGCCTTCAAGCTGTCTGCCATGTACACATCCCACACAATGTCTAGTCTGTCGACATGCTGCAGCTGGGATGTGACATACGGCACGAAGACATCAGTGGCATAACCTTGGAATGTCTTTGCAGTCCCTGGTCGCAGCATGTTGATGATGGCAGCACCATCCAAGATGCTGACTTCTACTCTGGGGGTGGAGAGATCATCTTTCACCGGAACAAGGTTTTCCAGGCAGGGCATCAAGTCAGACTTGGTTCCAGTTTTCAGGCCACCCATCTGAGACAGAGATGGTGGACATGCCTGGTTTTCGTGCTGGAAGAACTCGTCCAAATCACCATGGCGTATCTGGGAGGCAATGTACAGCCTGGAGAAGAGCGAACAGTCGTTCTTCAGGGACGACATATGTAGCTGTTTCCTTGACTTCTCTCTGACTGGTGGGCGGCTGATAGGCACTGTCTGGTTCACAAGCCTCTCTTCAACATATGTCTAATACTTCTCGAGCCCAAGTTTCTCCATCTGCCGTACCGTGTCTGCCACTGCTGTGTCCATAACATCTCTGCTGTTCAGGACAAGGAGATCACTGCTGTATCGCTCTCACGAAGACCATCACAGCCAGCTCTAGCTGCAGGATGAGGTACCAGAATTGGAATTGTGGACATGCCTTGGACCTTGCATCACACCAGTCTTCAAATGGCACAACTTCACTTGCATCTTCCAAGGTCTGAATGTACTCTCTGTAGGCATTCTGCTGAAGTAGATACAGACTACCTGTTACTTGGTGAGCCCGTCTTGTGCGTGTCATGTGGGATGCTTTTAGAAACGAATCTGCTGTTCCACTGGTAGCAACCCCGGCCTAAACAAGTGCTCCTGTCCAGCCGCTACCATCCAGAAGATCTCCCAGGACCTTGAGGGACGCCATCTCGATGTGTAGGCCACCAAACATCACTATGAATCGATCCTCGCCGGCTGGCTGTGATGGTCTTCGTGAGAGCAATACGTGAGGCCGACTTCCTGCTATACACAGACGCCCTGTCCAAGATCGTTCCTTGGTTCTTCGCCCTCGACCATACACACTACTCGAGATGGGTGTCGATCCACCTACGAGACATGGTGTCACTGAAAGAGCTCAATTCTGATGTCCATGCTGAGTTTATGAAGGGGAACTTTGTTGCCAAGAAGTCCAGACGTGCATTCTCTGCTGTTGCTATTGACCAGGCCCATGAGCAGAACAATGCTTCTGTAAAGGGAGACGGTGGGGCTGTGGGCCTGACGGAGAACCCCGCCGCTCTTCGTCGCTGGATGGTATCTGGTCCCGAGATGGCTCGTTTAATTCAGGAATTCGAGGGGTCAACCGAGAAGAGACAATACACAGATGTACGTCACCACGAACAGAAGAGACATGCACAAATGGCATTTGCATAAGATGTGCGATCACTGAGCCGAGTAATGGAAGAGATGGGGAACCCGTTCACTGAAAGCAGCAGTGATCTCCTTGTCCTGAACAGCAGAGATGTTATGGACACAGCAGTGGCAGACACGGTACGGCAGATGGAGAAACTTGGGCTCGAGAAGTATTAGACATATGTTGAAGAGAGGCTTGTGAACCAGACAGTGCCTATCACAGATCCCATCAAGCGGAACAACCTCCATATATTCAGCCGCCCACCAGTCAGAGAGAAGTCAAGGAAACAGCTACATATGTCGTCCCTGAAGAACGACTGTTCGCTCTTCTCCAGGCTGTACATTGCCTCCTAGATACGCCATGGTGATTTAGACGAGTTCTTCCAGCACGAAAACCAGGCATGTCCACCATCTCTGTCTCAGATGGGTGGCCTGAAAACTGGAACCAAGTCTGACTTGATGCCCTGCCTGGAAAACCTTGTTCCGGTGAAAGATGATCTCTCCACCCCCAGAGTAGAAGTCAGCATCTTGGATGGTGCTGCCATCATCAAAATGCTGCGACCAGGGACTGCAAAGACATTCCAAGGTTATGCCACTGATGTCTTCGTGCCGTATGTCACATCCCAGCTGCAGCATGTCGACAGACTAGACATTGTGTGGGATCTGTACATGGCAGACAGCTTGAAGGCGGACACTCGCAGCAAGAGAGGAAAGGGAGTTAGGAGACGAGTCGAACCAACAAGTGCAGTTCCTGGAAATTGGCAAGAGTTTCTCCGCATTGACGACAACAAGACGGAGCTGTTCTCCTTCTTGGCCTCTAACATAGCAGACATTGACACCAACAAACATATCATCACCACACAAGGCACTGGAGTTATTTGCTCTAATCGTCAGGACGTGTCAGCTTTAGCGCCATGCACACATGAGGAGGCTGACACGCGTATCTTCCTGCACCTACAGGATGCCGTACAACAGGGATACAGCAAAGTATCAATACGCACAGTTGATACAGACGTGGTAGTCCTGGCCATAGCATCAGCCAATCGCCTCAACATCTCTGAACTGTGGATTGCCTTTGGAGTTGTCAAGAGCTTCAGGTTCATCGCTGCTCATGAGATCGCCAAAGTTCTTGGTCCTGACCGATGTGTGGCCTTGCCGATGTTCCACGCCTTCACAGGTTGTGACACAGTGTCCTGTTTTGGCGGCAGGGGCAAGAAGACTGCATGGGGCACCTGGACCACCTATGGAGACGTCACACCCGCATTCTCTGCCTTGGGTGCCATGCCAGACCCATGTGCCATTGACGAGTGGATGAAACCCCTGGAGCGATTCGTGGTGCTGCTATACGATCGAACCAGCACAGAGGAGGGTGTGAATCAGGCGAGGAAACGGCTGTTCAGCAAGAAAGGCAGAGCTAATGATGGTCTGCCTCTTACACAGGCTGCACTCATCCAACACACGAAGAGAGCTGCCTACCAGGCTGGTCACTGTTGGGCCCAAATGATGACCCCTGCTTCACGGTTTCCGTCACCAAGTGAATGGGGCTGGAACAAGAAACCTGATAGTGGATGGAGTATAACCTGGACAAACCTACCAGAAGCATCAGACGTTTGCAGGGAACTCTTGCGATGTGGCTGCAAGACCGGCTGCAGTGGACGCTGCAAATGCCAGAGGGCAGCTTTTCGGTGTACAGCTCTTTGTCAGTGCGGTGGACAGTGCTCTGAGTGAGCCATTCCATTGGATTAGTCATGCAAATGTTATGTGAAATGGACACCTTATTTGTCATTTTAACTTATTTGGGGCCAGATATATGGATTTGTATGTTTTTCAAAATGGCGGATGGCAGCCATCTTGGATTTGGGTACCCTGGGAATCCCAAAATGGTTCAATATGCATTCCATTGGATTAGTCGTGCAAATATTATGTGAAAAGGACATCTTTTTTGTCATTTTAACTTACTTGGGGCCAGATATATGGATTTTTATGTTTTTCAAAATGGCCGCCGGCGGCCATTTTGAAAATGGCCGCCATTTTTTGTCACAGGTCGAATCTGAGATGGCCCTACATCTAAAAATGATCACAAGGGTTTAGTCTACCTGCATGCACAATTTCATGCTTGTTTCACCAAACCCACAATTCGTCCAACTATTTCACCTATCTCAGCCCGTCGAGATAATAGCCATTACACTCATTTCAGCTCGTTGAACTTATGCGCCGAGATAATGCTCATGGCTGATTAATCGTCTCAGCTCATTGTGATAATGCTCACTGCACTCGTTTGAGCTCGTCGAGTTACTGCTTATTATTATGTCGTACGTACGACTTATACAGAAAGTACTCCTCACTTGGTAACAGGTGCAACATTAAGTTTGTCCGCCATCTGTGTATAATTATGGCTACTGCCGACCATTTATTATGTGATTAAAATGAGATGACTTGACTGAGACTTGGAATTCATAAGTCGTACGTACGAGATATAAGTCTTATGTACGAGTTAAAATTCATAAGTCGTACGTAAAACATATAGGTCGTACGTGAAAGTTACATTTCATAAGTCGTACGTACGACAAAATGGCGCACTTTCAGGCTATATTACCCACAAACCACGAATTCAATGCTCCAGACCACCACCACTACGTAGCTTATAGGAAATGTACTTTTATCTAAAAAAATCCTTTCGAAAGAATCGTATATTTATTTGAGCTGTAGGAATGTGTCAACTTACGTGAATAATCTTCAAAATATCGTAGAAACAGCGCCCTTGCACGTTCAAGCAAACGGTCTATTTCGAACTGTCGTATATCACGGCTTCGTTCCACTCATGCAAACAATATTCGCGTAAAGACCGCTTCATACTTCACGCGAATGCGAAGCGAATTTCATGACGTCAATAATTGAAGTTTCATTGTGACCGTTCTCCGTTACCTTAACAATTTTACTTCGCATTGACATTCGCGTAAAGTATGAACCAACTTTAACAATCGCCAACGCTGGCAATCATTTTTTATTTTATTTTGTTTTGTTGGTGCACGTCCAATAGAACATTTTGTTTGTGGTAACACCACGTGATAATCTCTTTAACGAGTTGTGAACTCACCGTTTAGGACAGTATGCTTTGCCCGTCGTCAGGAGACTGACGGAAGGCAAGGTCTTCGCGTTGTTGGCGGTCGCGTAATTAGAACGCACCCGACCTTATCAAACCCACAATTCCCATTAATATTTCTTCTATCTGGTCGACTATAACTGGGAAACCTTGTTTTCAACTTTTACAGATATCTGCAAAATACCTATTCTTTTTTTTTACACTCTTGTGTGTATATATATATACATATTGTAAACTCCTCACAAAAAGTATCGAGACACTTAAAACTGAGCCAATAATTAACGGCCCGAAAGGGTATGGATTAATCAAAGCAAATAACCAAGTGCATAATTTTGTTCTGCGTATTTTGACACCTAGATTGTTAAGATACGATGTTGCGGAGCGGAGTTATTGTCATTTCAATGGTCGTAGGTCCAGTTTCAAAAGTGATAATCATCCCTAAATAGAAGCAGGCCTTGCATTATTGTTTTGAAAGATCAGGTTCTGCTTCTGCTTCTATAGAGGGATGATTGTCACTTTTGAAACTGGACCTACGATCATTGAAATGACAATAACTTCGCTCCGCAACATCGTATCTCATCAATCGAGGTGTCAAAATACGCAGAACAAAATTATGCACTGGGTTATTTGCTTCGATTAACTTATACCCTTTCGGGCCGTTTATTATTGGCTTATTTTTAAGTGTCTCGGTACTTTTTGTGATGAGTATATAAGGGGTAGGTTCGTCACCTCACCTGCTTCTCGGGGGAAAGTGGGCTGCAAAGCCGCCTCACACCATTTCACATAAGCAGCTTGGGAGCCCCATTTTGCGGAGAGGTTTCTTCACCCCCATGTTTGCAGAAATGCGGGGCTTCACCGCGCACCCCACCGCGTCGCCCTGCTTCGGAAAAGCAGCTTCTATGTCCCGCCTGTTTCGTTTTGGAACGTTGGAATGGGGTAGGCTACAGTATTGTACTGTAGTTTTCACATTCTTCCATTGCTCGGTCATACCACCCGTACTTTGTACTAGCGGTGCTGGGAAGCTCTGATGCGCTTTGTGCTCTGATTTGATAGATGTTGTGTGACCTAGCCTGTGTGACCAGTCGCCTTCCTCGACAGGCCCCAAGACTATTTTCCCATATACATGTAATAATATAGAGTTTCCACTAGACTTAGCTATAATTATACCTCCCTCTATAATTTAGGAAATACTGCCCTCTACAACTTAAAAAACTTTGTTTGTAATTGCGCCCTCGCGTGCTGCATTCAACAATAGGCCCATTGTTGCATACTTTACAATCTTTTGCTTTGTTAATTGCTTGCTTAGTTTTCTTGTTGGCGCAAGGCAGTGTTTGGGGCATTGGTCATTTGTTCTAGCCACACCATAATACTGATTCATTCGTACACGGGTTGTGTGGCACGAGCTTGGTCGGCCAAGGCGGTGAGTACACACTGGTTTATTATATTTTTCAATTATCTTAATTTAAATGATTTTTGTTAAAGTCTTGTAAATACTTGCAATGATACTGACTTGTAAGGTTAGAATAAGAAATTAATGAACTGTACATTTTGTTTTCTTTAATTTCAGACTTGATTACAGACATCCAATTGGCTCGGTGGGACCGAGCGAATGTACATACATGTACATCTATCAGGATTGTCATTTTTTCATCAATGCGCATGCGTATACTTTACAACTTTGTGTACGAGGTGGTCCGATTGACCCGTATAACAACTCGCATATTAATGAAGAAAGGGGGGGGGGGTGGAAGTAAAAAATACAAACATTTAAAAAAAGGTCCATGGGAAAATAAACATTTCGGTAAACTTTAATAATCGTTGTTGATTGTAAACAGAAACAATTCCATCCCATATTAGGCCTTTAGCATTGTCTGTATTTTGTCCAAACAAATTGGTCTTTTTTCTTTTTTATAGGTTTTCTCGGTCAATTTCGGCAAATGAGCAGCCGATTTAATTTTCGTGCGTTCGAATTAGAGCTCTTTTGCCTCTCCAGTTTTAACTGCGTTTCAAACTGAGAATTCGGGCATTCAATTTCGTTTTGAAGCATTCAAATTCCTTTAGCACTGTGTTCAATTTAGCATATCATCATTCTTTTTCGTGACGCACAATCAGCATTCAATTTAGCAAAGCTGGTTCGACGAGTTTTTTACTGATTTTTTTTTCTTCAATTTGGTAAAGAGGCAATCAATTTCGCTAAATGAGAATTCAAATAAGTACGATAAAGAAATGCGAATAAACAGATGAACTGTACCAGGCAACTGTTTCGTATCTTGTTTCCAGTAGATTTTACATTGAGGCCCATTAGTTTTTTTCTTCTTTTTTGTGGGGGGGGGGGGGTCTTTATTGGTTAACTGTCCAAGACCTATTTTTTTATTGTGTTTGAATGAGGAGTTTCTTTATGTTTTTCCTGGTTTCTTATTGTTTATGTTGTTTCTTCCTCAACCATCAATCTGTTTGCGTGCCAGACATTATGTTTGGGCATGGTTGAACCACTGCATGCACTTCACTTGGGTGATGACATCAACGATCTGAATGGCTGCTTGTTTAAGGAGATCGCACCTCCACTGCTGCTGCATGTTCATGTATTCTTACCGAGCAGCATGTCTGTCTCCGACACGTTGTTGCCACTCGGGTAACCCAAGGATGCGTTTAATCGCAGATTTGAATGCAGAGTGTGCCATCTCCGTGCTGTTCAGGAATGGGGAGTAGGGAGGGAGGCGCTTCAGCTGGATCATTGGGTCGGCACATTTAGGGAGTTGGACTCGCACCTCCTCGAATCTCTCTCGCGTCACAGTTTGCAAAGCGATTCGGTGGTGCACCAAGCCTACTTTACTAGAAACAGCGAACGTGACATTGCAATTTCTCCCTCGTTGTCTGTCGACGACTCGTCTTGCGGCGATCCCTCGCGGAGCTCTACCCTGTGAGCGTCAAGTCCAGACGTTATAACCGGCCTCGTCAATGAAGACTAGATGCGCCAGAACACCATGCTGCAGAAACCACTCTTTATACTGGACGCGTTGATCAAGAACTTCAGGGGAATTTCTTGCATCAGGGACGTCCTCCACTAGTTTCAGTGTAATCATCTTCCCATCCAAGGCCCTGGCTATGCTGGCAGTAGAAACCTCGGGCTTCTCTGGCAGTTGCTCACTCAAACTAGCCTTTATATGCTGAAATGTCAATACTAGATTGGTGTCAAGGATGACTTGTAGATGGTTTCGCATGTCGTCATCCATCTTGCTGTGGGTTGCTCCTCCTCTTGCCAGCGTCTCTCGCCTTCCAGTCCTCAAATATGTTGCAACAATTAATCTTGCTGCGGACTTGTTGATGTTGAAATTGACAGCAAGCTCAAGGTAGTCTAGCTCGTTTCCCTCGAAGGCCTCAACCAACCTTTCTCGATCAACCTGGGACACTCTTGTGTAGCGACCACGAGCTGCCATTTCTAGAAATATGCGTGTAAAATTGTAGCGAAAGCTCGTTTTCGAAGTACATCGGCAAAGTGACTCAAGTGCCAATAAGTGAACCGTATGTGTGCCTTTAACATTCGAAAGGAAACACAAGTTTAACAGAGCGTTTTTTAGATTGCCCAAATTACAAAAATGCCTGCCCAAAAATGAAATTGAATGACCGAACACACGCCTTGAAAACGCTCCTGCGAATTTAAATGCTTCTTTGTTGAATTGTTTAATTGAATGATTATTTTGTTAAATCGCATGACGCAACAGTACATTTGACTAGTCATAAAACGAAATCGAATGACTATTTTTAGCAGCATTCGATTTCGCGCGAAATAGAATGGCGCAGTGATTAAATTGGCTGCTCATTTGCCGAAATTGACCGAGAAAACCTATATGTGACCCAGCACGAGTAAATGAGACACTTTGAGGCAAAAATAAAAATTGAGATTTTGATTTCATCATTTAAAGCTAAACAAGCTTTAAATGTTAATCCAAATCTCAATTTTTATTTTTGCCTCAAAGTGTCTCATTTACTCGTGCTGGGTCACATATAATAACAAAAAGTCTATGATTAAAATGAAATAACAAAGTTTGTTTTGGTTTTGGTAAAATTACAAAGATTTGTTTATAGTGTACGTTAGTTTTGGGTTTTTATTGCAATGTTTATGTTAAAATAATTGACAGAACTGAAATTGATATTGGAAATTAATATACAAAAATACCACTTTTGTATAAGGTGTCATAATTGTACAGGATGCTTTATACTATTATTCACTAACGGACCAGTAAGGTATTTCATAATAATTTGGTAGTTCTATATTTCGATGTTTGCAAATGTTATATATTCCCTTTAATGTTGCCATTTGGGGGCACTTACTCCAAAAAAAAAAAACCCACCACACAATTAACATCAAACAGGTGTCTCCTTGGATTCGTATATTCCATTTGACAAGTGCGTGTTAGTTAAATGTTTGAAGCTGACCGCTGTGCTCAGATCCGTCTTGAGACACTGGGATTCGTTATCACGGGAACATGAATTTGCGAGTGGCTCCAGAAAGAAATTAGAAATATTATTGCTATCATCCGACAAGGTCATGCTGTTATTACGATTTACTTGAAATTGCCCATAATCATCAGAGTTCGTGGTTTGATTGGCATCCTCTGGGTTACTTTGTTCATCTTCTCTGAAACTTTTCTTACCAACAGTTGACTCAACAGTCGACATGCCACATCTTTCATTTAGAAGCTTATTGCAAAACACTTTATTTGAATTCGATTCTTTAATGGCTTCCTGGCATGTCGGGTAATCCGGCATGGGGTGTTGCTTGATATTTGTCGACTGTGAAGTACTTGTTGATGTTGGTTTTCTCCGGAACACAAACCTATTACTTGGTGTGTTTGAAGTTAGTCGCTTGACACGGCTCGTGACCATGGGACTTAACATTGGTGTGCTTGACGTAAGACGAGACATATTTGAAGATCTCCTTGAACCCAATGTTCGCCGTAAAACTTGACGGTCTTTACAATACCAACACGTGATAATCTTCCGAAAGGCTTTACGGAATGTCAGGTTGGCCATGGCGTAAATAACAGGATTGACACAACTGTTGCAGTACCCAAGCCAGAAGAAGAAAGTGAAGACCATTTGAGGAAGCTTGCAGCTTGGACATACAGATGCTATAGGAGAAAAGAGAGGGGAAAACATAAAACACGGTAGGCATCTAAACAACGTATTCTGTAAAGGGTAGTGGCTGAGGAACGCGCCAATACCAGCATGATAATCTGGCGAGGCGCGCAGTGCCGAGACCGATTATCGCTGGTATTGGCGTGTTTCATATATGTAATATCCAGGCCTCTTCTGGTAAATAGAACGTGAACAAAAAATACTGAGTACAATGAGGCTACAATGTAAATGCACTACCCGTGTGGCTTATTGGCGGCACCGCACAATGCCGCAGTGTGAACTATGGAGTGAACTATGAACTATTCTTTGATACACAATGTGTTCCGTTTGGTTGACACATAATACAGTACTGTTGTGTTTGTTTAATTGATAATAGACAGCAATTATTGTGTTCAATATCATTGTGTTGAAATGATGAGTTATTGTATTGAGATGATGAGTTATTGTATTGGTAATGATCAATAACTCATCGATGAGTTATTGTGTTGGTAATGATGATTTATTGTGCTGGTAATGATGAGTATTGTCGTGCAGCAAGTCCCAATAGGGATACGTCACACCTGGATTTTACTTGGGTTTACTGCCTGTGCATATAGAGCGTGCAAGTCTCGTTAGAGTCCACTCTTGAAAGTCTTGGTATCGAACACTGACGAGTCCAGTCACAGACAGCCGATGTGTTGGTATTTACCGTGTGGTCGATTGAGGTCAGTAATTCGTTGTAAATTGTATGCCTTCATTTCTTTTATAAATAACTATTTATTCGCTCGATTGGATGTCAGTTTAAACAAAAAATGCAAAAGATAGAACGTTACACACGTTTACATTCTACAACGAGAAGGAGGTGATGTTTTCTCGTAAAACGTCGCGGATAAGTATAGCAAGCTTCGTACTACCGACTAAAAACTGCTATATCATGCAGTTAACATTATATAACGTCATCAGTACACATGTCTATTATCACACGTGCCACTTCGAATAATGGTCCAAAATGGTTAATGTTACTGCGTCTCGCCTTTAGGAACGCGTGCGGTATGCGCGCCAACGTGGTTCCAAAGATGGCACATTTTGGCGGTCTTCGACCAAGAAAGAGCTGTTTCGGACATCATAATTTTGACTGGTGCAACGGTCTGACTTCGCCGGTGTGCTAATTTCTCCAGTGGGAAAGTGTGCAGCGGATTTGATGTACGCGTGTTAATAACGTGCTGATCCCACCGAAGACGTTAGCACACCAAATAAGTGAGACCGTTACACCTGAAACGAATTGTTAAACGCGCAAAAACGTACGACTGACAATAAGCCATTTGCGCGTGACCCCGAGTTAAATTTGAATAACATCTGGTACACTGACTTGCTCACAGCGCTTGGCGCAGTTTAACTGTTGATATATCACGTGATTCGGGGCAAGCCTTACGCGTCATACGCTAGCAACCCCCAGCTCTGGAATGGTCTGGTGTCTTTTTGCCATTCTTACCCATTGTAAACAATGTATTGGTGCTGAGCGTCTCTTACGTAACTATGCAAAAGCTTGCCCCGAATCACGTGATATAGCAACAGTGTCTTTGGTCTGGGGAATTTAAAGTTAAACTGTGCCAAGCTTGATGAACAAGTCAGTGTACCAGATATTATTTAAATTTAATAAATACCTAGGAGAGTTCGAAGCTTCTGATTGGTCGAGACTCGATCACGTGGAGGGCATTATCACGCAGTAATTGACCGGGCTTTCAAAAATTGAAGCAAATTCACTGTTTTTTTCCTAAATACAAAAGGTATTTATTAAAGGAAATAACAGGGTGATGACCCGGTCATTACTGCGTGATAATTTACTGGGTTGGGCGATGACCGCTGGTAATAGACCTCGCCTTTGGCTCGGTCTATTACCATTGATCATCGCCCAACCCGGTCAATTATCACGCAGTAATGACCGGGTCATCACCCTGTTATTTCCTATTTAACTCGGGGTCACGCGCAAATGGCTTATTGTTCGTCACTCGCGCTGGGTCTAACATAGTATTTGCCAAAGACAGCTGTAATGATTATACACGTCACGTATTGTTTTCATACAGTGCGCCTAGAAACGACACGATTAGTCCAGCTTCCTAACTTGATCAAACAGTCGTCTTTGCAAACTCACTTAAATGGGGCGTTATCTTTTCATGCAAATTCGACCATTCGAATAGACTTCTTTACGCAGTCAACTACCCATTCAGTGGTCGCGCTGGCCTGCGTTGCATAATTAGCGCTGCATCACAGAGGAATTTCGTATGTGTGTGTGTGTAATACGTGTTGATAACCGCAGTTCTGCAATTGCCGATTGGCTCCCTAGAAAAGCCTGCAGAGAAATAGAAAAAAGATAAAGCGCTAGGTGTAGTTTGCAATGACGACTGAGTGAGTTAGAGAGCTGGTCTATTAACAGTGTCGTTAGGGGCTGGCGCACGCACTTCGTGAAAAGAATACGCTACATGCGCAATTAAATATCGATTACAGTCGTCTTTGGCAAAGACTAGGCCTAATGTAACAAGTAACTTGAGTATATAGCAGACGACACACTCAGCAGACGACATAATTTTACTTTCTGTTCCAGCGAGTTTGTGATACATTTATATTATATACTTTTACATAGTATATATTTTTTCAAATACCAACAAAGCTAAAAAATTATATTAGGACAGTTTCATGGCATGTTCACCTTTCCACATCTTTAATTTCGAGTAGCAACCAATCCCCGCCCTTCTTTGATTCAACTTTGGTCACGGAACAGTAACGTGATCACGACACAGCCGAGGTCGCTAAAATTACGCTCAACCAATGACGACGACCGAAACAGTTCTTGTACGTCCGCCAAAACGCGCCCTAGTCTTTGCCCGATACGCTATGATCGACCGTGGATCGTTCATATCGTTTAATGTTCATACTGCAGGAAAGCTTGCAGTAACCCACCACAGTGGTCTAATCTACCGTCATGACTTATTGACACGATATTACGAATAAATATTGACTGCTGTAGTGTGGGGCATGCCTTTTTTATCCCCCTTGGCTCCGCCTATTGTGTTATGCGCCTCTCGTGTGTTAAAAACACCGTTCCCCAATATCACAGCAGTCAACAACATTGTAACATCCTCAAATATAAATTCATATACTTACTTAGTGGTAGCAAAAAGAAAAATGGGAACCAGCAAATGATGAAGACACCAACAACAATGCCGAGCGTTTTGGCTACTTTCTTTTCTCTGTTAAACGTAGCAGTTCTTTGCGAGAGATTTCTTGATCTCGATGAACCTGAAGACAAAGTGTCTGATCGCCGACTACAATTCTCACCAGTTTGTCTTGTATTACCAACATGAATACGAAGAATCACATGTCCCGCATGCCCGTTTCCAGTCTCGCCATGTCGTCTTCGAGACCTAGCTTGTATATTTTTGGTTTCCCGTGACACCGCCCGGTATATTCGAAAGTAAAGAATGAGTATGATAGTTGAAGGAATGTAAAAGGACCCCGAAACTGAGAAAAACACGTATCCGATAGAATCCGATAATGGGCACTCCATATCTGATGTTTTTACGGGTCTCCAGCCAAATAATGGTCCGACGGCAATTGCAAAGGATATGATCCAAACGAAAATATTGATCATTACAGCCCGTCTTGGTGTCATTATTAGTCGATGTTTTAACGGTTGTGTTACGCCAATATAGCGATCGACGCTGATGCAGCACAAACTGTTTATTGACGCAGTGCAACACAAAACATCCACAGCTGCCCAAATATCACAAAATGCTCCTCCAAATGGCCAATAGTGTATGACTTCGAATGCACTAGAGAAAGGTAACACTAACGTTCCAAGAAGTAGATCAGCTATTGCTAAATTGACGATAAAATAGTTGGTCACTGTTCGAAGAGCTCGCTCGCAGTATACAGCTAACAATATCAGAATGTTTCCTAGTATAACTGCTAAGTTAATAATAAGCAAGGCAACACTCGCAAGTAGTACCCGCGTCATATTAACATTGTCTTCCGGAGCAACTGTCGTTGACGTGACGGTAGCATTCCTGTCGTCAAACAGCACATATTCAGTTGAAGTGTTTTCATCCCATGTAACATCGGTGCTTATTTCAGTGTAATATCCAGAGAATAACAACGAATCGTCTGGATTCATTTGGTCTAAGGTAGCTACATGTACTACTGCCTCCATTCTAAGTCCCTCAGCTATCGGCATCGATTTCCTCGTCTTTCTAGCGTATCTATAAGACATATGAAAAACAAAACGAATTAGATATGTCATCATTGATATTATTTCCCAGCTAGTATGACCCCAAACTTTTACATTGAAATCAACAGGGGCTTTCATAATAATTAGATCAATAAATTTATAAAATATATTTTTTTGTCGAGTTTCATTTGACAGCAAGTTTGAGCGAGGAGTGACTATGGTTAACCTTTTGTTCGATGCTCTATGGTTCAACTGCACGACATCACTCGTACACTACGAAGCAAGATATATGGAAGACACCCCCCTTTCCTTTTTGATTTGATCATTGTGTTCCCGGAATGTCATGGCCCAGTGGTTACAGGTGTTCGACTCATGTTCGACTACGATGGTGCGTGGGTTCGAACCACACGGCCACACGGCTTGATTGTACACACATTGTACGTACACCAGCACTTTTCATGCATATATTTTTCGACTCTGTGGCTCCTGAAGAAAAATCCACTGCACAGTAGTTGTCTTTCCCAGTGTTTTTGGCATCTTTTCAGCCACGACTGACGGGGCTAAAACTGCATATTTCACTGTCCTTTGGTCGAAAACCGATCGTGTGTCAGCATTTTGCACTTAAAGAATAGCAAGCGTCGGGGGATGACCACACTGAAAACTGAAATGTCATGCGGTGAACATTGGATGACGTAAAATCAGTTATTTTCCGAGCTCCTTAAATTGTAAGGCAACTGAATATATATAAGGTGTATGCATCAGAACTCAAACTTCTGATCACATACGTCAAACATAATAATAGTACACGTATCACCGTTTACTTCATAATGTAATGCAAGGCTTGGGGTTGAAGGTTTGTATAGTTCTGTACATGTTTCGGTGAGCAGTAGGCTACTAATACTGATGTCTCAGTATGTTATATCACAACATCATCCTTATACCTCAATACCCTTTATGTGTAGAAGGATTTGAAAATTTCCAATCCATTAGGCCTCTCAAGCGATGCGAGTGTGGGCCACACATATGGCGTATTCAAAACCCCGTTATCGAGAACGGGGTTTCGAATGACTAGAACCAACACGCGATCAGGATTTTTACTTCCCACCTAATATTGGGGAGTGGATATTAGAAAGAAAAATAACGTCTAGAACAAAGATGGCGGAATTGGGTCGATTTCACGAAACGCTAAGTGGAAGACAAGTGGATGACCGTATGGATCAAAATACAAGAGTTCCAATGCTATAGGTTATTCCCACCCTTTAAGATGTTTCATGGTTTCATGGTTTCATGATCCATTAAGAGGCAAGGATGCGAAGCGATTTAAGTTTTCTGGTTGGTCGACCCTGTTCGGCATCGGAGCCTATCGGCCCTAGCAACACGGTGAAGTCTACCAAACCAGTCAGTGTTTGGAAGACAGAGGTCATCAATGCTACCAAAGCTAGGGAAGCAAACTTGCGGGTTTGTATTCTGCATAACTCAACACCCACTGCAAGAGTGTCGGCTCTTCCAAATAAAACACCTATTGTAACCCAAACAGCTTTTGAAAGAGTTGTGGTGTGTTGTATGACCACGAAACATGTCGCGAAACTGCAAAAATACCATCAAATTTGAAAATTGTGGAAGCGATAGACATGTCACTGCTCTTCACGTCCGCATACCACAACAATCGTTCCAAAAATAAAGTGGTAGCAAAGGCGCAGACAAAAAAGGCAGGTTCAACAACTGAGATTACCAATGCATGCACAGATGTTTGCGACTTCTTTTCTGGTGGAAAGTCCTGTAAAAAGACATGCAAGGTGGAAGTGTACAGAGAAGATCGACAAGAGCAGACCGTTCCAGCATATGCAGTAATTGACGATCAAAGCAACTCGACCATAGCAAAAGCCGAACTCTTTGACCTTCCTAGGATATCCTCTCCACCCACCACCTACGCAAAAACGTGTGCTGGTTCAAGTGAGGTCTCATGACGAGACACAGCTAAGCTCTGGATCAAGTCGACCGATGGTCGAACATTGGACGAGATACCATCACCAGAAGTTGCTCGATACCATCCACATCTCCAACGAATTGCCAACGAGATAGGACCACTCGACCTGGCGATTCCCATTATGCTCCTCGTCGTAATTGAATTAGCTAAAACTGTGCCAAGAGATCTTGACTTCTCCCCTACCAGCTTCACTTACCACTCAGATAGCAAGGTGGCAAATGGGGTTGATAAGATCCTGCAGTTCAGCACCCCTCAACAATGGCGTTATGTGACATCAGAGAATAACCCTGAAGATCAAGGTTGACGGGTCCCAAGCAGTGGAATAACAGAGGCGTCGAGTCTAAAAGTTCCTTGAGCTTTCCCCTCATTAAACTGGGAAAAGACAAGAAGCTCAGACGCGAGTAGATTGGAGTTATGAAGACAGAGATGAATCGTGCAAGCCTGTCTATGAGGGCCGAACAATTCTCAAGTTGGAAGTCCTTCATCCGGGCGTTGATGCTGTTGACCCATATTATGCGATGTTTCAAGGGCGCAGAAGCTTCATATATACGTCTCTGCAAGGGTTGGTACCACTGAGAGATAGTCGGTTGAGGCTTCAGGTCGAGATAACAGTTCTTCCTTGTATCGAAGAGGTCTTCATCGAGAACAAGAAGCAAAACATGCACAAGGCCAGTGGAAGTTTGTACAGATCACGGCCGATAAATTTTGAATCAAGTGAAAGGGTGAATACCTCCCAACTCTTCAAACGAGACGAAAATGGAAAGATAAGCAAAGGAACGTCAAAGTCGGCCATGTAGTGTTGCTTCGAAACAAGAGATCAAAGAGAACCCAGTGGCCTATGGGGATGATTGACGGTTTGTGCACCTAAGAGGATGGGTGTGTCAGAGAGGTCAGTGTGCACCTGCCTTCTACTGGAAGAACCTACGTCCGCCCCATACACGATTTTGTGATGTTGGTCGAGTCTCGAGGATGTCAGTAAACTGTCATCGACTATTGTTTGCGGGCAGGCCCATAACATATGAAAAAAATGAAAGAGTACATCGGCGCGTTAGCACCGCCCGTCGCGCAGCGACGCAGGGGGAAATCTGATGGGGTGATGTGCCCCCCCCCCAGAAGTTTGATTTTTGTTTGATTGAAGGCCTAATTCAAGCTATTTGGTGCACCATTTTTGCGCTATGGTATTGGTTATTATATCTGAAAAACAACTCAATTACAGCTTTGTATCAATATTATTTCTGCATATTTAATGCTCAGACGGCGTATGCCACCCGTTGCGACCTATTTACATCTTTATATATCATTTTTTGCTATACATGTCACAATTTAACAATAATAAACATACAAAGGAACAAACTTTTTGTTTAGTGTGTTTTTTAATTATTTTAATATTAATATTTGTTGGTTACTGTTACATTTGGGTTTATTCGTGCATGTGATGTCACTGTACTACATGAACATGTGTTGTAACGCCACCCTTCGTGGATGCATTTCAGTAAACTTATCCACAACCGTGTCCAAAGAGATGGGATAGTCATAGTTGATGTGGATCAATGCTAGCCCTGCCAATGCTAGCTCCACTACTGGCAATGTAGGACCAGGATGGGTCTTTTTTTTTTTTTAACTCGGCAATGTCCTGGCTGTGAGCTTGAGATAATACCCTAAGTTTCCTTTTCAGGTCATCTTTTTGGGGCATGATGCAATAATTAAGCAAGACGTTTTGAACGACTGGATATGAGAGCTCAACTCGAGAGAGTAGAGATCGAGACAACTTGAATCAAGTAACTTGATATCGCTGAGTAAAACCTTGACACTGACCGACGCGCGTACACCGTGCTCTAGTGTCTGTGTACGCGTGTGATGCAGCGAGATACTACAGTACAATAAAATAAAAACATTCATCCTTCAGAATGGGAGACTTTTGAGACGATCGGTGGCAGCAAACACAACGGTCCTTTTCAATTGTTTTCAATCATTTCGAACATGCACACGTTAGCTTAAAGATGGACTACAACGAAAACTCACACATTAAATTTATTATCGGACCTTGTTTATGTTGTGTTCAGGTAACACTTTATTGTTACGGTCAAGTTTTTCTCTAAATAATTTTGTTGCAATTTGACCAAAAAAATTAGACCTCGATTCTTCGATTTTGAAATTTCCCGCCCTGTACTGGTTCCCGGCAAAGATCCACTGAAAACCACAATGAAATCCACGATATAGTACCAGCGGACTTGTAAACCAGCGAAAAGTGATGACGTACTACCCATGAGCAACCGAGAGTAAACAAAAGACGCCATGTTATTCCGTGTGTATTATGTATGCGTTATTCCGCATTGCATTGTACGGTAAAAATGAACGCACACGATCGACCCGAGTAAATCGTCATGGGTAGTACGTCACACACAAAGTATGAATTATTCATGAGTTAAGGGCTTTTGCTGAAACTGAGTTTTTCTGGGTCGTAGAACGCCGATAAATTTTGGTTTTATTTTGCATGAAGGAACAAGTTTTATTGAATACTAATGATATATTAGTAATCATTATACATTTCTCGAACAAAAACAGCAACACAGCCTTTATCATTATTCCGTTGTAGTCCATCTTTA
Organism: Crossaster papposus; assembly: GCA_037893245.1. Lineage (NCBI taxonomy): Eukaryota > Metazoa > Echinodermata > Asteroidea > Velatida > Solasteridae > Crossaster > Crossaster papposus. The sequence continues at coordinate 204,151 of JBAIAA010000857.1, forward strand.
AACGTGGCGTAAACAATGGAAAAGGACCGTTGTGTTTGCTGCCACCAATCGTCTCAAAAGTTTCCCATTGGGCGTGTGATGGGCTAAAGTAGCAGATAGCAGCGTAAGGCTCAAAATGTGGGTTAAAATAGACCATGTATAGGCCAAGTTCCATAGTTGTCATGTTGTCATTTTTTTTTTTTTGGGGGGGGGGGGGGGGTCTTTTTAGAAGGAAGGCAGACTATTTTTTTTTTAGGGGGGTCCCCCCCCCCCCTGGTTATGGGCCTGTTTGCGAGAATAATGCCAGAATAGTGCCCCGTTTCAACCTGAGGGTAGTCCACCCCATATGATTGTGTCATTTCACGATTTCAGTGCTCACGTGTATTCCTATAGATTTAGTTGTATTGTGAACGTTGTACAGTTTACTTGCCTTTGTGGTTGCATGATCCTTGATAATTGGGTTTTATTGCGATGTTGCTCACATCACATGGGGAGTTATCAGAGATGCCTTTTTAGAAGGAAGGCAGACTATTTTTTTTTTAGGGGGGGTCCCCCCCCCCCTGGTTATGGGCCTGTTTGCGAGAATAATGCCAGAATAGTGCCCCGTTTCAACCTGAGGGTAGTCCACCCCATATGATTGTGTCATTTCACGATTTCATTGCTCACGTGTATTCCTATAGATTTAGTTGTATTGTGAACGTTGTACAGTTTACTTGCCTTTGTGGTTGCATGATCCTTGATAATTGGGTTTTATTGCGATGTTGCTCACATCACATGGGGAGTTATCAGAGATGCCTCCTGTACTCAGCCCAGTACTACTGTTAAGTAGCAACAGCGCCCTCTAGAGTTTGCAGAGTTTTGGGCGCGAGCTGCCAGCCGACCAAACATGTTGCTATTTGAGTACGAACTTGTCTGTGTTTTTCTGTCTTTTTGGCATTTTTAGCAATTTAAAGATTATGTTCATCGTACTGATGATAATAATTGACGGTGATAAAATTTGCTTAAACTTGGATGTAACCTAAAAATATAAAATTGTTACTTTTAATTGTTACTGTTAATTGTTACCATGATAAGTGAAGATCTCATTTTCGTAGGGGACAGCCATGTTTGTTTTCAATACGGTCCCACATGTACTGTATGCATTAATGTTCCTTGTTCATTTTTGAAATTGTCCTGAATCCAAAGTTTGATGTAAAAACAAGTTCTCATAATGTTGTTTATGTGCAGGAGTGGAATATTTGCCATAGACCCCTTTGTGTACATTTTCATGGATAGTTGCCTTGAAGAATAACTTATCTTGGACTTCTGGCGTAAAGTGCTAGTGACATGTCTGTGCCATTCTATAGAGAATTGTTTTTTTAAAGGACTTCAGTCGATTTTCTGATCGTTAAAATAGCTTATTGATCGTTTACTCCAGGTTACGATAGGCCTACATTATAATTTATTGCTCTCAAAGTTTGGCGGCCTTTGAACGTTTGGAGACACAACAGCTCTGTAAGTTTTTTTCGTGTACTTTGTAGTTTGATTTGCCCACACTTGTTCCTTTTGGAAATTTTAGAAGCATAATGTTTGATTGCCATTGGAGGAAGCAATTGATTTTGTGTACTAAATATGTGACACTTCTATTTATACAAGTAAGTTTTAACCATTCCAGTCTGAAATTCCGTTAATACTGCCTTGAGTAGGCCTATGTTTGTTTCCAATTTCCTTTAATAGCGCCGTTGCATGTACATTATATGAGCCTCCATCTCTATACTAAATTCTGTAAACACTTAGGGCCTGCCTTTACCTTTACATTAATCCACGCTCGTCGTCCTTGTTAACATATCTTTGTAGAGTTACCTTCTGTTTATTGTTGTTTTTGGTATAGGCCTATGTACCTTGCTGTTTATGTTTTTTTTTTTGTTTTTTTTTTTGTTCAGGGGACTCGCACTCGACAAGCTCTGCTTTTTGCGGGTCCCCTGCATCTCTTGGTAAATTAACTATTTACTATTAATCATTTTTTTCGTTATAAAAGTATTTAACATAATTGTATGTACACATGAATATTTGTGAATGGATATGTACCATGAGGTGAAATAAAGTAAAGTAAAGTAAAGTAAATTTAATAATTGTTGTTACCTGCTAGCTTGTGCTACATGTGTTTTTGTGCAAATGAAATCATTCCAAATTGTCCATGTCATTGTGTCACTTTGTCCTTCGTGGCACTTTCTCATTGTAATTATCCTTCTTTGGTTTTTACAGTTTTTACAGTTTACCGTACGCACGTCCTTGTGCTGGTTAACTAACTGTATATGGGGCGTCCCACACTCGCCGATTGTCCAGTCTGTGTGTCTCCATTATGTAAATAACAGAAATATGTTCAGTACACGTAAAGTGACACTGCGGTATTCATTTTGACCACTGAATGCAGTGTACATGTATCTAGCATACAGCTGTGCTGACACCCATCGAGTTTTCCCCGAATCCGCAATATTTAGACCTAACATTATACCAAACGAAAAATACACTAAGTATAGATGCCTGAATCTACAGGCGGACAATTACAAGATTGACCGCTCATGGGAACATTTCTTGCTACTGTACTGTGAGTACGTTGTTATACCTTTCATAAGTAAAGTATTCCTGGCTCTCAGCAGTGAAATCTTCCCACCACGACTGTTTTCCAACCCCTCGGATTCACAATTTGACAGGACTGTGACTGATTGTTACAGTAATGGAATAATTAGCGACCAGACTTTGGCAGTATGCTGGTGTAGTCTGTTTTTCATATGACACCGACAGTCAGATAACCGGAAAGGGATGCACATGTTTAGGTAGTCTGCTTGTGCATGTTCAAAGAAAGCGCAGCCGAAATGCGTAACGGGGTTTGTGGCTTCACAGGATACTAGGCATGTTAGACTTGGGTTTTGCTTGGTTATGTGCAGTCTAATTAAGTCTGCTAGTTTGCAATACGCGCAAGACCAACATGTAATGTACATACTTGCTACTTTCATGTGAGTTCAAAAACCTAGACTTGGTTAATCTGCCAGGCGTTTGTACACAGTCTAGCGTAGGTCACACTTAGCCGTATTGAGGTTACGTTTCTCTTATTTTTACCAAACGCTCCGGTGGTTTTCGTCTAGTGCCATGTTACGCAATAAGGAATTTATATTAATCTCTGCTTAATAGAGCTGCTTTAGTTCTTTGCATTCACTCTCGGTCAAGCGTCACATGCACCCTTCTACACGAGATACGAATATCTTTCAGTATGCTTTCTGTTCGTGTGTCATGTCAGACAGCGAGACACTACAAGCCATCCAAACACTGACTAGCTCTATCGACTCTAGAGTCGAATCTGCTTGTAAAAAGATAAGACTGACCGACACCCAAGAGGAAGGGCAACCAACATAGCGATCATAGTTTCGTCGTCACATGCTTTAGAATACCAACGAAACGTGACTACAGAATTTCAAACCAAAAATTGACTTTAAAGCCATCGAGCAAAGTCATAAGGAGACCTTTCTCAGCACCTTGGCACAGCAGTTAAATGCGTCGAACACCAACGCAACGTCTAAGTAAATATTAAACTCCCCTCAAATGCAAGTGCCTACCAAAATAAAAACACGCAGAAACGCCAAGTGTACCGATGGAATGGCAATATCCAACTGCGCCACTTGCTTGAAGAGCGTAAGCAACAACAAGCGGGAATATCGACAACTCACGAGGCAGATCAAAAGGCGAGTAATTACACTATGGAATTCACATTTTAATGCAGAGGCAGATCGTTTTAATTTAGTTTTAACAAACTGCCAACTTGAACACGCCTACAAGATCATCACTATAGAACAAAACACCACCCGCTGAGCACGAACTCAAAATCTTGAGTGCCCTGGCCTTGCTGAGCATTTCAAGAACCACTTCAACCACGACCAAACCGGCGAGCCAATGATGTCATGCCTCGCCAACACCCAACCTCCTCCCCTACACCCAGACCATGATAAACACCCTCCAAACTATGACAAAATCGTCCGAGCGATCAAACGGATGATGAACCAAAATGCCAGTCTAGATCTACCCGCTGAGTCCTCAAGCTTGCATCTGAATCAGCCGCCTTTGTTGAAGTAGCCACCTTAATGACGTCCTCAATTAATACGCCTTGACTATCAATCCCAATAAAACTAAAACTGAAAAACTGAAATTAAAGCCGAAAAGGCAGCCGCTGCCAAGAAACCGGCACCTGAGAAACGACCCAGCATCAGACAATATCAAGCCAAACCAGCGCCCTCTGCAATGCGTACGTGTACTGTTACTCTTTTCGCCCTTACCAGTACTGGGGGCTCTATTCCGACAGCCGCACCGGCTTCCAATGCGGCATCCAAGGCCAAGTCCGCACAAACTGCCTATTCCTTCAAACATTACATCAACCAGCACCCCGTGGACCAAGAGCAGTCGACAAGCTGTAGAGACGGGAAGCATCAGGATGACCGGAAAACACCAGAAGGAGTAAAAGACAGATTAAAACGGTACGTTCCCTTTTGGAGATTTGTATTAAAAGTATTGTAACGTTTTTGGATTCGGGTTACCAGATCCCATTCATAACCCCCCACCCCCCTCCAATCATAGCTAAGAATAACGCATCCAGCCTTGCCCATCCCAAGTTTGTTGGAAAAAAACCATTCTGAGCTCTTGCTAAAACGCTGCATTATCAAAGTAAACAGCCCGCCCATTCAGTTTTCTCGGCATGATCATAGATTCGCGCACGCTAAACCTTTTCCGTGCCCCCTTCCAAAATGGTTAAACTTAAACTTGCTTCAATCGTGACGGCCCTATTAGACCTATCTACCCCTATCCAAGTAAGATCTATCGCTGGCATCACTGGCAAACTAATATCGATGTCGGCGGCTCTAGATCCAGTTACGACGAACAGGCCTCATGACACGCACTGAGATTCATCGAATCTAGATTCCCATGGTTCGAAGTCGTGCACTTATCTCGTGACTCCACCGCAGAACTATAATTCTGTCAAACAAACCTTGACGCATACAAAGGATTTTCCATCAAACACCAGCACGCACAATCTCTCGTATTCTATTCAGACGCAGCAAAACCGGCTGAGGCGGATACGTCCAAGATGTCCGCCAAATAAATTTTAACAGCACGTGGTCGGAAACCGAAACATCGCGCAGTTCAACTTGGCGAGAGCTAGCCGTCGTTCTAAGAATACTAGCGACCTTTCGATTCGGGACGGTAGAGCGTACAGAACGGCGAGTTATAACCGAACGCGACGGTCCTCGCGCGTTCCCTCCCGTCCAGATTTGTAAACTGTTTCGATTTCTGTGGACGGCCGTCATTGGATTTTCTGTGTATGCTATAACTAAGCTTGCACACCTACATGTACAATAAGACGGGGTCTGACCGTAAGTACGGCGCCCATCGCTAAATTAAAATTATAAATTAAAAATAAAGATCACACAACTGTAAAAAGTCCAACTTATTGGAAAATGTTACAAAATTCTGCATGAAATTTAATATGTTTGCACTTTTGGGAAAACTTTCAAGATTTGTGGCTTTTTCAGATAATTTTTTATTGATAAAGACCTTGAAATTTTCGATTCGGGACGGGAGACAACGCAGACTGTTGAGTTTGGGAACGGTTTTGGGATGAAATAGTGTCCGGTCCGTAACCACGACGGAGCGGTATAATTTGTGCACTAGTAAGCGTTCCTTATGTCGTCAGTTGTTTTATAAGACATAGGAGTGAGCTGGGGGGGGGGGGGTGATTTGGGTTATTTTTGCGGCCTTAAAAAAACCATTATAATTATGTCCATGGATAAATTATCTAAACTTGGTGGTTATGCAAATATGGAACGAAAAATTACTAGTGATTAATCATGTTTTATGTTTGAAACTTCTAGAAGAAGAAGGCCACGCCCCTTTTAGGGGTTTCCAAGATTTTTACTTGAGTCTATTTCAAAGAACCGCCTCGGGTGTTTTCTAAGACCTAGAAGTGAAATGTTCATGTTGGAAAACATCCATTCTGGGGGCGAAGGATAATTACAAATCAATAGCTGTCATTTTCAATAGCTGTTCATCGTCAACAACTTTGTTCTGACCTCTAATCTCCAGAGGACTTTTTTATAGGGCAGACGCAGGTGCAACACAATATAAGCGGTACGTTGGACAGTGACCAGTTAGCTTCATATGAAGCAAGATGTGAGACGAAGATGTGAGATGTGAGACAATAGTCTAGATAGTGTATAGATATGGGGGACTAAGGGTGGAGTCAGTCGGTCCCATATCTTGCTGGGTATAGTTTTCAGCATATTCGCTTTTGTGTTGAAAAAATCCCATTGAAATTCCCGCCATCACAGTACATTCCCTTCCATTGAAACAAAGCGGGGCTTCAATGCAAGTGCCATTGTATACTAGCGTGTCAGTCACTAGGCGGGAGGGCGCGTGTACTAGTGATTACATGTAGATTGTATGCCAGGGCTTATAATGAATAACAAAAACAATAGTCTCGATATTTCTTTGAATGGCATATGAAGCACGAATGTGGCAGAGAAAACCCCTCCTCTTTTGTGTTGACCATTGTGTTCCCGGAATCTCAGGAATTTCTTTTAGGTTTCAAGGGGGGGATGGGTTAGGTAACAATAGTGTTGAGTGTGTATAAGGTATAGAAATAAGAGGGGGTACCCCTCAGGGGGGTACCCCTCTGTCACAAATCGTGCTGGGTATATTGAATGGGACGCAAGCACGGCTCACCTCGTGAACACTCGCAAGCCCTGGCTGGCTATAGGCTTGCGTACAACTGTATACGGTCGGTCTCAAACGCAGCAAGATAATGGGACCGCGACCATGGACCGACGGACTCCCCCCTTAGTGCCCCATACATATACACTCTCTAGACTATCGTTACTTAGCGCCCCCCCCCCCCCCCCCCCTCAAAACCTAAAAATAATTCCTGAGAAACCACAACATTCCGCAAGCACATTGACCACCACAAAGGAGAGGAGGTGGTTTTTCTCCGTCATATATCTTTATACCCAGCAACATTTTGGACCGAGCGACTCCCCCTTTAGTCCCGCACACCTATACACTCCCTAGACTAATGTTACCTAACGCCCCCCCCCCCCTCTTATAAACCTCAAAAGAAACCGCCACATTCCACAAGCACAATGACACCACAAAGGAGGGTGTGGGGGGGGGGGGGGGGGGGGGGGGGGGTCTCTCTCTGTCCCACTGCTATGTATATCTTGCTTCATGTGCCCCAAAAGATGCGGCGATGACTCGTATGCCACAGTCATGGTGGATACAATGCTAATGTATTTATTATGTAGCGCGTCTTACCATTTCGGACAGGTGTCTTTTTCCCGCGTGGAAACGTGTTCCACACCTAAAAATAACAGTTGCCCAAGTCATGTTGAATATAATTATAGAATATGATGCACGAAATACGGTTAATAAGTCAGTAATTCGTCCATAAACAGAAGATGTGACACCATGATTAATGATTGATAGATGCCCTAAACGTTGTATCATTTTAATTTGTTGCGCTTGTGCATTTTTACTGTGGTGAAATACTATACGTTATTACATGTATATCATTCGTCTACATAACAAAATGAATAAATTATGATGGTTGATAAACTGAATTATTTATATCATCCCAACACTTGACAGATCAGTGGTGCACCCAAATGGGGCTCGGGGGCTTAGGCATACAAATGAAACAGGGTCACACCACCGTATAACTACCCATATCGGACGAGTTTCGCGCGCGCGCGGACAATGAAACTTATGAAGGCAGCGACGACGAGCGAAAGGAGACATAAAAGATCAGTGTTGCAACCCCCCCCCCCCTTCCTTTTGTGCTTTTGAGCAAAGTTTATTTCATTGCAAAAAAACACACACGAAACTCCCAAAAATCGGTAGTATCGATGTACATCGATTTAACCTATTTGACATGTTCCAGTGTGTTTGTTTGCTTGCTAGAAGACAAATTGCTCAAAATACACTGACCCATTAACGGCTGCTTTTCAACTCTGTGCAACATAGCGCACTGAGATGTTGAAAGCAATACAAAGTTTTGCAACAAATAGGTCACGATCTTGAGTGGAAAATAGTGATTGTCTATACATGTGCAAACAACTATTAAATATTTGTTGGCACTCGATAATCTCAATTCGTTGTTTTGCTTACAACAGATTAGTAACGTAGATATACACGTGCATCTACATACTACATACACGTGTATCTACTGCTTGTTGCTTACTAAGACCCATTATCCGCATCCAAAAATGACATGGATATAGTACAGGGCATTCGGGTTAAGTTACTTTGCTCATTGTATGTCATGAATAAATAATGTCCAGTTCTGATCAGCGGGCCACTCTTTCAACGTCTCTTTAGAGACTGAGACTTCCTGCGTCAAGTATTTATTCCACATGATACCACCCGGGAGAATGCACCCTGAAATCTTCGACCGGTGGCGAAAAAAATCAATATGGTTGTGCACTTTCTCGTATGGTGTAGTTGTGTAGGGCTGGCTATGTACTGGATTGTCTTACACGTAATTACAGTACATAATACGCCTTATCTTGCACTCATTTGCACTTCATATAACAAGTCATCTCACGCGTACTGGCAAAATAAGGAAAAAAATCCCGTTGATCAATTAAAACTCCCCGAGAGTTTGTGAAATAGATTGGGTTTATTGCGATAGGGTATTGATATACGTCAGGCCTATACGTCATGTATACGTCAGGATATACGTCATGTGTACCAAAATACACGCCATTTGTTGCCTATAACCTCTGACCCATTTACAAGTAAAACATTTTCTGGCCAGTTTTATATAAATGGCATTAAAATGTTGAAACAAATTTTGAAACAAATTAGCTCCATGCTTTCATTTCCGTTGGTATTTATTTAAGACGTTCGCATTCGTTATCAGACCGGACATTTTCATGTTTAACCATTTTGGTAACACATTTTGGTAACAAGTTTGAAGTTGTGTCATTCGGTTTAAGTAATCATTACATTTAGCGAGTGGTTGGTTAATGGTTATTGGTATGCAATGTTTTTTTTGTCGTTCTTTTTCATTTTTTATTTGGCACTTATACTGTATTCAAAATAAGGGAAAACAAAGGCAGTGTGCGATTTCTTTTAACTCTTTACGTGTTTTAGTTTTATTGGTTTTATTCTAGTTTGTGTATTTTTAAAATATCTGTTATCTGATGTTCCATGCATAATATAGGTTTTCCTGGTTATTTTAGCACCTATATCTCACAAAATCCTAATAACGACATATTAACTTAGCCCCCGAAAAACGTGAAGCTCAATTCTCAATGCTAATTTCAGAAAGTTAGCAATGAAAGTGCAGTATGATTAAACTTTGTAGCATTCTGTTTTTGTTTTTTTTAAATTCGTCTTTTAGTGCGTTCGGTGTTGAATTAAAAAGGCAAATTTTTGGTCATTCGTTTTTTTAGCGCTTTGGTCATTTCAATTTAGACAGTGCATTTTGTCTTTCCTAGCACATTGAATATTTGATATTTTTGCGTTTTCATTCAACTCGTCTTCTGGACAAAATAGCTGTCAATTAAGGCTGAAGTTAAAATTGGTATAAGGGTTCGTTTTTCCTTGTCCTTGTTTTCTTTGAATTTTTTTTAAAAAAAACCGGTATGTTTTTCCTTTTTTTACAGATTTAAAATCGAAAATTGATAAAGAGTTCGTTTGTTTATACGATTTTAAACCGGTAAATGATTGGACGGTATGTACACGGAACTGTCTGGTAAAGAACACTCTCGCGTCGAAGACCCCCACAGCATTACACGTTACGTACCTTCATAAGAACAGAACAAATACATTATCAAGAGGAAGTGGGACTACATACAAAAAACAATCAAGAATTGACGACGATCTGATACATTATGAAGCAAAATATAAGAGGGGACGGAACCCCCCCTCCCTTGTGGTGGTCATTGTGCTTGCGGAATGTTGCGCTTCAAAGTATAGCGGGAAATAATTGTCTTCGGAATTCGGGCAACGAATATAATGCGTGCCAGGTGTACTGTAAAAAAAAAGGCGTTACGTAATGAGTTCACGGAGTAGTACGTGTATACATAGGAAAGTGGGGCACAAGAAAGCCAGTTATAGCAGGCACTCCACAAGAACCACCTCGTCCATTTGAGGAATTATTGATATTTAACAAATTGAAGCCCACGCCCCCACTGAGTAAAGCGCTGAATGGTTTTGGGCACAGGTTTTCAGAGCAAATACAAAATGTTATCTCTATTTTTGTTCTTCTGGACGTCACGTTTCTACGATGAAGTGAATTCAGGCGTTTTGCTAAGTGATGCTGTTCACAAGTTCGGAATGGCTTATTTTGCCGCACTGTAAGATAACAAGTAAGGTAAATCGTGAGCCTTAATCTCTGGACCATGTACAACTTGTATGGATTTATTGTTAGGATTTTGTTCACTTATTTTCAATTTAAAGGCCACATATAAAATATATTTGAAAGGAAAAGTTAAAGACTCTTTTGTAACAAATTTAATAAAGTTTGTTTATATTTAATTGTAATATGATAGTATACACGTATGAGTTCCAGGAGCATTACAGAAGCTCAACTTTATAGTAGTAGTAGTCCGTCGAAAACGACGAAGACGTCCTCACAAATCTCCACTGAAAGTCATTGTCATTGTTGAATTGTCATTGCTGATTAGGATGTACCCGCATGTGACTACGTATGCCAAATTCTGAGGCACAACGTCTTCCACAGACCTGGCATCCTGATGACATGACCGATCAATCGCAGCAGACGTTGGATGATCAGTGCTTCAATGTTATGGCAGTTGGCAGACTGTAATACCAGAATATGAGGGATGCGATCAGCCCAAGTGATGCCAAGGCCAAGGATGCGTTGCAATAATCGAATATGAAATGTCTCAAGGCTACGTATGTGAACTCTGTACAGGGTCCAGGCCTCACAGCCATACAGCAGGATGGAGATACAAATGGCGACATATACAGCAACCTTCGTTTTTGTGTTGAGGTCTCTGTTCATGAAAACACGGCTGGAAAGCCTACCAAAAACTCCAGTGGCCCGCCGGATTCTGTTGTTGATTTCATCATCGATGGTGCAAGACGATGAGACAATACTCCCGAGATAAACAAACTGGTCAACCTGCTGCAGATCTTCATTGCCGGTGCTGAATGTGACATCTGGTGTTGGGTTGTTATGTCCAGTCATCTGACGGAGGACTTCGGTTTTACGGGCATTAACCACCAGACCTGCGCGGCTATATGTGTCGGTCATGACTGATAATAGTGTGCTGTAGACCAGTTGCTGTATGGGATGGGAATGCGGCATCATCAGCAAACTGAAGGCCCAGTACGGCATCAGTCCTGTTCTTGGTCCTTGCCTGCAGTCTACGAAGGTTTGAAGATGCTACCATCCAACCTGTACCGAATAGGCACATCAGTAATGTTGAGACTGTGACTGAAAAGCAGAGAAACTGCAGCAAGGTAGAGATTGGACATCACTTGAGCCAAGACACAGCCCTGCTTTACTCCTACGTTGACAGGAAAAGGGTCGGAGACCAGACCACCTGCAATGACACAAGCTGACATTCCGGTGTGGAACTCTTTCAAGACAGCAGTAAATTTGGACGGACAACCGCACTTGGCAAGAATATTCCACAAGATGTCACGATTCACTGTGTCGAATGCTTTTGCAAGATCAATGAAAGCTATGTACAGGTCTTTGTGTTGTTCTCTACAATTGTCCTGTAACAGACGCGCTACAAAGATCAAATCCGTGGTGATACGGCCCTGGCGGAACCCACACTGTGACTCAGGAAGGACGATGTTGACGACAAAGACAAGTAAACGGGCAAGAAGAACACGTGCAAGGATCTTAGTTCCCAGCCACTGCAAGCAGTGAGATGCCCCGGTAATTGCCACATTTAGCTCTGTCGCCTTTCTTCGTGTACACAGTGACAATGTTGGCGTCTTTCCACTGCTGATGTAGTGTTTCAGCATCCCAGACCTTAACGACAAATTTATGGAGACGGTTTTGGACAGCGTGTCCACCATATTTAAACAGCTCCCCTGGTAGTAGGCCTCGGCCTTGTTGGTTTTGTTAAGCTGAGACACGCCTTATGAACTTCCAGGAATGTCGGCATCCGGTCAAGATCTTGAATAGGTGGCAAAGTAGGTAGGCTGTCGATAATGCTGGGATCAGCAGGATTGACACGATTCGACAGCTCGCTGAGATGCTCAGTCCAGCGTGAAAGAAGACCTTGACGATCTCTGATGAGGGTGGTACCATCAGCAGAACGCAATGGGGGTACACGTGTTACGAGCAGGGCCATAAATTGATTTTATAGAGTCATACAAATTATGAAAATCATTGGCATCGGCAAAACCTTGAGTCTCAGCCGCCTTTTTGCTCCACCAGTCATTCTGCATCTGCCGTAGGGACGACTGAGCCTCGGATCGTAATTGGGCATATTTGGTAAGAAGGCTGGAGATGAAGGGTTATTGACCGCAGCAGCATGAGCCTTGTTTTCCCTCTGAAGTAGCTCATGTATATATCAGGGACATTGTCGTCAAACCAGTGTTGGTGTCGACGTGTCGACGTGACGAGTGCCCAAATACCGACATGGCGGTAGCATGCATGCTCGAAGAGATATTTTCCCACTCTTGTGTTAGAAACTCGCAAGGATGGTCAGCGAGTATATGGGTAGACATACGTTACTAAGTATGTCTACGTCAAATCGTTTTCTTACCAATACTTTTTAGAATTCACTTGAACTTGTTTAAGTCAACCACGCTAGGCATCCTTTAACCTATTTTTGTTACCCAAATTACGAATACCTCGTTTCCCCCCGTTTTTGTTGGCAGAGCTAAATATTAAGTTGTTACCATTGTGCACATGATTTTCAAAAAGGTTTTAATAGGCTAACTGTGCCAGTAAGCATAGCAACTTGGTGAATTTGAAGCTCGTCAATACTGATGATATCTGGAGATCAGGTAAATGCGCTTAAATTATAGGGTTTACTTGTAGTAATTTTGGGTCATTACTATGTTCTCTTAGTTATTAAGTCACTTATATGCTGTAGAATATGTTATTGAAGTAAATATGTGTAAGTAAAATAAACTTTTCAAAAATAAAAAAACATGAAATATATCGAAATATGGGAATACATTTATTTCACGGCAGGTATTAACGACCGGCATGTATTAACGATTTATAAAAATCGGGCACCCTTCCTAAAAGAATTGTAGGAGTCTCCATTTCTAAAAATCTTCTAGGGCTATAGGAATATTTCTGCCAAGTTCGGTGCTTTGGACCAGTCGGTCACGATTCCGACCATTATGCCACCTGACTACTGGGCGTGGCCGGAGAAAACCTTGACCAGGTACATACAAGTAAGTTGCAGTACAGGCCAACTTGATAAATCCCCCCTGGTTTGGAGTAGAGTTATGTTACTTAATTGTACCATAAGCTACTCCCACTCACACTGAGCCCCTGACTTACTTAAATTGCTCATGATTACTGTTTTTTCTTGTATTCATTTCTATAAGTTCTTTTGTAATAAAGTTTTGATATTCATTTTTATTGAGCGTACAAAATATTAAGTAATTTAATAAGTTAATACAATGAGCAAGAATTGACTAAAATGAGTAACAAATGAGTAAATCGAGCAAGAACTGAATAAAATAAGCAAGAAACTAGTAAAATGAGCAGCAAATTGAGTAAAAAGATCAGCAAGACGAGTAAAAAAAGCAGCGAAATTAGTAAATGAAGCAACACCATGAGTAAAATGAGCAGCGAGAGGAGTACAAAAAGCAGCGAGATAATTAAGATGAGCAGCAAAATGAGTAAAATGAGCTAGAAATAAGTAAAAGAAGAAAGAATTGAGCCAAAGGAGCACGAAATGAGTAAATGGAAGAAAGTAAACGAGAAAGAAATTAGTAAAAAGAGTAGCGAAATGAGTAAAAGAGAAAGAAATGAGTAAAATAGCAAACAATTAGTAAAAGGGGCAAGAAATTATTAAAACGAACTAGAATTGAGTAAAATGAGCCAGAATTTAGTAAAAATTAGCAAGAATTGAGTAAAAATTTCAATAATTAAATACAATGAGCAATAATTGAATAAAATGAGCAATAATTGAATGCAATAAGCAAGAATTGAGTGAAATGAGCACGAATTGAGTAAAGTGAGCAAGAACTGAATAAAATAAGCAAAACAAGAATACAATGAGCAGGAAATGAGTAAAATGAGTAGCAAGATGAGTAAAAAAGCAGCAAAATTAGTAAATGGAGCAACAAATTTAGTAAAATGAGCAACAAGATGTGTAAAAAGAGTATTATTGAAGAAAAAAAGCAAAATGAGTAAAATGAGCAAGAAATAAGTAAATAAATAAGGAATGAGTAAAAGGATCAATAAATTAGTAAACTGAGCAAGACATTTGTAAAATGAGCAAGAAATGAGTAAAAAGAGCAGCCAAATGAGTAAAAAAGCAAGAAATGAGTAAAATAGCAAGAATTTGGAAAAGGGGCAAGAATTTAGTAAAATGAGCACGAATTGAGTAAAGTGAGCAAGAATTTGATAAAGTGAGCAAGAGCTGAATACGATGAGCATGAAATGAGTACAATGAGCAAGGATTGACTAAATTGAGCAGCAAGATGAGTAAAATGAATTTGAGTAGGACTATGAATTATCTAGCATCACATTAGACAACTTGTCGTTATTCAAATAATTTTGAGTCGTGTCCTGGGGTGAACCAGTGGAGCGAGGAGCAAGCTTCAAGGTGGTTTCATGCAAGCTTGCAGGGAGATGCTCTGTGGTTGTTGGATGACCCCAGCTACAAGTACACGTACAGCGTGCTTGTCAGGCTGTTGGAGCGGAGATTCGGGTCAGCTCGACAGATTGAAAATTATCTCGTCGAACTGAGACATAGACGTCAAAAAGCCAAAGGAGAGCTTGCTAGTATTGGGCAGGCAATCCACGAGCTGCGATGCGAACATACCCTGAGATACAAGAGGATGCTCGGGAGAGGTCGGCTGAGAACCACTTTATTGACGCTGTTGGCAGTCATTAAGTGAGAGAGGTCACCAATAGGGCCCGTCCAACAACTTTGGAAGAAGCGCTCGAGGCTGCCCTGGAGACTGAATATTTTGAGAAGGTTCAGCAGGAAAGGTTGCTTGACCGGAAGCCCGCCAAGTTGGCGAGGACTGTTGACCCCAGAGCAGAGGTTGGTGAAAGTCTGAGTTTGTGGCCAAGTTGAAGAAGGTGTTGTCAACTCAGATCAAGAGCCAGGATCCCTGTAAGGGTGTGATGTCTCCTCGAACACACAAACACTAAAACAAACTATTTTGGAACCCTGCGGTGTTTCAATTGTGGTGAGAGAGGGCATTTTGCTCGGGAGTGTAAGGAAATTCCGAAGCTTGTAAACTGCAGTCAGCCCTCCCCCGTAGGGTCAAAAAGACAACTCGGTGACAGCAATGGCGGTGGTTAAAAAAGCTCAAAACAAAAGGGATGGGCAAAGAGTAATAACTCTGCCCGATCCAAGTTGTGGTCTTCGCTATGGCCTATTTGTGTCGATTCCTGATCGACACCGGATCCACGAACACCTTGATCAATAGCACGGTGTACTACCAAATCCCAATTGAGAAGAGACCCGTATTGGAGAAGTTGTACATTTATTGATTGTTGTGAATAAATCATCATTGTTGATCCTTGTTACCGACAGTCCATGGACTGTCGGTAACAAGGATCAACAATGATGATTTATTCAGTTGTCACGATGTCTTTGTTGGCAGAAGGTTTTACGATCATCATAATCGGTGGTAAGTTTCCTACCAAACGGAACTGCAACCTCAGCCTTGAGGTCGCTCCGAGTGGTCTCTCGTCTAGAGATGAGTCTTGGTTTGAGAAGATTGTCTCCATTCCAAAAGGTGTCAGACTAGTCTTAACGAACTTAGGTTGGCTCGGGGAAATTCCCGCCACAATACAAAATATAAAGGCTCTTTTATTTATTTGTATTTACGTGATCCCCTCACACCCCCTCGGCAAGCGGTATATTCCCGTTCCTCATTTTATGCCAAAATGGGTTATGTGGGCAAAATCCGGCCTTCTGATTGGTCGAGAGCCCGTTAAAGTTAGACGAAATCGACTGGTTAGACGGAAATTTGAATAGATAAGTATAAATGCTGAATAAAGGTGAAAAACGTTAAATATAGCCTGAAAAATTCAAACTCATTGACTCTCAAATTTGTATCCTAGTGGAGACATCTCTTTGTTCTCTTGTACAAACTGCTTAAAAAGTCGGGCACCTTTTTCAAAATGCTCCTATTTCAACCACAATTAATTTCCTGGGTTGAAATTTCGATATACCCAATATACCCTATAGTATACCCTAACCCAGACACTAACCCTAACCCACATCCTAAACCTAGTTTTTGAGTAATTTGAGTACACTCCAAAAATCTAATTCGTGAAATTCCCAGTGGAGACCTATTCATCTATAGAAATTTACCCTCCGGAGACCTTTTGTCTCCATTATACACATTGTGTTCAGGTCTCCAGAGGGTACCGAATTTCAGATCATTATTGTGTTGTTGTGTTTGGTTATCTATACACTCTAACTGCCCTTGAATGCGGGCAAAAACCGTTCCGGATGCCTTGGAAGGAGAACAATTCGACTTCACTCAAGAGGTGAAGCGCCATACTGCTCGCAGCATCAACTTAATTTACCCTTCGTGAGAACAGGAGAAATTCATTACCAAGAGAAGAAAGAAGACATTCAAAACAGATCAAATGAAGGAATGCCTTCAGTAGTTACTTAATGAAGACCCCCTGTTATATAAAAGACTAAAACAGCATTCTCCGAATACCAAGATGTGGGACAAAGTACATGCGCTGTGAGTGTGGTGGTACGTGTACATGTACATGTATATATAGGGCCTATAGACGGAATGCTGACACTCAACCTTGCTCAGCATGTTCCTCAAGCCTGCAACAGATTGCACCAATCCTAACAAAATGGAGACATAAACGCAATAGAGAAAAAGAAACACCTTGGAAATTATACGGATTGGGTTAAATTGTTTCACAAGGAATTGTGTGTACAAAATATATGTGACACGATCAAGCGAAATCAGTCGGATGTCGGCCCTGGTCAAAAAAATGAGTGTTCATGTAGTTTCAAAGAGGGCATCTGTACGTTTTAAAAACTGAAAACCCCATGTTGATACGATGTTTTGTTGTCGAGTTATGTAAATTTGTTTAAATACCAACGAAGAATACAGTGCATTTTGGGATTCGCCGACATCCGACTGATTCGGCTTGATCGTGTCACATATAGGGCTATGCTTAAGTACAGGGACGAAGGGGGCAATAATGCCATGTTTCCACAGGGCTGCACAAATTATAATGTATGTAGAGAAATTACCAAAGTCCAAAAAACCAAAGTCCAAAAGAGCGGAACATTTTCTAACCATATTGATTCAGATTAATGACAAAACAATCAAATAGAGATCTGCGTTCGTTAAGTTACAAACGGGAGCGGTCGGGCTCACATCTATGTCATACTCATAGGTCCAGTTATTACAGTTGTACATTTTTTGTGTAAAAACAGAAATGGTAACACGACATTCAGCTTTTCCAGTTTTGGCGTTCGATACATTTCAGAATACATAAATATGTTGTTACAGATGGAATTTCCCTTCTTTTTAAAAACTCACCTGCTACTTTTCTCTACTTATTTATGCTTAAACATCTACGGTATTTTAGTGTAAAGTGTTTTGCAGTGGACCCTTGTGTAACTACATGTATATTGTACCCTCTTTAATCTGTTTCTGTACCCAATGTGTATTGTTAAATGTTGATCAGTGTAGGGTTGACTGGTTATGTAACAGCCCTCTGCATTGTTGGGTGCGAGTGTATTTTTAAAAAAGCAATTGTACCTTGCCTATGTTCCAGCCTAGCTCGAGTTTTCTTCACCGGTATAGGCCTTTTCTCAACGAGCTGTGGCTATTGCAGCCTGCAGTCGAAGAGCATCGACCAGAACAATTTTACGACAGTAGATTACGCCATTTTTACAGGTGGTATGCCATCTATTCCAACTGATGGGTGTCAGCAAAACAGCCTTCGCCATTGGCCACACCTTGGCCCGACCAGTACTGCCATGTACTGCCTGTAGATACGGCGAGATATTGCTGTTCTCTTTCTCCTTCGATGGTCTGAACCACTTAGTTCCCACAAGGCTGTGAATCATCACTCCTGTTGTTCTCCTTCAAGTTGGTGGTCTGAACCACCCGGTTGTTGCACTCTTCGATAGCCTTCGATAGATTTCAATTGGCTTAAATTAATTTTGGTATAAATGTTGCGTTCTTATGATTTAGTCGCACGTAACAATGTGCATGGCGTCATCATTTACAATGTGCAAAGTGTTTACAATTATTTTAGTTCAGTGAAGATTTATTTATTTATTTATTTACAACCATCTTTAATGAGGGTAACCCATCCAGCAGAAGCTGATCATTTGGGGCCCTCAGTAGAGAGAAGACAATGAGAAGAAGGTACAGTTTTTAGAGGTGGGAGGAAAACCCCCGAAGAATATCCTGGGGAAAACCCACGGAGTCGGGCAGGGACTGAAATCCCAATCCACATATATTGGCCCAGGCGGGGTTCAAACCCGGGAAATAGTGGTGGAAGGCGAGGAAAGAACCGTTACGCCAACCTGACTCCCCTTGATAGATACATGATACATGTAGATACTCGTTAAGACGTGAAATAAACTTCTGAAACTGGTAATTATGATGGTAATTTTAGTGTATAACGGCTATCTTTCGCATTAATGACGTTAAAGCATTTGAAAGCCGAAGTCGACATTGTACCGGTGAATATCATGATACCTGCACTGCGAAAAAAATAATAATAATTGGACACAGAAGACATAATGAATTCTAAATACAAACATAAGAAAAACTTATCGTTTTGAAGTTTCTCAGTAACATAACTCCAGGTGTGATTCTAAAACCTCCCAGTTTTGCAATAATTGTGCAAACAACTATATAGGCCTAGGGGCTAAATTTATAGAATGGTTGGAAAATTACCAAAAAAATTAACTGTCCTTGATGTCCCGCTGGGAAGCTCATTTGTGGGTTATAATGCTTTTTGTTTTGTTATTTGTTTGTCCTAATATGTTTTCGTTTTCTAGTTATATTTCATTGTACATCCAGAATTTAAATGGCAAATGTCTAAATTGGTTTGGTAAAAGCGTGTGAATTTTTATTTCTAGGACGAAAATGAATGTGAGAGTTGGTAAATTTGAATGACAAATAGCTGGGAAAACCGGTATTATAAAAACCGGGAAAACCTGGAACGGACCAATTTGTTTGGACAATATACATATAAACTGTAAAATTCTAAATATGGGATTTCCATATTTGTCTTGTATAACGTATAGGTCTATAACCCTAAATATGCACTTATTTATATTTATAATGTATATTTATACGTTCAAGTGTAAACTGAAATCATTTCTACTTAATTTATTGTAATTTGTTAAGTCATTTCAGCCAATATTAGACTGTAACCCGTCTTGCTTAATATCAAGTCCATACTTAACATGTTTAACCGATGCATGTATCATATAGTTATGTGATCACAGTAAAAACACTGAAATCAGTGTTTTTTGTCTTATCTTGTCCTGTTCTGTAAGGTACATCCGCAACAAGCTTTAGCTTTTTAGGATGATGGCTCCACACTTGGTTTTTAATGTACATGTACATGTAATATTCAATGTAATTAAGAGTAAGAGTGTGGGAAATAAATGTTCTATTCTATCTAGTATAATGTGTATAATTGTATCTTTTTTCAAATACTTCTTTGTACCCATTTGCTTCGACAATTTGACGCGTCAACAACTGGAAGAAATACGGTTTCTGCATATGCAAATAAATAATACTTTCGATTTCATGCAAGAAATAAGTAGGCCACAGCCTATTTTTTTTTATGTGCAGAAAAACCTATACTAAACACAACAAATTGAACTGGATATTATCACGATTTAGCTTTATATTTGGCTTTTCTTGCCGTGATCATGAAATCATGGATTCCCAGGAATAATATCAATTTTTAAACACGAAGGAAGATGTGATGCAATTATATAAAGGGATCGTATACGTTTGATAATTGGAACCCACTGTTTGTTTCAATCATAATCATAAAACTAACCTGTAAACAAATTCATTTCAAAAGGTGGTAGCGATTTTAAGATATTGCCGAAAATCTGGAGCGGTTATTTCCACGCAGGAAGAATAATCTGCATTGGAATGCACAATCTGAGAAACGTCACTACAGTAACGCTTCTCAGATTCAAAATTTTGAGGAAAAAAAGTGATATCTTTTTTCATAACTACAGTACTTCGAAGTGAACAGTTTCTAAAAATGCATTATACTATCCAAAGCTGCTGTACTTCTTACCAAGTAAGTTTGTATTGCCATTAATTTTTGGAGTAATTACCAAACGTATACGATTCTTTTAACTGTTTGCAAAAGAAAATCCAAACTGTATTGTGGAATTGTTTAAAACCTAATATGTCAAGAAAGTGCGCTTTTTGAAAATAAATATTTAACATGAGATTTGTGAACACAAATTTTCTAAGTCTGATTGGTCTATTGCTGCGTATTGTAAATGAACGACACTTCGTTGGTGTTGTTGTGTATGATATTTTGTTAGGTCACATTCAAAATCCGTCCAAAATTCATTACAAATAAAATACAAAGATTTGTTTTTTTACATTGACAAAACCTTGTTATTAAAAAATATATATTGCAGTGTACCGTACGTACCTGCACTATAAACAATAACTGAACGACGAAATCAATGACGACAAACGTGTTTATAAGGACAAAAATAAGTCTAGCGGTATAGCGGCGTTACTCACCTGCTTCAAAGTAAACCACAGTTCAAACCGCCTTGTATTGGGTTTGTTTTCCTGTAAAATCCCTTGAGCCCTGAATCTTTGACAAAGCGTCCTCTTGATAAACCTGGACGTGAAAAGAACACCAGTGATTTGGGTTTCCCGGGGAGGTTACTAATCTCCAACCCCCAAGGAAATGCGGCACAGCCGGCCGACCCCAACTAAGCACCGATCTTTTCTTCTATCACGAAAAAGGGCACAGTGGTCGCTGGTAAATGAATACTGGCGCACGCCATCAGTAAATTAAATTTCCCAGTATTTATCAGATTAAAGTGAAAACGCAAGTGTACAGAGCGACAGTTTTGGTTTCAAAGATTAAGTTGGATACAGGCTTAGCACCAGTATACGCCTAAACGCAGAAAGCTTTAATTATCATTAAGAATTGTTATTAATATTCGGGGGTGTACATGTACATGTACATGTACATGTATATGTTTTCTCTAGTAATTTATAAGTATTTTATTCTTCGGCAGATCTAGTCAACGAAAATGAATATTAATAGATATTTGATTTAAAGATGGTGTGTCCGTACCTTTTGGATGTAGCACCCTGAATTTTTTTCAAAATTGAATAGATAATGTTCTAGCATTGCATTTGTTATGAGCTTTCAAATGAGAAATATCACCAACAAATCGGCCCACAGTGGTGTAACGAATTAATTAATTTTAAACTTTTGAATTAAGAGCGTCCCGCTCCTAATTCGTGTGAGGCCTAGTATGCGCATGCGCTTTTTCGACTGCATCTCAACGCGCATCTCAACGCGCGTTGTATAATGTTGGTACATAATTATTTGGGCATTTATGCATTCAAATAGCGGATGTTAAAAAAATAAAGCGTGTAAGTTGACCGCCATATGCATAACGTACGAAACTTTACGAGAAACCGAACTTCCGGGCAGATCGAATAGGAGCTTCAACGTAGTAAAGCAAGTAGTTTTATGGAAATAATAATTTTGATGCTGTTCTTTTTACTGAAAGGTAGATAAAAACGTTTAAATACATATTAGTTTTAATTTCAATTTACAAAATGTAAATAAGAAAAATGTTTAGTTTTGTCATACGTACGCCATTTCATTGACCTTGTTCACGCACTAGTCTTTCTAAAAAGCGAAGACCACATGCATTATAATATAAGGCGGTAATAGCCATATAATTTATGTAAGGAACTAGTACTACGTCCGCACACGTTCACGGACTGACATGCAGTACAGGAATTGTGTAAACCTTTGAATTGAATGATGCCAGACTTTATGCGTTCCAAGCTTCACTTTCAATTTTTGATAAGACCAAATAAAAAAAAAACATGTTTAGCGTCACCGCCCGCTTCCTTTTTGGGGGCCGCCTCCTTTTTTTTTTTTTTTTTTTTTTTTTGAAAAAAATGAAAATTTGATTTTTTTTGTTTTAAGATAATAAAATTTTAAGATCGTATTTAGACTTTAGCATCACCACTGTGTACATGCTCTGGAAATATTTTTTTCTAATAGGAAGGCTAGGGTGTGACGTGTAGTCGTGTACGGTGCATACTTGGTCGACCATCATGAATTTTAATTGTTAATCGTGGGTGAACCATGTTTTAATTTTAAATTGGAAGATAGGGTGTGACATGTTTACTGCATGACTCGAATTAAAATGTGTCAGGGGGCCATTTTGGGGGAAAAAAAGAAAAGGGCCTCCTCCTTCCTTTAAAAAAAAAGGCATGACGCTTAACATGTTTTTTTGGTTTTTTTGGCCTAAAGGGGTACTGAGCCCTGAAATCCCAGACAATTTCATGTTTTGGATTGTTTATTTTCTTGTTCTATCTTTTTGGTTAAGTCGGTAGAAAAAAATGCCGAAAGCCGATGGGCATATCACACCAACTTTGACCTTTATGACCTACATGGAGACTAAATTGATTTAGGTGACCTTAATATTAACTTAAAATTGCGTAGTGACTTGTTGCTTTTTTATTTGAAGGCTTAAACTGTTTTTGACTTTATAACGTAATAACTTGTCCCATTCTGTTACTGTTCCTGGAAAGAAGCTATACTTGTATGCTTCTTTTGTTGCTTTTTTCTGAAAGAAATTATGTTTATGATCCCTGGTGCTTCTAGATATGATGATGACAGAATGGCGACCACGTTGTTGCATACAGCATACAGAGTATCTGGATTCTTTCTCATTTGTATACCGGTACTTACTTCTGCCTCGACATTACTTGCAGAACATTTCCTCGAACCCCCACTAAATCGTGCTTAAAAAAGGTAAAACTTGTTGAAAACGTGCCAAACATCCGGGTCTCTTGTGCAGCCATTCCACGCATGCGTACCATTGCATCTTCCCATTCAGGTGTGTTTGTTTTTCGTGCCATCGTTTAAAAATCTACCGATTTTTGAAGATTTTCAAGGATAAACGATCTTAGCGGGAGCGTGAGTACCCCCATCGTATATTTCATTGGTATTTGAGGGCCAAGTTGTGTTAGATTATGCTGCTGCAGGGGGCAGATTAAAGTTTAAACAACAAATCAACGTTAATAAAATCATATCTTGTCTAACATCATGGCGGCTACTCACTGAACAACCCGGCATGGCCGACAATCCCGCGCAGCATGACGTGACAAAATTATGTTCTGGTACATCTGTAGCTGATTGCCGCAATATCGCGGTCTTAGCCGGCCTGCTTAGCCAGCCCGATGTTAGCTGGCTACTCTTATAGACGGTCTTAACTTGGTCTTAAGGCATGTTCCCATTGGACTTAATTTTGTTAGAGTACCGCGACTTTTCTTCAGAACGACAACATTAAGTCCAATGGGAACGCACGGTAAACACACCTCCCTGTCTATTTACCGCGACCGTGATGTAAAAAAAACAGGCCGAAAGAGGTCCCGGGAGAGTTCCGCGCAGCCACGGTAAATTATCAGGGCCGCTAAAAAGTCCAATGGGAACGCTCCGCGCTGTAAAACTACCGCGACCACGCTGTAAAACGCTATGCATAGGTCAAAGGTGACTTTGCACAGTGCCCGCAATGTGTGACATTCTGCCAGTCTCGAACAGCGAATGTACCGTTCCGTCGCGGAAAATAAGTCCAGGTGGGAACGCGCGGTAGATTCACGCTAAGGAATGCCGCGGTAAGTCTCCGCGTGGCCGCGGAAGAAAAAGTCCAATGGGAACACGGCTCTAGTCGCCAAATTACTTAGCCCGTTGCAATAAGTCGGTCTTTACAAAGCCTGCCTAGAGTAATGATTTACAAACAAATGCCCCATGGTTAGGTCTAAATAGGACGAAGAGGGCCCTTCTAGTTCTTTCAGACAGCCCGGTGGGAGGACGTATCTCATCATGGGTATCTTTTAGGCATCGCATCACAAACAATCAGTGGGTACTAGATATAGTGAGTTTCGGTCATCTATTAGAATTGTAACGGCATCAAAAGTACCCCAGTTGGTCTGGCTTCGTCAGTAAAGTCCCCCGTGTGTTAAAAGAGGTAGACGCCTTATTAAACGAGTATTCTATCGAGTCCGTACATCCCAGACAGTCCAAACGGAGGGTTTTACTCCAAGTTCATTCGGGTGACAAAGAATCCTTTAGGTTTAAAACCAATTCTTAATCTAAAATCTCTGAACCAATCTATAAAGAAGCAGAGGTTCAAGCTGGAAACTCTCCGATCAAACACAAAGGCAGTAAAATCCCAAGATTGGCTTTGCTCAATAGATCTGAAGGACGCTTACGTGCAGATCCCATTACGACAAGGCAACAGAAAGTTTTGCGGTTCGAAATAGGGAAAATGTTTTCCAATTTTAGGTTTTTACTAAAGTTCTAGCACCAGTGGTTTCCAAATCTTTTGATAAGGGCTCCGAGCAAAGCTCTAGCTCAAGAAGGAGTCAACATTTTAATTGTTCTGTTAAAGATTTGTGGTTTTCTGATAAACGCGGGAAAGTCCAGTTTGACTCCCAGCCAAAACCTTGTATATTATAGGCGGTCAGTTCAAGATCAATCTCAATGTAGTTTGTCTTCCCCAGTTGAGGTAGACGGAGTTCTTACAGTTTTAAATCGGTTTGTAATTCAGCCTCAAGCTGCAGCGAAGGAGTTTCTGGGACTTATGGCTGATGGCGGCCTGCATAGATGTGGTTTGGCTGTCCAGGTTACACATGAGACCAATTCAGTTGTACCTGCTCCATTTGTTGGCGTCCGGCGTCAACAATATCTGATGACATTGATTCCAATCAGAAATCATCTCCTTTATCCCCTACAGTGGTGGTGGTCAGACAACAACTTGCATAAGGTAGTTCCTCTCAAGAGGGTTACCCCAGAGGTAACTCTGACGACGGACTCCAGCTCCTATGGCTATAGGGCCACGTGGGGAATCAGTTTGTCTAAGGCCTTTGGTCGCAAGTAGAACTCCGCACCTGGCACATCAACATGAAAGAATCTGTCAGTAATGAAAGCTTGTCAGCACTTTTGCTCCCTGCTGAAATGGAAACATGTTCTAATAAAGTCGGACGATACCACAGTGGCGCCTTACATAAACAACCAAGGAGAACGAGTTCTCCCAGTCTGTGTATAACGGTTTGGAGACTTTTGCGTTGGTGTGTGCATAATCAAGTCGTGCATGCTGTCAGCAGTGCAGAACCGACAACCTTGCCGACAATTGTTTTCAGGCGGACGGACGTACATGAGCCTATAGCCCAATTAATAGCGAGGACTGTGTACTTGAAATGGGCGAGCCATTGATAGACCTTCAGAGCAGACAACATGTAGCTTCCAGCGTTCTGCTCAAGGGAGCTGAACAACAAGGTGTTTTATGTGGACGCTTTGACGTTGAATTGCCCCAATTCAACGTTAGAGCGTTGTTTTCACCTTCTCTGGGCAGGTCCAAAGATGTTTTCTGACACAGAGTACTTTCTGAACTTTGTTGGCTGCTGCATATTTTTTGTTATATTCCAGCTAAGTGTGTTGTGGAATTCAACCCCTAAAAATGGATGTGATTTCTCAGATGAGTTATTCTCTGCAAAACGTGCATTGCCTTCGAGGTGGAATTCGGCTTCAAATGTGTTGGTACAACATTATGATGGATTGGAGTTCCTCGGCCATTTATTTTGCCGGTCATTAGGTTTGACAGCATATGCCTTTCCCCTCTCTCGCTGATAAACTTGATACTTGATCGCATAGAAAGTGTGTTTTGATTATAATAGCCCCCCATTGGCCTCTAGGCGATCATGGTCTTCTAGTAGACATTCCCATACAACTTCCAGCCCTACCCAACCTATTGTAACAGTAGCAGGGCAGTGTCAGTGGCACCCCTCGCCTGAAGGATTCCAGCTTATGACATGAACATTTAGCGCAGGCTATTCCGAGAGACAGGCCTTTATGACGAGGTTATCGAGACAATCCAGGGTGATGTACAATCATCCACAAAGGAGGTGTATGATAGGCAACGGGCAGTGTTTAGAGATTGGTGTCCTGAACGGGGTTCAGATTCATGATCAGCCTCTGTGAGTGAGATGTGTTCCTTCCTGGCAGTCTTTGCTAGATAAGGGGTTAGACTACTGGACATTGTGTTTTTAGATCCTCCATCCAAAGATTCCATAATGATTTACAGGAAAAACCTATTGGACAGAACAAAACAATATGTAGGTTTCTACATATTTAAGATGGTGTTCCTATAGTGGGCTTATAACATCAGCAAAAATAATGTTCGGAACTTCTAGCTATGGGCCGTATAAGAACCATATCTACGCTTTAAAGCAAGAAGAATGAGAGTACAGTATGTACCAGGTTTCCTCACCAAGACAGCTACTCCTTACCATTTGGGTCAGGATGTTTTCCTGCCTGAGTTGCAGGAGCTAAATACAAGTCTTTGTGTTAAAAGTGCTTTTATTTGGTAGCCGAGAGTGAACAGCACTTATTTATTGCGTTTGGTGGTAACAGTTTTACATTTTGCGCCGGTCTTGTAAACTGCCCCAATTGAGTTTGTTGATTTTTGTTGTTACGGTTTGAATGCGGTTCATACTATTGATGTTGCAAGCTGTATGAGGATCTCAGCATGCCGTAGCGTACTATAAGTGTGGGCGTACAAATATTAGTCAGGCTGTTGTTTTCTTCTTCTCTGGGCAGGCCTAAAGATTTCTTCTGACACCGAATACTCTCTGAGCTTTGTTGGCTGCTGTATGTTTTTTTAATATTCCAGCGAAGTGTGT
Source organism: Crossaster papposus (assembly GCA_037893245.1). Classification (NCBI taxonomy): domain Eukaryota; kingdom Metazoa; phylum Echinodermata; class Asteroidea; order Velatida; family Solasteridae; genus Crossaster; species Crossaster papposus. Next base: position 231,283 of record JBAIAA010000857.1, read on the forward strand.
TGTGGAATTCAATCATCTGCAAAACGTGCATTGCCTTCGAGGTGGAATCGGCTTCCAAATGTGTTGGTACAACATTATGATGGATAGAAGTTTCTCAGCCATTTATGTTGCCGGTCTTCAAGCAGTTCTAAGTTTTGTTAGAGGGAAGCTACATCATCGTTTGAAGATATTTTGGTAAACGAGACAATCGTCAGCAAACAGTCTGACTTGTGAGGTGAGTTTGTTCGGCAGGTCGTTGATGTATCTTAAAAACAACAGTGGTCTAAGGACCGTACCCTGTGGTACTCCAGAGGTGACTACAGTTGGAGTAGACGACTTCCGATCCAAGACTACTTGCTGTTGACGTCCTGGCCGAAAAATTGGCAAAAATTTGAAGTAAATTTGTTCGATATTTGCAAATGGTATATCCTACCTTTAAACATGGTATTTAAAGGGGCACTATGTCCTAGAATCGTCAAACAGGGCTACAAAACGCGTTTTGAGCGAAATGATGTTAATCGGAAAGAGCATATAAACAAAAAAGTAGGATATAAATATCCACACAACCATGCGTTAAAAACTAGGCGTTTTTTTAGTTATTCGTGTGTACAACGATTTTTTTGGGTCAGAAAAGTAACCCCCGAAACTCGAGCTGTTCTGATTCCAGCCGTGAGTGTTCGCCTTTTGCGTACGTGTAAGAAACCACAATGTGCATTGGTGCCGTGTGCAATTTATGGAAAACTCAACGTGTATTGTTAAATGAAAACGACAGGAAACACGTATGCGTACACGTCGTGCCTGATGTAAACAGCTGGGGGAGCGGGGGGGGGGGGGGGGGGGGGGGGGTTCGGGAACGGTAAGACATTAGGTTGGTTTTCTTTTAACCATATTATGTTTGAAATAGGATAAGTAATCAATCCAAAACATAATATTTTTAAATATTTTCGGACAGAGTGCCCCTTTAATACCTCCCAACAACCCATTTATGTTCTTAATAAAGCAGGAATTAATACAGAACTGTATACATTGACGGAAATAGAAAAGGTCTGGACTCTATGTTGGAAATCACTGATGAAAACGGGAGCATACCGGTACATCATGCTGAAAACCTCAAGAGTTTTTTGATATAGACGAATTTCCTATATAAAAAACGATGCATCAGTTCCGAATAATATGTTCGAGTACTGATGGCAGGGCTAATGGAAAATGACAAGGCTCGTCACGGGATAGCACGAGTCAATTAAAGAAGATCAAATACGGTACCGTGAAAGTACCAAAAACACTATTGCTGCAAATAAATGTTATTTGCACCACAGCCTACGCAGGGTATGTGAAGCTGACAGTAACAGTGAGCGTCATGAAACATTCTGATATGTGCATGCGTGTAGTTTACGGGTAATAAAATATATTTAGCTCCACTCTTGACATATTTAGGCCCCCCTACATGTACTAAAATCAACATTATTAACAACACTAAAAAACAAATTATGATTTCACATCTTAGAAATTATTTGACGTATACTAATCTATTTTGTTTCATGATGATCATGTCCAATCGAAGGTATCATCACAAAACACCGACAACAAAAACCACAGAAACAAAATCGATGCAACATGCTCTGTGCACCTGATTAGTAGCAGGTGTTGCCAAAGCAACGTTGTCATATGAAGCACGATATGTGGCAGATAACCCCCCCCCCCCCCCCCCGCCCCCCTCTTTTGTGTTGACCATTGTGTTCCCGGAATCTCAGGAATTCCTTTTAGGTTTAAAGGGGGGGTGGGTTAGGTTACAATAGTGTTGAGTGCGTATAAAGTATAGGGATAAGAGGGGGGTACCCCTCTGCCACATATCGTGCTGGGTATAAACGTTGTGGTTCATATGAAGCGCGATATGTGGCAGAGAAACCCCCCCCCCCCCCTCTTTTGTGTTGACCATTGTGTTCCCGGAATCTCAGGAATTCCTTTTAGGTTTAAAGGGGGGGGGGGGGGGGGGGTTAGGTTACAATAGTGTTGAGTGCGTATAAAGTATAGGGATAAGAGGGGGGTACCCCTCTGCCACATATCGTGCTGGGTATAAACGTTGTGGTTCATATGAAGCGCGATATGTGGCAGAGAAACCTCCCCCCCCCCCCTCTTTTGTGTTGACCATTGTGTTCCCGGAATCTCAGGAATTCCTTTTAGGTTTCAAGGGGGGATGGGTTAGGTTACAATAGTGTTGAGTGCGTATAAAGTATAGGGATAAGAGGGGGGTACCCCTCTGCCACATATCGTGCTGGGTATAAACGTTGTGGTTCATATGAAGCGCGATATGTGGCAGAGAAACCTCCCCCCCCCTCTTTTGTGTTGACCATTGTGTTCCCGGAATCTCAGGAATTCCTTTTAGGTTTCAAGGGGGGATGGGTTAGGTTACAATAGTGTTGAGTGCGTATAAAGTATAGGGATAAGAGGGGGGTACCCCTCTGCCACATATCGTGCTGAGTATATTGTGGTTGGTTTACGGTTCATACAAAGTAAACTAAGTCAAATTACAATTTCAAAGTGAACAAAGAAATTGGCAAGGCGGGACTCGAACATGCGACCTCCGGAATACCGGACTGGCGCTATACCAACTGAGCTATTTTCCCTACGTTTGCGGTGTCTCAAATTGTTAGTATCTTTGTTTCCTAGGAAACAAGTTATAAACACCAGAATGCCATGTGACCAGGGCAGTGGCAGCGATTTCTCGTCAACGTTGGGGGAGGGGGGGGGGGGGGGGGGGGGGGGGCGGGGGGGGGGGGGGGGACGGGACGGAGGAAAAAGCGCACGACCAATAACAACTTTGATGCGTAGTTGTGCAATGGCGTCACTCTAGTTGTATTTGTTTAATTTGTTTGATTGTTATCAACCACGTACGAAGTACCAATCAGATACCTGTATTATACTGCTGCTATTATAGTGCAGGTGGGGTTGTTCATCCGCGTTGTTCATAAAACCTTATAGAGGGTAAGTTGTGTGTACACTGGCCCAGGATAATTACCAGACCAGTCGTTCACCAATAAAGAAATACGAACAACAAATATTGGAGATTATCCATCCTTGACCAATACTCTTTCTGAAGAACGCACAATCAGTTTAACTGTTATTAGAGAGAATATGTAATCGAAAATTTGCTTTTGAAAATGTGTGCTGATATGTGAGTTTTGTTGCAAACTGGTGTATGTAAAAGTCAATGACCCATGGCAAAATATTTGTGGGGGGGGGGCACACTGCCATAGCCGCCCCCCCCCCTACAACAAATAAAAAAAAATTTGGGGGGGGGGGGGGGCGTGCCACCCGCCCCCCCTGCGGGATCGCCGCCCATGAACCAGGGATCACACCCAATTTAACGATACAACATGGGAAGCGACACTGTGGGGATCACTCAATGGGGATGTCAGTTTCCCTTGTGGTTTATTTCTGTATTATAAGATAAGTCAAATTAGTTAGCGCAACCTCTACCCCGGGGCAAATTGTATCCAATGTGACAAATACATTCTTTTCTTCTTCTTCTTCTTCTTTTTTTTTTTTTTTGGGGGGGGGGGAATTTGTGTTCTCTATTTCTAAGCGAAGAGAAAAACGCGCTTTGTGACAATGCACATCACCTTGGCTGTAGAATGAGTCTGCATCAAAAGCAATTTAAATGCAGATACGTGTAGATTAGTACCCACATTATTCCAATAAACTCTCACAATAATATATTGATAGAGCCACAACGTGGATTATGTACCGTATACATATAATTATACTTATTGACTCTAGTTAGTTTATTTATTCAGATAAAAGAGAAATTATACTGTGGTGGTTTCAAAACTGAATTCTGTACGACAAAACAATCAGTTGCAATGAATGTGTAATGAACTATAATTTTGTTCAGACACGTTATTTCTTTCGAATGTGTCCGAATATATAGCCTGGGTTATCCTCACGGAAGGTTTGGAGATTTGTTCCTGTTTTTCTCCATTTAGTTCTCATTTTCTCTCTTGAGCAAAGACTACTCGTCAATTCATTCAAGCCGTGCAACAGCAGCACTCAATTAGAGTGGAGAGCAACGGCCGTACCACTGGCAATCTCTCATTTCAATCGTGTAAATAAACGCTAAGTCCAGTGAACCGATACACCCTGAAGAAACTGTAGAAGCCGATCGATATCCAAGCCAGCATATCTATACTAAAAGAACTAGTTTTAACCCTGATCCCCTCCGCAACAGGTATCAATGAAATAGGTTGTAAAGAAAATTCGTTTTCCCATTTCAAAATGTCCGAAGAAAACTCTATTATACAAAACGAAAACAAAAACATCTAAATAAACGTACAGCCATGCACGCCCGTGCAAAAGGAAATCAGGAGGTGAGAGACCTGGGGCCAATTTCATAAAACAAGTAAGCACAAAAATTTGCTTAGCACAACAAAGTCTTGCTCAGTAAACTCAGGTTATCGGCCAAAAATCCACTTGCTTTTCATTCAAAGTAAACAAAAATACTGAATACGTCACAAACAATAAACATCAACTGAAATTTTGGTTTGTAACCCTGTTTTTTCCAAGGAAGAATTTTCATGCTAAGCAAATTTTGGTGCTTACATGTTTTATGAAATTGGCCCCAGGAGCTTCAGAGATGAGTTGTGTACTTGACAACTAACCTGATAAAAATGTCTCTCTGTAAATCCTGTAAATAATCCGAAAACAATTCTACAATTTCAATATCAATTCACTATGAACCGAGTCATTTTTTTAATTGCACCTAAAAAGCTGCACTTGTGGCATGTTTTCATTTCACCGATAGCCAATACGCAATGTTACGCACTAAACCAACACTCGTGATGTGTACATCGTGTCCACACTTGCGCCGTTGCGCGCACCATTCGCGGGTTAAAAACCAACTACTGTACTAAGGACAATTTCCACAACAATTTTCTATGGGACACATCTTTGGAAAAATTGCAGCATGGCAGAATTAACAATTTAGTGTCATAAATATCTTTAAAATCAGTGAAATTTTCTACAGTAAATGTTTTGGTTGGTTACATTTTGGATAGCAGCAACAAGAAACGATTAATTTAAGTACTGGGGTAAAAACCTAAATATTTATGGTTGGTCTAATCATAAAGGACGCACTTTTTCAAACAAACTGGGGCCGCCTTGAGTTTAATGTTTACCTGACCTACAAATTCACCGTTAATAAAGCAATGAAAACAGTATTGAGAAGATAAATCTTGTCAATTGTTATTTCGTAAAATGTGGAATTTGCTAACGCTCATTCAAAATTAACAGCGATTTGATGTTTGTACTCGCCAAACTATTGCATGCTCTCTAGTCCAGGAAAAATACCTAATTTTGTTTTGTTGACCTCACACAAATCGCAATAGAATATTGTTCACCACAATGCACTTCTATAAGGTCCCTAGAATGACATACTAAAAAAATCAAAAAATCCAAGTGGTGGAAATATGACTAATTTGCATAAATCGTTAATCCCTGCCGCGTAATATATTTATTCCTATATTTTGGTATATTGTTGTTATTAATTTTTGAAAAAAAGTTTATTTAGGTTATTCTACTTACATATTCTTACTTTAATAACATTTTTCTAAAGCATATAAGTGAATGAATAATTATGTGAACATAGTAATTATCCACAATGACAACTTCGTGAACCCATTAATGTGCGCACATTACACTGTCTCCAGATATCATTAAGTAGTCAGTATGGGTGAGCTTCAAATTCACCAAGTTGCTTACTTGCACAGTTATCATATTAAAACCTTATAGAAAATCGTTATGAACAATGATGATATTGCGATATTTAGCCCAGCAAACAAAAACTGGGGGGGGGGGGGGGGGGAATGGTGTGTCCATAAATTGGGCTAAAAATATCAAGTAGTCAGTATTGGTGAGCTTCAAATTCACCAAGTTGCTTACTGGAACAGTTATCATATTAAAACCTTATAGAAAATCGTTATTAACAATGATACTTTTTTGCCCAATTTATGGACACACCATTTTCCCCAGTTTTGGTTTGCTGGGCTAAATATCACAATGCTATCATTGTCCACAAGGTTTTAATGTGATAACTGTGACAGTAAGCAACTTGGGTGAATTAAAGCTCACCAATATACTGACTACTTGATGATATCTGAAGACAGTGTAATGCGCGCACATTTATGGGTTCACGAAGTTGTCATTTTGGATAATTACTATGTTCACATAATTATTCAGTCACTTATATGCTTTAGAAAATGTTATTGAAGTAAGGATAGCCTATGTAAGTAGAATCACCAAAATAAACTTTTACAAAAAACTAAAAAATAATAATAATATACCCAAATATAGGAATAAATATATTACGCGACAGGGATTAAAGATTTATGAAAATTAGTCATATTTCCACCACTTGGATTGTTTGAGTTTTTTAGTATGTCATTCTAGGGACCTTATAGAAGTGCATTGTAGTGAAAAAAATATTCTATTGCATTTTGTGTGAGGTCAAAACATATTTTCCCTGGACTACTCTTTTTTTAAATTGTAGGCCCTACGTCCTGAAGTGTGCAGAAAAAAAATGTATTTTCAGAGTACACTATACTCGTCGATTCAATTATTCCATCGGTGTGATATGCAGTTGTGAAAGGATAACTGGAAAGTATCGTGACAAAAAACCTTGGAGAGGGGGGAGGGGGGGGGGGGGGGGGGTGGCTTACACTGCTAGGATATCTCCTTGAATGTTGCTAAATAAACATAATGCATTTTAATGCTTAACATAATGCATAGAAACATAAACCTATACGTGTATAAAGACAATAAAAAGTAACTTGAGATGAATATTGCAGGTTTCTAATTAAAAATCTTTGTTTTCCTGGTTACTTTTAGATTTTTTATGTGATTATTAAGAATGTGCAAACTGCAAAGTACTATTTTTTTAAGAAAAAAAACCAACAACCCAGAAACCCAGTTAACAATCAAAAACAAAAACCTCATTAAATCTAGGTGTGGCAAATTCATAGTCTAATTCCCAGACAAAATAATTTTGACTATTTCTGATGAATTTATCAGGTCCGGTAGCTTCCACTGTCACGTGACGAAAAAAGGAGGAACGATTTCCGTTTCCGAAAATGTCCGAAGTTTGATGAATATGTTTCATTGACAATCTCTTTAACGTTCACGATGTTCGAGTGTTTCCTGGAGTTAAGTGTTTGTAAGGTAAACAACGTTAACAAAATAAAGATTCTTATTTTTGTTTTGCATGAAATCGAAACTCGCATTATTAGCAAAAATCAATATCAGACGAAATATAATATCACTATTTAAAGCCATTGCTGGCGTTGTGCCCTTTTGTTGAATGCCTTATAATTTGAATCGTCTTAAAATAGCTACGCATTGTACTGCGTCATAATCTATATTTTTGTTGTCATCGGCGGCTACCTGACCTACAATTTAGACGTCTGGGTATACAAATATGTCAGGACAGAAACCAGACATGCAAATGTAATGACGATTTGATGCTATTTAATTGACTAACGCAATTTCCAATTTGAATGTGTTGACAACAAAATGTGAACACCAGCATGAAAACGAATAAGAAGCAGAAAGAAAAGGAACAAACTCAGCAGCCGGCCAAAATCTCCTGAATAGTATGTCCAAAACGAAATTGAATGTAGGCCTATTTCTGATGAATTAGAGCGTGAAAACCTGTTTCCTGAAAATAATTGTTCAATTTACCACGAGGCCCATTAACATTTGTAAAAAACACTGCTAAGTGCTTCCTTATAATGAGCATTCGATCACCAAAACTGGTCGTTCAAATCTCGCCATTTGAGCAATCTTTCGATAAATAAGTTCATTCATTTTCAAATAGTGGTTTCGTTCATTCAAATTCGTGGACGGCCTCAGTAAGAAGTTGATCAAGAATTCAATTTATTAAATTGGCAAACATATTTTGCATCTCTGCATTCTCTGTTCGTATAAAGGGCGAGTTTTGTGTTCATTTAAAGCGATGATCTATACTTGTTTCTATACAAACCTTTGTTAACTGTTCATTTGAAGTCGTCCAAATAATTATATACATGTACATCAGAAACGGAGATTAACAACCCCTGTACACACAATCACGAACAAAACACCACCAAAACCTTGCCTTGATTTCATGTATTTCCAGAGACAGTCGTATAGACACCGAATATTCAAACAAAGACAATGAGTATGGTACGAGAATATAATTCGAACAACTTGTAGTGAAAGAAATGGAGGAATACCTACTCCGATATCCTAAATCTATAAATTGATCATTCAGAGTTTGAAATGCGAAACGAAACAGAAAATAAACGCGCAGATACAAATTATGTGCACTTCGATTACATGTACATTTTATTTTTCGCACTGAAGAATGGTGAAAATGTAGTCTTGAAAGCCTATAGACGAATAGTATGACTAAAAACTAATCCCGAAAACCATGTGTGCACGAAAACAAAAACTAGGCCTAACAAAAAGAACAATATTATTCGGTCTTTACTCTTTACTATGAATATTCATCGATCAGAGCATCAAACACAAAGAATTTTTTTTTTTTGTGTCGGTTCTGCAGTAAACCTTTTCCTCGCGATGTCGAACATCCACGTCCATTGAAGAATCTTTCAGTCAATGTTCATAATATTTGGTACATTATTTTATACAAATTGTTATATTATTTTTCATTGTACTTTGACAAAGCTCTATTGCTGGCATTATAAAGTCTTGATCCCTCTGACAATGCTATGCGCGAGTGTAATAACTTTTAAAAAGCACTGCACACATAGCTTACGTTAAAATAATTCCCGCCAGCAATAATCCCATGTGGATTATAACAACTATTATACACATGACATGGCCACTTTTAACGTTTAGCTCCATATATTCTGGATATAACTTACCACTGAAACGTAAATAATCCACAGTTAACCAGAACAATCGTTGCTGATCAGATTCTCTTCTGAAGGGAGACACTTGCTACAGTTCCTTGTCAACAAATGACGTTATTAGAAATGAACGTTGTGAAAGTCAGATCGGCTAAATAATCCTTTCGGTTTACTTTATAAAGCAGTGTGACTGATTCACACCATCCTTAAACCCATATGTTGCCTATGTGCTTTTATCACATGCTTTTATATGGCTCGCTGCCCGGCCGACCGGTGTGGTAGGTGCGCCGGTACGGATGCGGTGTATACGCCAGACTAACAGTAGACTTGTGCGGAAGTCCTTGCATTGTCCATTGCATCATGCACGGCCAGTACAGAAGACCATTTCTTACGTTTAATACACCGCCAAGTTTTATGTTTATACCGCCTCTACTCGAATTCGTTACAAAAGACCACATTTTCTGAGAATGTTGGGCTATTAGACCCAAATGTTTGCGAAGTGTAAGGGTCTTTTGTTTTTAATTTCAATTGGCTTGAGGACATATTTTGGGATGAACAAAAAGGTCATTAAAACGGTATTTAGGAAGCAACAAAGCGTAAACCAAGTTTTATCTTGTGGGGGTTTGTGGGTTTGTATTTGCATGCTAATAGTGGACGTACAACAATGTCCACGATTGACGGAAAGTCCACGGTTGAAATTCGCGTGAAAACATATGGGAGGGCTTCCAAAACAATTTTGGTACAAACAAAAGAGGAACAATTGGGGTTCACGATAGATGGAAGGTGTTTACACACACAATGTAAATGTGGGTTTGTTTATGGTGTAAATGAAGGACACATACCTGGCGCCACGTAGGTGAATTGGGGTTAGGTGTGTAATCGAGAACGTCCCGGTTGAGATTCGTGTACAAAACAAATGAGAGCCGTTTGAAAAAGGAAACAAAGGAAATCATCGAGAGGAACAAAAGAAATCCTCGATTTACACTATAAACAAACGTGTGGTGCGAAATACCGTACCCTCTGGAGACATGAACACAATGTGTACAATGGAGACAAAACGTCTCCAGAGGGTAAATTTCTATAGATGAATAGGTCTCCATTGGGAATTTCACGAATTAGATTTTTGGATTTTACTTAAATTACTCAAAAACTAGGATTAGGATGTGGGTTAGGGTTAGTGTTTGGGTTAGGGTATAATATAGGGTATATTGGGTCGAAATTTCAACCCAGGAAAAAAATTATGGTTAAAATGGGAGCATTTTGAAAAACGTGCTCGACTTTCTAACCATTTTGTACACGAGAACAAAGCCATGTCTCCACAGTGATACAAAAATGCGAATGTATGTTCTTGTCTTGCATTACGATCGAGGATCGAAACACAAAAGAGAACAAAGGGAACAAAGGATCCTCGATCGACGGTTTGCTTGTCCGAATTCTGTCCTCGATCGACGGTGCAATGGCAAAGCAATGGGGATTGGGTTAAGTAAAGGAAGAAAGGAAAACACAATATCGATCCTCGGTCGTTATGTGGTTCACGACTTTGTGTGCATAAGTGTGTATCACCTTCCACCGTGGATCCTCTATTGTCCCTCTTTTGTTCGAACTTTAACGAGTTTGGAAGGCCTCCTATAGGTTTTGTACACGATTTTCAATCGTGGACTTTCTGTCAATCGTGAACACTATTGTCCTCTATTGTTCTACGTTCTCTATTTAAATGTGGATACAAACTCACACATTCATGTGGGTATACATGTTTCTGTCCGTAATTCGATTGTATCCAGAACTGGGCACTGTACGGGGATGGAAATCGGCAGGTGTATTTCTATGGACCCAAGAATGGGTTTCTGGCGGCGATTTTCTTTCTCAAATGATATCTGTATTGTTGAGCGCCCTCTACAATACTGCAGAGTTCAGACCGGTTAACAAAAAAGGGCGCCCTACACCTTCTACAGTGCAGACCGGAGCCCGTGTGGAAGAGACTGGTGAACCCGTTCACATGACGCTTTTAGTAGTGTGCTTATTACCACTGTGTCAAGAAGTGTTTTTGTCTAGTTGAATAAACCAACTTTTAAGTCTTATTGATCGTGGAAACGAAAGCCAACATCGACACGCTAAACTGGTGGCAGCGGTGACACGGTTTGGACAGGAAATTCAGCTACCGGCTTTGATTGCTGTTTTTTCTGGACGTTATGGCCACATGTGGGGATACAATAGGGGGCGAGTTGCCCTTGACCGTATGTGACGATCAATGAATTACAATCATTCTTGTCCTACGGTCCACAGTCTAGTTCGTCTTGCTTCATGACTAGGTTTTTTAGTTGTTCCGGGGTGCGCCGTTCGTCTTGCAGTTCAATCATCAATACTTCGAAAATGGGCTTATTGAGGGCGCCCTCGATTGTCCACGCGATCTGTTCAAAACCCAATCTTGTCGCAAAGCTCGAAAAGACCAAGCATAGCCCCCAAAGCTACTCGCATGCACTGTAACAGATGCAAATTAACGCGTCTAGTACCCAGTGTTAATGTCTAATGTAAAATGCGAAGTTCAATTGTTTAATTGGGCACTATGCCCTGGAATTCTATACCCAGCACGATGTGGCAGAGGGGTACCCCCCTCTTATCCCTATACTTTATACGCACTCAACACTATTGTAACCTAACCCACCCCCCTTTGAAACCTAAAAGGAATTCCTGAGATTCCGGGTACACAATGGTCAACACAAAAGAGGGGGGGTTTTCTCTGCCACATATCGTGCTTCATTATGTGGAATTCGTGTCGCCAATCGGAAAGAGCACTGGACGTTTTTGTGGTGTTTTTTTTGTAAAACGATCGAGTTTCGAGAGTCACAAATTAAAGTGACTCCCGAAACTCGAGTTGCTTGGGTCTATTCCTTCCTTCGTGGGTGTAGTCATGGTTTCATGGCAGCAAGAAGGTGTTCGCCGTAAGAAACCACATTTGTGCTTTGGAGCCGGGTGCAAATCCGTGGGAAACACATAGCGTGTTTCGTACATTAGATGAACACGACGTGTCAAGCGCATGTGAGTAGCTAGTTAAGCTTTGCGACAAGACTGGGTTTTGAACAGATCGCATGTACAATCGTGGGCGCGATCATTAAGCCTGTTTTTGGAGTAGGCTATTGATGATGGAACTGCATAATACGGACTCCCTGAAAAAAAAAAGACAAACCCAGTCTTGAAGCAAGACTACATTCTTGAAGCAAGACTACAGTCTAGTGGGAGAACTACTCCGGAGAGGGTAGTTATAAGAAGTGGGAATGCGACAAGTGGGGGGGGGGGGGGGGGGGGGGGGGGGGGGGGGGGGGGGGGGTCATGGTGATCAGCACTTAGGGACAGAGTTCGCTCGTGAGGGAGCCCGTACACCAGGAATCAGAAATGTCCACTCAAGAATACCTGCGGGGAATTCTACTTTAATTTACAATAGAAGCCCGACAACTATACGACGAGTACACCACTTCCCTCTCTCCACAGACCAGTACATATAGCAATACGATGGACCCGCGCGGTTTTGGCGGGGACGGTAGCACACGTGACCTGGACCCACGCGGCAGTTTGGCGGGAACGGTAGCACACGTGACCGGGACCCGCGCGGTTTTGGCGGAAACGGTTGCACACGTGACCACGTGATGGGTCTATGCTGCACGAATGGATCCACTATGCACAAATCAATGAGGCAGATCTTTACCATTCGGAGAGGATCCGTTGTACACAATCCAATGAGGTGGCTTCTTACCACTCGGAGGGGATCAGCTCAACAAAATCCAATAAGGCGGATCGCCCTCAGAGGATCCGCTGTACACAAACTAATCAGGTGGATCCTTACCATTCGGTAAGGATCTGCTATGGACAAACCAAATAGGGGGATGCCCCCAAAAGGATCCGCCGTACACAAAGCAATGAGACGGATCCTTACCTTGCAGAGCGGATTCGCCGGATTCCAAACATGCAAGAAATGCCCGCCACACGCAAAGCCCTCATGCAGTCACGATACCGATGATGCTTACAGACCAGTTTAACGGCACGGCGTCTTGGACATACTATCTCGTTCACTTCGAAAGTGTGTCGATGGTCAATGAGTGGGGCGAAGCTGAGTAGGCACTGTCGGACTCCGGAACAGCGCAAGAAGTTCTCTGCGATTCTCGAACACTTTTGAACAACGCTTTGGAGTCAGTTCGCAGGTTCCGCTTTACAGGGCCCAATTGTCATTGCGTACAAGGAAAATGAAGGAGCTTCTGAGTGACCTTGGGAAATCAATCCACCGGCTTGGGGCTACCCATGACTACCAACTGAGGCCAGGGAGGACTTGGCGGTTTAGGCATTCGCAATGCGTGTTTGGGAACGAACAGCTTCAGCGCCAAGTGTTCGCTGAAAAAGCCAAGACCTAATGAGCTCAAGCAGTTACACTGGCTACAGAGATGCAATGCTTTCCTGGAGTCTCAAGTGCACAAGAAAATCCAACAAGGGGCGAAAAATGTGCGAGTGGTTGTTCCACAGCCACCAACCACACAGGGAGACGAAAAGGATCACAAAGCGCCGACATATAGTTCCAAGATAAGAACAACATGGAGTGTTTCAGTGTACTCCAGCACCAGGACAAGAAAGAGGAGGACGCCAGGGCCAACAGCAGTCGCCGATAGAGGAACATGACGATGAGAAGGACAGTCCGATGCAGCAAGCGGAAAGAAGGTCGAGGGTGTCGACTGGCTTGGGGACCAAGTTCTGGTGGGCCAAGTACTAGGATACACTTCAACTAGTTGACAAGGTTCTGAAGGTCAGATGGGGGTAGTTTAGGAGGCATAGCTCAACCTGGAAAGTCGTGGTTTCGCAAGCCAAGGTTGCCGATGTCCTACGCTATAGTACATGGCAACAGAACATCCGGTCATCTTGAGATGGCCAGAACAGTGGCCCGTTTCCTGCAAGCACCTGTTTATTGGAGGTTGATAAAGCGCCGAGTACCAAGTTTGGCAACATGAGCATCATGGTCGTTGCCGACTACTTTAATAAATGGGTCAAGGCATTCGCCATTCCCGACGAGACCTCCGAGACTGTAGCCTGAGTTCTGATCGAGCAGGTCATCACTCGTTTTAGAGCTCCCCTTGGGATACACACGGACCAGGGGTGGGAGTTTGAGGCCGCACTATTTCGCACCATGTAAGTGGCTACGAGCTAGGAAATCCGGTCAGGCTTACACCCCCCCCCCCCCCCCCCCCCCCCCCCCAAGGAAATGATGTGACCTACCGAATCCATAAGTCGCCTTCCTCTGAACCGGAGGTGGTGCACTACAACCGTCTCAAGCCCTGCAAGCGGACTGGTGGATCAAAGCTGTGCCCAGGGCTTAAACCGTCGAACCTTAATCCCTGAACGGGGGAGAATCGTCAGCTATGGGAGCGTATAACTCGCTGGTCCGCGGCAGGTGGGGGTGCCCAGACGTAAACGCGTTAGGGTGGAAGACCCTGAACCGATTGAGGTACAGAAAACAAGACATGGCTGGACCGTAGCTAAGCCCCACAGATATTTCCACCAACTAAATAACTTTTCCTTATCTTCCCCTGCCGGGATGGACGAGGTGCGTTGTGAGCAGTGCTGGATAACCTTCACAAGGAACGCTAATAACCTTCGGCGCAATCGGCGGACCTCCTGTAAGAAGACACACCCAACAAAGCCCTCCAAAAGCAGGCCTTCTACAGGTCGGACATTCGAGCAAAACACGAGCGCGTCTGCAGTTGGGTCCAGCTAGTGGGGTTCGTGCAGCAAGACGAGCTCGAGATATTTGCCAGTGACTTGAAGTTCCCGGACCCCACAGCAGAAGAAAAGGAGTGCCGTCCCACAGGGGGAGAAGCCAGCTACCGCTCGAAGCGGCCTCACCAATCAACGACGAAAGCTGCAAATAATTAAGGTCAGCTTCATCTCTGAGCGATCAGCAATCGAAGCGGCCTCGCACCCCCCGTCAACCAGCGACCAACCCCACGGCCCAGGCCGGCTACCAAGCCGGGTTCACGTTCATCTGCTCCATGAGCCGCTAAAAGCACATTCAGTCAGTGGTTAAACCAGCTCGCCATTTATTATTTATTTAAGTTATTTATTCTCGGAAGAACAACATTGGCTATATCAACTCGGAACCAGGTAATACTCTTGATGAGCGCTTCTGATTCCTACCTTGACAAGTCCATGGCAACTGTAGCTAGGTATTGTACCAGGTGAGGAGGCTGTATACAATCTTTAACCCCTTTCTCATTGGCGTATAGTCAGTGCCGTAGCCTGCATCTATAAAATGCACTTGGATATGCCCGTCACTTCTGAGAAGTCTTCTTCCAGCACGAGCCGTCGTCCCTAACAACCGTCGTCAAGCCATCGTTCCTCTGCAACAGTACATCCGTACTCTTTACAGTCCCCCTCAGGCTACTGGCGTTAGAAGAGCCCAGAATGTACTGGATTATGGCATGAGCTTCCTACCAGTTGTTGTAATAGGCTTCCCCCTGATATCATCAGGAAGACTTCAGAGGATTGGGCTCAGTGTTTTAAAAAGGCTGTGCATCATTTTTTGATAGGCCATACTTAGACCCCGGCTTTACGTTTTAGAAAGGTTTTTCAATAGAGATTGATCACTTACCTTCACAAATTGCCCTGTTGTGTTATTTACTCATGATTGTCACGATTATCAACACCCCGAAGTGGTTCGTTTTACTTTCCGTACAATTCTTTTGAAAATAGACGGCGCGCAGCATGCAAGCGAAGATGGACTCTCTAATATCGCGATAGTCGGGAAGGTAGTTTTTACAAAGATATGTTTATACGTAAAGTCACCGTAAAGACAAGACAAGATTAAGGTGTGTCGTGGCCGGGCGGTTAATAACCCGGTTTTCTGTTCCGCAGAGCGTGAGTTCTAGTCCCGGTGTCGACACGTGTTTCCTTAAGCAAGGCAATTAAACCACTATTGCTTCGTCCTTCGGATGGGACGTATAAGCTGTAGGTCCCGTTTGTTGTGTAAAGGCCCTGTCACACTTTTGCGTATCCTAATTCCTTATGAGTTGCGCGTTGACATTTTTTTCATACGCACAATATGCACCTCATATGCATCTCAATCGTTTTGTGTAAGTTTTATGTACGTAGGCATGCGCACGGTACGACCCAGTAACGCCGGATAGTTTTGGGCAAGCACAAAACTACGCAGCGTACGCTGTTACGCAGGTCATAAGTTATAAATACGCAGCGCATCGGTCCCGCATCGGTCGAGCGCGGTACAAATACGCTATGTGTTCGTGGGGGATAAGCGGTTCATACGCGGTAATACGCTGATGTTCACGCTATGGAATCTGCACTGGTACTGACAACAGCGGGAAGCCGCCGCCTTTTTATAACGCGTGGCGAGCGGTGGACATGCGACGGAAATACGCTCGGCATTCGTCGGAAGTGTGTCAGGCATGCGGTCGGGATAAGTAGGGTGCGTCTGGATTACGCTCGGCATGCGCACTGCATACGCAGCTCTTCGCAGCAGTAAAATAGTGTTGCGCACTGCATACGCAACTCATACGCACCTCATACGCCATGGATGCGCTGAATTCGTTACTTATACGCTAGGTGTGCGTCGCATATAAGTCAAAGTAATCGAAACATTTTGAAATTTTGAGCGTACGGCTGCGTATTGAATTTTTTTAATAAGGAACTCATATGTACTTGATATACGCAAAGGTGTGACAGGGCCTTAATACACGTAAAAGAACCCAGTAACACTTATCGCTATTGAGGGCTTTGCCCCGGTGTTCCTGGCAGCGCCTCGGAATAGGCAACTAGATTGATTGCGCTTTACAAATGCAGATTGGATTGGAAGGTGCGTGATACGCACATAATGTTTTAATGATTGCGCGGTGATAATTTCGTCCTTTGACGTTATTTGAAATTTAAAGCAGTGGAATGGGACAAAGAAAACGGAACTTACCGATAAACTGGTTGAAAATCGCCATTATAGGGAGTCCAGCAACACAACAAGAAAATGTCTGATAGTAGACGTGAGCGCACGCGCACAAACTGACACTATTATCGCGAGGTCGATATTCGGGAAGTAGTTTTTACAAAGGCATAAACTCTTTCATTCTGAGTGTCAATGTTATCCCTGCACACTCTAAATAAAGCCTGTATTAACTATTTCACTAGTAAATGATCCTTTGAACTAAATCCGCAACTCGGGGAGTAAAGGGCAACACAAGACATTTCCGATGCCGCGTTACAATATGGTTCCGGAGATTCTCAATTAGTGATTTCAATAGCGGGTGCTCACTGCATTATATTATTTTCGTCCTCACAAATGATAATGCATAATTCCAATATTTCGGGGAATTCATTACACTAAGACAATAAAGAAAATGCCGGTCTGGTCAAAGGATCGTATCAATTAAGTCGCCGGCTGGCATATATTTGCCCCAGGTTTTTGTCATGTATTTAATTTGTTTCCCCACTGGTCAATTTATCTCACTATAAACAATTTTTATAAAAGTCCACCCAGCTAGCGTGTGCCGCGCAAAGCGCGGAATCCTGCTAGTTAATCCCGAAAATCGACATGCTCCGCGCCATTTTGTGTACGGTGCCCCGTGTGGCCTATTGTGGTTCGCTGTGAAGATAGTAGTCTTTCCCAAGACCCTTGTGTTATTTCGGCGCCTGGGCGCGCGCAGATTCGTTAACGTTGTGTCTCTTTTTCAAATTCCGGCTTCGTGTGCGTTCTGGTCTCAAGTATGCGTAGTTTACAAAATGCAGCTGGATCCATGTCGCACTGGAGCCCGCGTTTGACAAACGTACATGATTTTGGATTTCCACAAGGGTTTTGCATTAGTTGGCAAGCAATTATTAACTTTAACTTTATTTCTTGACGATTCTCCCTCGCTTTTCCGAGGGCTCCAATCAGCGACCGAGTTTGAGCCTCATCATGAATTATTCATTATACACAAATACAAAGGATTATGACTGTGTGTATGATATGTACACAAGACAGTGTATGTGATGGTGACTGTATGCACGTATGCATTGCGCGAAATGTGCAGACTTTTAATAAACAGGTCAAAAGAAATAAGTCCCCCCTGGGAAATTTGCATTTTTCTGGAAAACAGTTAGTCTCCTTAACCTGTTACAAAAATGTAAAATTTAGTCTGAAATGTTACACATTTATTGTGCAATAAAGTTTCACCCAACAGTTAACCTTCGCCTTAAAATGCTGCCATTTATTAAATGTGATGACCAATAAAAAATGACATTTTCTTGCATAGAGATGGGAAAATTGAGAAAATCATGTTTTTACAAAAAAAAATTATATTCTTTCCTCACTTCAATTAATTTTTCTAAAGTGTACAAATGTAAACATGCATTTAATGTTTTTGTTTTTGTTTTTAATTTCATTACTGAAACGAAAGGACAAAAAAAAAAAGTTTCCATTTCCACAAAAACTTTATGCTTTAAAAAAATTGTTTTGCTTGGGTGACTCTAATGTACTGTACTTCGTGAATTTAGAAAATTAAAAACAAAAACAAAAACATTAAATGCATGTTTACATTTGTACACTTTAGGAAAATTAGTTGAAGTGAGGAAAGAATATAACAAAATTATGTAAAAACATAGTTTTCTCCATTTGTTCAACCCCTATGCAAGAAAGTGTCATTTTGTATTGGTCATCACATTTAATAAATGGCAGCATTTCAAGGCGTAGGTTAACTGTTGGGTGAAACTTTATTGAACAATAAATGTGTAACATTTCAGACTACATTTTACATTTGTGTAACAGGTTAAGGAGCCAAACTGTCTTCCTGTTTTGACCTGTTTAGTATTGTGTGGCCGATCTTCCGGGGCAGTGAAAGCTAGCTACAGCCAACCGGCGCGGCCGCACTAGTCTAGTCCCGCTGCAGCATCGTTATGTTATGGTGCCGCGGCGCCCGGACGTTTTTTTTAATTCCAGTGTATCGAACCCCTTTCTCTATGATCGAACGTACGTCAGTATTAGCCTCAAATCTAGTGAGGTCGTGCGTCATTTTGGCAAACGGTTAATTACCTGCAAAAACTACGTTTCCCTGAAATAAAAGTCGTGAATTTATTCGCGACTGGTCGTAAATATTTGTGCGACTGGTCGTGAATAATTCGCGACTAGTCGTGAATAATTCGCGACTAGTCGTGAATAATTCGCGACTAGTCGTAATTTTTTTCGCGTATAGTCGTGAAAATATTAATGACTACAGTCGTGAAAAAAATTACGACTAGTCGCGAAAAATTTACGTTTTCACGACTAGTCATGAATAATTTCACTTAAATAAAATCTCTCTCAAAAACGTAGTCCCCTGACATTCCTTACAGTGCTCAAATAAAATTTCACTCTCTGAAGAAATGGGTATGTCAAAAAAATTGAGAATTTTGTGTTTCTAAAATAGCGTCATGTTGCAACATTCTTTCCTTGGCATTAAATTTATATGTGTATATTTTATTTCTTTGTACACTACATCTAATTGTTTTACCCAAGTCCACTTCTTGCTAATAATATGCCAGGCTGTACAGCTTATTAGGGCTGCAAAAGTCATAGGACACACTGCTCTCGTGTGACAGAAGGATAACAGATGACAGCGAATGTCAAAACATATTTTGTTTAACCATCAGTAAACTACGGAAGCTTAAGTGACCAACTTCGTTTTCCTAGATAAGTTATCTCGGGGTTCCACATTCCTTAGATGTGCTGTAAAAATATCAAGTCGTACCCGAGTCAAGTCGTACCTGAGTCAACTCGTGTCCAAATCGACTCAGCGAATGTCAAAACATATTTTGTTTAACCATCAGTAAACTACGGAAGCTTAAGTGACCAACTTCGTTTTCCTAGATAAGCTATCTCGGGGTTCCACATTCCTTAGATGTGCTGTAAAAATATCGCAAAATTCTGCATCTTGGCATTTCATGTTTCAACAATATGAATACATATAATTATTCTTGTATTGCACACGCACTGCACACTTTTGATACCGCTTCACTGAGATGAATTGCAAAAGCATCCCTGTTCAGAAAATTAGGCAAGCGCATTACATTTGTTGCAGTGGTTACTGTATTTCCGGTAAATTGTCTTTGTCTTGAATCCATGTTTGTTTACCAAAGGCGCCAAAACGTGCTAAAAAGGGTTAACTGCACCAAATACGCTGGAAATTCCTGAGCGAGCTCATTAATATTTTGTGATCCCACAGATAGTTTTGAATAAGAGGTCCCTGTGGCCTATAAATGGAAGAGATTGTAGAAATATTTGTGGAGTTCAAGACTAATGTGTGGGTCTATTTGGCATAGAGGCGGGGGATACATTAGACCTGGGCCTCAAAATAGGCAGCAATTTCAGAAGTGGTTTTGCGGGAGGGGAATTTAAAAACATTGAGTCGGCTAACCCTAGTAAAATTGAAAAGAAAATTCCCCTATAGAGGAGTCTTAATCTAGTTTAATTTCAAGCGAAAAAACACACTCCCATCCTACACCTGAGCGTCGCGAGGCGGCGCTGTTTTTGTCTGATTTTGTGTTGTTTCCTACGAGCGCGTATTTGGTGCAGTGCATCCATACACAAACTATAGTATTTTACACGAAATATACTACAAAAATTGACAATATTACCATTGTTTTACTACAATGGTACTGTAGTGTTACTGAAGTTTTCATTGCAGTAAAGTTATAGTAGTAAAAAACAAATTACCATTGTTTTACACTCTAAAAACAGATTGGTTAAAAGACCAACCAATCTATTGGTTAACCCAATATTGGTTGTTTTTAACCAATGTGTTGGTTAAAGCTTAAAAGAAACAAGTAATAAGGATTTTTTTTGGCTTAAATCAATAAAGTATAATGTTGACAACATCATTATGTGTGTGGTTGTGTTTATTTTCTGTGATAAATGGGGGAAAATAACTTTTGAAAATGTTTGTCAAACCACTCCGCCCCTCAAAAGGAAGGCTCATTAGCATAAAACTTCGCGAGGGTTATGACGAAAATCGAGGCAGAGACTCGACGCGCTGCTACCCGGCCTTTTTTTGGCTATCGCATACTGGCTAAGCGCATTTCAACGAGTGTCCGTCTTTACATGGTTTTTCATTCTGAATCAGGGTAAAAATACAACAGTTTTCGGTCATGCCGACGAGGTGTCTAGCTGCTAGGTGTAGCAAAACTACTGAGGATGGGGTAAGCCGTTATTTGTTTCCGGCTGATCCTAAATATCGGAGGATTTGGACAGGCAAAGTAAGGCTTACCAGAGCGGAGTGGTCCGGGCCTAGTGATTTTCGGCTCTCTGCAGCGAACATTGAGCGGTCGTGCTTCAACATATAGCGGCTATAGAGGCCAGGAGCCAATTCCATAAAAGCATTCTAAGCCTAGTTGGTTGCCAACTTCCTTTCTATCTCTAGTTCCTTGCTAAATCTATTCCATAAAACCATTATACGCTTAGCAAGGTTCCTAGTTGCTTGCTAAAATTAGAATAGGTTTGGGGTATGTCTAAATCCTTAGCACCATTCTAAGTCACTTTCAATCTTTTATCTTTTGGGAATTTGTATTGACATCCTTATGCGCAGAGTCAACGATTCTGCGTTCTGCAAGGAACATATTTTCCTGAGTCGAGTAATTATAGGCTTCTTTCCCCTTTTTTGAGTTGAAACACCCTCTGAATTAGCCATTTCTGAAACATGTGCTTAGGCCGATACAAATGTACATACCCTAAATAGGGTACAGAGAAATGCATTGACAATACAACCCACAGCATGACCTGATTTGAACTCTTTCCCTATTGTTAACTCAAACTGACCATGTACTTTGGCGATTATGCAAACCCCACACCATTCTAGCAATATTTCATAGAATGGTGTTATGGAATGCGATTTAGTTGATTGCTAGCAAGCAACCAACTAGGCATTTGGAATCTTGCTAAAACCTAGTAATATACTAAGTTAGAATGCTTTTATGGAATTGGGCCCGGGACCCCATCTTTATCCTCGCTCGAGTCCGTGTCTGAATACAAAATACCGTGATTCGAATCAGACGAATCAGTACTGTTTTAGTCGGATTCACCAAAAACCGAGTAAGAACTTTACGATCGTCGTGAAATTCGATTACCGTGCACAAAGCGTACGCGATTCGTACACTGTGGCCGGGTGCATCAACAAACAACAATGTGCGTACATGGCCGCGCAAACCTGTCTCGTACCTAGACGTCGCGTACCGACTATCGAGAATTTGTCAGGGTCCTGCCTCGGTTTACGTCACTCATTTTTAGTGGCCGCGAAATTTAAAAAGGGGGTCAATTTTTTGGACGGCAAATTACCAAACTAAACGTACACTAGAACCAGTTTTGTTTTTTATTCACATTTAATACACATAAATCTTTAAAATTAAAACAAAAAATGCGTAATGAAAATGTTAGACTGCATGTTTCCTTTAACCAATGCGTTGGTTGTCTGTCAACCAGTCATATTGGTTGAAGGTATCAACTAATCTATTGGTCATTTATAACCAATATATTGGTTGTCCTTCAACCATATTGGTTGAGCTTGCAACTAAGGTAAAAACCAGTTGGTCATTCATAACCAATATGTTGGTTGTCCTTCAACCAGTCATATTGGTTGAGCTTGTAACCAAAGTATTAACCAATCTATTGGTTATTCATAACCAATATATTGGTTATCCTTCAACCAGTTATATTGATTGAGCTTGTAACCAAGATATTAACCAATCTATTGGTCATTCATAACCAATATGTTGGTTGGCCTTCAACCAGTCATATTGGTTGAGCTTGTAACCAAGGTATTAACCAATCTATTGGTCATTCATAACTAATATGTTGGTTGGCCTTCAACCAGTCATATTGGTTGAGCTTGTAGGAAATGTACCTACAGCCACTGACCAATCAGAATTGAGGTAATTTGTTTTGACAATAGTCGATGTTAAATTGTAGTATTTAGTCCAAAATGCACCCTCTGACCATAATATGTAACTATAGTTTTACAATTATAGTAAAAATGTGGTGAAGGGGGACCATGTGGACCATGCCTGACACAGGGTGGGCCCGGGGGCGAATTTTTTTTCCGTAGGTGGGTGAGTCCAAATTCATGAATTATTCAGTAGTTGCATTGATCACTGTACAACACTTAGGTTCTAGGTCTCTTTTTTCCCTTAAATTAAAAATACTCCAAAGATATCAATTTGACTAGAAAAAACGAAGTGATCTACACCAGAATTCGAACTAGGGATCTTTGATTCATAGCCCATCCCACTATCCACTACACTACGTATAGCAGCTCGACAACAGCTGTTCTTTAAAGCGATTTAATGTAACTAGTTAACTATAACAACAATGCTGTGACGTCATGTTTTATTCTGATGAATAATCATAACTTCTCATCCAAACTACTGAATAATTCATAAATCTTGACTCACCCACCTACGAAAAAAAAAATCGCGGCCCGGGGGCACTGATAAGAAAACTGTGGCATATATACCAACTCTGTGAAATAGAGTTGCCACCAGTCATACTAACAAAGTATAAAGCAGCAATTATTTGGGGGTATGACAAAATAATTTATCATTCTTTTAAACAACTTGTGTAATTTGTTTCAGTGTACAGTGCTGTTAATAAATGTAAAGCGTTTCCAAAATATGATTTATTATTATAAATCATATAAAAATAGGATCACATAAACATTATATAATTATGAGCAATGGGTTCAAACTTAGAAGATTAATTATTCATAAATAATATAAAAATAAAATACGGGTTTGTTTAAAAGGCGAAACATCAAGTTGTTATTAAAGGCAGGTTTCCATAAAGTGAACAATTAACATTAGGAAGTTAAAGACTTTTAGGCAATTGCCACTATTAAACTTACATAATTACTGTATTCTCTGATAATTTTGGTTAAGTATTGCAAAATGCATGATGTAACTATTTTATTGACACTACTTTATTTCCCTTTTATTGATTTACTCGTTCATTAATTTATTCCAATTTTTATTTAAACAAATATTTCTCGATGTATTCGACTTCCCCCCTTCATTAATGAAAATTCCGCCCGCATTTTACACCCGATGTCTCATAATTCACGTGTAGATTCTGCGTATAGCCGATGTTACCGTGATGCATATTCATAAAGTCCGGTTCGGTTTGAGCAAGTTCGGTTTGGCGACTAGATCGACTAGACTTAACCATTAGTCACTAGTTGACTAGTTGACTAGCTATTCCAACTGGATCAACCTAACCCGGGACCATGGTTTATCTAGTCCCTTGTGAGTTACGTCACGGTTTCAACTTGAAGATGGAAGAAAGGCAAACTGGGGCAAGTCAGTTTGACAAAGCTTCCGATAATATATCTCAAATAATGATAAATCTTTACATTAGGATAACCCTAACCCTCCTAAATCTTCAAAAATCAGTATAATTTTGCACACACCATAGGGAGTTAGGGTTGCACTAAATTAAGTGGAGAATATAATAAAAGTAAATCATTAAAAACATTCAATTTACGTGCTAAAATTTTGCTTCGTTCACAACGTGAACGCCTGTCGTCTGGTCACAAACTATAATTATGTCATCGATCGAGGAGATGCGTTCAAGTGAAAAACAGACCACGCATGCGTGAAGTTGAATCGGAAATCGACAAAAGAGACTAGTCTAGCTGCACTGCACTCACTGCATAGCAACACCCGAACTTGCTCCGTGTCGTAAGCGGCGCCCTTCCCAATTGTGACGTCTTCGTGTTTCACAGGTTACTCAACCTCGTTACCATGGCTACGATTTTGCTGAGAAAGACTGTAGGACGCCGCTAGCGCTCTACTGTCATGTCTTTGCTGAAAAGCCAGTAGCTTCGTTTACGTACGTCATGGCCAGGGGTTAGTGAAGGAACGCACAGGCGCTCATATTGGCGAGGCTACATGTAGTCACTCACCGTACAAATTGATGAATGCATGCATCGAGATCATTCCAAGCTGACGATATAGTTTGTTTCTATAATTATGCCTCAAAGGAAGATACCCGAAAGGTAACACTAACACTCAGTAACGGTTCTTGTTGTCGTAAATATTAACTAAGTCAGACGATAGAGGAAGAAAAAATGATAGGAAAACTAACGTTTTTACGAAACGACATCGTCGCACGCGACAAACTCGTACTCGGTCGGAGTCGTACGTACGCGGGACAGGACGACTCATACGCGAGCCAACTTACGCGGACCGTACCGTAGTCGTACCAAGCCAAATATATATTTTTGTTCTTAAAAATACTAATCAAATAAAAACATTAGTCTAAAAAATATATATTAATATTAGGGTGTTCAGGTAAAACATTATTCTTCCTCCAAAATGCTCAAACTATACACCAAATAAAAGGTCTTGATGAAATTGAAAGAAATACAATGCTTTTTAAATCGAGAAAATCGGATAATTAGTTTTTGAGAAATCCTGTTTTATTTGATTAAATTCACCCCATTCGATGAAGACGGTCCCTACATACATTGTGTATATCCCTGAATGGCACCAAAACATGCCTCACACACGTCACACACGGCACGCGAAACGCGGAGCTCACACATACATTCGCGTAGCTGTCATGAATCTAGCTTTACAAAGTACACTTTCCGCCCGAATCTACGCACATTAGAGACTTAAAAATAACAGGTATAGTAGACAAGACAAGTAAACTTTATGTAAATGATAACTCCTACCTTGAATTTTGAGGATTTCACCTCAAAAAATTGAGTTTATTTTTACTTTTTCTCGTAACTTTCGTTCTAAATTGTTTATCGGGATCGAGTAAACACTAACGTGTTCAGTACCCCTTCGGGACCAAAATGAAACCCGTTCAACTGTCACTCCGGGGTTCGGAAATCGCGGAGAGTTAAAACTCCACGATGTGTATTTTTTTTTACGGGAAAATTCTGGGCCCGAACGCGTGGACGCGTGGATCGGTTTTTCTCAGGAAAAGTTGGGCGGAGCAAAAGGGCTTCATTCACAAAAAGTATAAGCTGTCGTACATCCACCCTACTGCTATTTTATGTGCATTATTCGATAGCTGAAAGTCAGGGGTTTCAAATGAAGGTTTTACTTGCAGTTTCTGACATAGAAAAGTCGTACAATTTTGGGGATAAACATTGGTTAGATTTTCGGCGCACGGACAGTCTGTGTGTGGATGTCTTCAGTCGCGGTGAGTGAACTGAACACCCTATTAATATTTCCAAAAGTTTTGATGATTACGAAATTAATACCCCTAGAACTCTGGGTCTCCCGACGCCCGTAGGGCGGAGCCCCATAGATAGAGAGGGTTTTTACAGGTTAACCGCCGTTAAACAATAGAAACCGTGCACAAATTCCGGGCAATAACTCTATACTGCCGCACGGTCTACCCCAACTAAAAATTTGTATGAGTACTTTATCAACTCGCCCAGCTGTGGCCAACCAAAAACCGGTCGAATCTCGGCCAATTTCTGTAAAAAAGGTGAAAACTATGCCCGTTCCGCAAACGCGACTGTTACAAGATGGCGGATAACTCGTGCGTAATTTCAAGCCGCATGCGCATTAGCCGTTTTTGAAACACAAGCTTCATCTTGCGCGGCTTTATCATACAGTTTAGCAATGCGCCAGAGGCACAGCCACAATATACCAAAACCAGGGTTTGGAAAACAGCACCCATTGAACGATGTTATCCACCATCTTGTAACAGTCGCGTTTGCGGAACGGGCATAGTTTTCACCTTTTTTACAGAAATTGGCCGAGATTCGACCGGTTTTTGGTTGGCCACAGCTGGGTGAGTTGATAAAGTACTCATACAAATTTTTAGTTGGGGTAGACCGTGCGGCAGTATAGAGTTATTGCCCGGAAATTTGTGCACGGTTTCTATTGTTTAACGGCGGTTAACCTGTAAAAACCCTCTCTATCTATGGGGCTCCGCCCTACGGGCGTCGGGAGACCCAGAGTTCTAGGGGTACGAAATTAAAACAATCAATATTCAATACAATAGTAAAATCTTACACGAATGCCTTTGTAAAAGCTTATTCTTAAAACCGAAAGAGATGAGACTGAACAGGATGAATCTCGTGCAACTTCTACATCGTTACATTTAATGGAAATAAAATTGTTGATGAAAATGTATACAATTAAAAGGCTAAGGTTAATGCCAAAAAGGTTAATAATATAATAATTCCAAAATCGGTACAGATTCGCTTTGGATGCCCCAGTATCTGCATTTTTAATTGATCAATGCCACCCATACCCATGAACCCAAAATTTATACCGCGTACGAGTAAGACCGCGTACGAGTAAGACCGCGTACGAGTAAGACCGCGTACGAGTAAGACCGCGTACGAGTTAGACGGCGTACGAGTTAGACGGCGTACGAGTTAGACGGCGTACGAGTTAGACGGCGTACGAGTTAGACGGCGTACGAGTTAGACGGCGTACGAGTTAGACGGCGTACGAGTTAGACGGCGTACGAGTTAGACGGCGTACGAGTTAGACGGCGTACGAGTTAGACGGCGTACGAGTTAGACGGCGTACGAGTTAGACGGCGTACGAGTTAGACGGCGTACGAGTTAGACGGCGTACGAGTTGACCTGTTCCCTTACTATACTACCTAGCCCAGGTGGACTCCCTAAACCTCCCTACGTACGGAGAGAGCCAGGAGTCCAGGATACAAAGCCTCTAAAAGTGGGCGAAAAAAGTTATGATGAAATTTTTAATATTTTGACCTCATTGTAGACAATAATTCCACCCTCATATACTATTTGTGTCCTTATCTATCAATCCTGGAAGTTTAGAAATTCCATATGCTACGCTGGGTGACGTTTTTCAGGAAAATAAACTAAAAAGCAACGTTAACTTGTAGACTCCCTTCATCAGTTTCTTAACGAGTCGAGTTCGTATATACGATGTGCGTTGTATGCGCGATGCTGCGTGCACGCTCAATATCAAAGCGCGCAGCATGCAGCATCGATCGCGGATTCGCGGAGGGCAGTGTGCGCTCATGTGCATCAACACGCACACACGTACGAACTCGGTGTAAAACTGACGAAGTGAGTCTACAAGTTTAACGTTGTTTTGAGTTTATTTTCCTGAGAAAACGAAAACCTGGATGTTTATTCGTAGTGCAATGAAGACGTTAGAACGCAGTTTTAGAGACAAATTACACCAGACGATAACTAGTACAGGTAGTATCAACAATTTCAATTCTGCATCCGCTACGTTTTATGAGCTGAAATTTCACTAGAATGTTAAGCACTTCCATTACATGTATAAGTCTATCTAGCTTGAAAATTCTAGCTCTAAAAGCTCATGATATTGGAAGATTTGCCATTTTATTTGGACTAGAGCTGGACAAATGCTGGAACGGAATTGTCGACATTCCCTGTGGTCGCCGCTAAATTTACCCTTTTCGTAAACTTTAAAGCAAACACACCACATACGAATGTACGGGTGTGAAAATCGCTCCTACACCTGAAGATCCTTTTAAAATTCAGATACGATCAAGTTTAAGCTAAGGGTGTGCGTTTACGGGTAGTACGGGACCCGGGTACCCTATTCCCATTACGGTCGGGTACCCGGGTACCCGTGACTATTATTAGAATCATAACAAAAACCCGGAAGTATACACCGCGTCGGCACGTGCATGTACATGCCGCGCTGGCATGGCGTGCTTACTTCCCCTGCATTCCGCAACTAAACAAATGCAAGGGCCTACTTTGCAACTCGGGGTTCGACGCAAACAAATTCTAGTCACTCAAAACAGCGGATAGTCAAAACCCTTTTCTAAGTAGTCAGGCGGTCCAGTGAAAAAAAAAGTTAAGTGCGTGGTTTTCAGAGCCAGATTGTCAACAGCGATCTCGTATTGCGTGGAGTTTACTCTCAGCTTAATAAATGTTTGTAAATGAATTGACTTGCCGCTCCCCATAATTGCACGTCTACAGTGGCACGTCTTTTTCCAAAATAAATAAGGTTCAATGAACTAAATCCTTTGAGTGAGCCGACACGAAATGTAGCAAAAAAGCCGACCGCAGTTCCTGGCTGGCCACAGAGTTGATACAATAGAACCAAATACCTCTCCTGCAGTATCAGGTTTCAAAACCACATTCCAGGCACGGGTCTGTGGGATCGTGAATTAATTCAGCACATTTTCCAAAAAGTAAACCTCGGAAACTCAAAGGACAACTGTAACAAAACACTAGCAGCTGTCAGAATTGTCGGTAAATAGACTTCAAAGGCATTTTTTTATCACAATGACTTCAAAGAAAGCACAATCATCGGTTAGGCTGCTATCTAGACATCGGGAAATTGTCGGTAAAGACGTTTTACTCAGATGTTTTCTAACAATTTATCGGCACGCAATGAATATAAAAGACGCTTGCCTTTCTGAAATAATGTGTCAACATTTACAAAGGCAGTTTCGGGTAATAAATTCGATAAATTGGAGCCGGGTACCGTTGTATGCGCGATGCTGCGTGCACGCTCAATATCAAAGCGCGCAGCATGCAGCATCGATCGCGGATTCGCGGAGGGCAGTGTGCGCTCATGTGCATCAACACGCACACACGTACGAACTCGGTGTAAAACTGACGAAGTGAGTCTACAAGTTTAACGTTGTTTTGAGTTTATTTTCCTGAGAAAACGAAAACCTGGATGTTTATTCGTAGTGCAATGAAGACGTTAGAACGCAGTTTTAGAGACAAATTACACCAGACGATAACTAGTACAGGTAGTATCAACAATTTCAATTCTGCATCCGCTACGTTTTATGAGCTGAAATTTCACTAGAATGTTAAGCACTTCCATTACATGTATAAGTCTATCTAGCTTGAAAATTCTAGCTCTAAAAGCTCATGATATTGGAAGATTTGCCATTTTATTTGGACTAGAGCTGGACAAATGCTGGAACGGAATTGTCGACATTCCCTGTGGTCGCCGCTAAATTTACCCTTTTCGTAAACTTTAAAGCAAACACACCACATACGAATGTACGGGTGTGAAAATCGCTCCTACACCTGAAGATCCTTTTAAAATTCAGATACGATCAAGTTTAAGCTAAGGGTGTGCGTTTACGGGTAGTACGGGACCCGGGTACCCTATTCCCATTACGGTCGGGTACCCGGGTACCCGTGACTATTATTAGAATCATAACAAAAACCCGGAAGTATACACCGCGTCGGCACGTGCATGTACATGCCGCGCTGGCATGGCGTGCTTACTTCCCCTGCATTCCGCAACTAAACAAATGCAAGGGCCTACTTTGCAACTCGGGGTTCGACGCAAACAAATTCTAGTCACTCAAAACAGCGGATAGTCAAAACCCTTTTCTAAGTAGTCAGGCGGTCCAGTGAAAAAAAAAGTTAAGTGCGTGGTTTTCAGAGCCAGATTGTCAACAGCGATCTCGTATTGCGTGGAGTTTACTCTCAGCTTAATAAATGTTTGTAAATGAATTGACTTGCCGCTCCCCATAATTGCACGTCTACAGTGGCACGTCTTTTTCCAAAATAAATAAGGTTCAATGAACTAAATCCTTTGAGTGAGCCGACACGAAATGTAGCAAAAAAGCCGACCGCAGTTCCTGGCTGGCCACAGAGTTGATACAATAGAACCAAATACCTCTCCTGCAGTATCAGGTTTCAAAACCACATTCCAGGCACGGGTCTGTGGGATCGTGAATTAATTCAGCACATTTTCCAAAAAGTAAACCTCGGAAACTCAAAGGACAACTGTAACAAAACACTAGCAGCTGTCAGAATTGTCGGTAAATAGACTTCAAAGGCATTTTTTTATCACAATGACTTCAAAGAAAGCACAATCATCGGTTAGGCTGCTATCTAGACATCGGGAAATTGTCGGTAAAGACGTTTTACTCAGATGTTTTCTAACAATTTATCGGCACGCAATGAATATAAAAGACGCTTGCCTTTCTGAAATAATGTGTCAACATTTACAAAGGCAGTTTCGGGTAATAAATTCGATAAATTGGAGCCGGGTACCCGCAATCAGCGGTCGGGTTACGGGTACCCGGGTACCCGGCACGGCCTTAGTTTAAGCAGATAACAGTACAGCTGTGTATTGGTAAAGTCAATTGACATGTGTACAAAACAATGGCAGTGTACTAATCACCGTAAACACGCACAGCACCGCCAACCTGCACAGCACCGACAACACATCCAAAACATATTCTATATTGACAAAAGAGGTACAGAACTGTAATACAGTAAATACCGGTACAATACAAAAGAGTGTCACTAAACTTGAAGTTAAATTTTATTGGTGAAAATTGAGCACGAATGAACATTTGCCACCTTCTTGCCTTCGCACGCGGAGTTGGCGTAGGCTGTGTCTGAATTACTTGGCTGCGGCTTGAAATTACGCACGAGTCTATGGTAGCGACTGCAGCCACATCTCATAGTACCGGGCGTAATATCAAGCTGCAGCTACATGTAGAAGGCAAAATTGCGGCCTAAAAAATAATAATGCATCGTACAAGTACATGCATGTATGTATGTATTACAATTCTGTACCTCTTTTGTTAATATACATGATGTAGAATATGTTTTGGATGTGTTGTCGATGCTGTGCGTGTTGTCGGCAATAATACATGTAGTATGACCTCTGTTTGGTGATGCACTGACAGGAGACCTGGGGAGGAAATAGATGAGCAGGATAATGGCTGAATCAGACAACACATTGCTGGGAGAAAGGGGGGGGAGGTCGTCTAGAAAGGCAATTTTGCCCCTTGCTTCGGCAACTCCACAATGGCAATCCATTATGAATAATCTTTTGAACTATAAGTTTGTTTTGGTCAAATTTATGTTATTAAGAAGAATGAGATAAAACATGGAGGAATAAAAACCAACAACCGTCTGCATTTCCTATCTATGCAATCACCTTTTCCTGTCAGTGCATCATCTAACAGCTGTCGATAACCCGATACATCAGACCGGGCGTGCACATTGTCGCGCTGTAACTGCAAAGCATAGTCTGGGTCATGTTTTGGCACTCTTAAAGGTAGGATACACCATTGGTAATTGTTTGAATTATCATTAATGCGTAGATTTTGGGGGTTGTATTTTATAGTAAATATCGTTTAACTGATCTGTCCGTAGTTTTACAATCATGGATGACGAGAAAAGCAAGAAAAACAGTGTTTGTTTTCAACCGGCTTCGAGCAGTTATTCTTATGTTATTTTTATTTTTTTCGCGGCTGTTGCTAATTTTTATTAAAAAAATTCAATTTATCAGAATAATTACAGGATATCTAGCACAATCATTTTGCTGGATGCCTAGAATCATTATTTACTTTCAAATGAGTAAGAGATTTCTTAATAATTCGTTAGTAAATATTTTCGATATCTGCAAATGGTGTATCGTACCTTTAACCAAGAGCCGTTTCTGACGTCATAACTTCGACCGGAAACAGTTCTTGTTGAACACGTGAAAATGTTTAATGACAACTTCAAGAACATACAAGATTCTCTTGCCTTTATTAGGATATGAGGCCTCATAATAACCCCTCCTGCGAACATGTACATGTACAGTATGTGCATGAATAATTATCGGTTTGGCTAATGCCCACTTGTGACGTTCACTCATTCAAGGCCCAGTAGTGGACTAGGCACCAGTCTAGTCTGTAGCAGGTTTAGACTGATACACCAAGAAGATGCTAGGCTATGTATTTTTTGTATCGGTACATGGGTACCGGTACGTGCAATCATGCATAGCCCCATGGTGCGATGTAATGCAAGCCAGTTCATTCATTGGTGCCTATTTGCTTAAAATGTAACATCATTTTACGGAACCCAACCAACTGTGATACGGTAACAAATTAAAATTAAGTGAAACAGAAAACGCATGTGAATTGGTTGGAAAATTTGTCAAGGTGCCAGTAGGCGGTCTTGAGCGAGCCTCCACCAGATTCATCCAGTCCCAAAGGTGCCGAGGCCTTGCACTCTAAGGCCAAGGCCATTAAAATTAGCCTCGAAGTCTATCTCGAGGCCGAGGCCAGCCTGGAGACTTACAACACTGACAACAAAATGCCAAAACAGCCATGTGTTTGTTCACAAACATAAATCGACATCTTGTACACATGTCCTGAAAGCTCGCAAACGTCCCACTTTCCTGCTTTTAAAATTCTTGTTATCCTACTTATTTTTTCACCGAGTCTGCTTCAAAGCCTATACAAGAAAAAAAGGAAAAGGGGGATTATTTTTATGGTTAAGTGAATGAAAAGATTAACGTCGAACATTAAAACGTAGTACATGTACAATGTACCAGTATAAACACCAATGTACAATACGAGCTACTGGTATTGCTGAATCGTATCTTGCATATATATCGGCGAGTTTCAAAATATGTGATGCGATCAAGCAAAATCAGTCTGAAGTAGGTCTTGGTCATTTTGGGGATTTTTACATATTATTTTGTAGCGTATTTCAGTATAAACCCCATGTGAATACAACTTTTGGTTAACAAATTACAACCATTTGAACACCAGCACATTAAAAATAAAGAAACTGAGAAAATCATGTTTTTTTGTATCACTTCCCTTCTGAATTTGGTTAAAAGAGTATTTTTATGTAAAAGAAAAATATTTTCCCCTTCTGTTTTTGTAAAAAAGTCAATTTAGATTTTTCCACCCCTACGAACATATTTTGGCCCGATCTCAAAACAAGAATTGCTGAGTTCCGACTGATTTTGCTTTATCGCATCACATATTTGGTCAGTTAATTTTTGAATAATTAAATACTAAATTATTCAAAATTTAACAGCCCTCAGATTTCAAATGCAATAATCTTTGTGTAATTCTTTTGTTTTTCCATACAGATGGGAGAGGTATGAACCTTTAGGGGGAACCATTAATGGGACCAGGCTCATGGCTTTCAAGGTGCCATTGAAAGAGGTACGTTCACAAAATATTGACTGGTTGTTTTATTGAGGTCGGTTAGGACGAAATTCCATTTAAAACAGGCTCTTTCGTAAGTCCTGATCAAAGTGTACACATTTCTATGTAAAAAAAAATGCTTAATACGATTACGAGCTCTGGTAACATGAAATTTCAGTTAAGACGAGCGCTTTTTGTGATTCAGTCCAGTAAAACTCTTGTAGTTTTTTTGTTACGCTAGTGTTTAGGCAAACAAGCTGTCAATCAGTAAACCCATTCAATTTGAAGAGATACTAATTGGCGCGGTGATCATGCTCGGTAATGCTGCGTTGCGGTTTTCACTCCAGTAGCACATCAGCTGTTTGTGTCTCGCGCTACTAGAAGCTATTCAAACACAGACAATGGGTGTTTGTGGTTTCCGTGCTGCAAGAGGATTTCTTTATGGTGGCTCTCATGCCGCCCGAACAAATAAGCGTGCCGCCTAAACACGACAAACGGTGTTGAACAAAAAAAATTGACCAAGATGGAGATTATCAGATTCAGGTCGTAAGAAAGCAGATGTTGGCAGCAGTACGGAATCGTGTCCAGCACCCTAGTCATGATCCTTAAAAATTGGTCTGATATCACCTCGAAGTTCAAAACTTTAAATCGTGCAAGTTTTAGCCCTCAAACAAAACGAAACCTAACCCCATATGTGACCGGCTCTACAAAAAAGAGTATTAAGTCGCGGTGTGCACTATCATGTAATGGACTACTCAACGTTGAGAGGGTAAACGTTTCATCAAAATGTGATTTACATTTTTTGCCATTAATGACATCTTTAACACCAATATTTTCAGGTTTCATTCAAAGAAATGTTGATTTTGATGATTAAAGTGAAAAACACGCCCATTTCATGTTCATCGTTCTGTTGTTCTACAACAAAGCGTTAAACGTTTACTAACGTTAACTAAACGTTACTAACTTGTACGTACTTGAACGAACGAACGATCATTGATGATGTGAGTGTGGGAGATGTACATGTATTGGAGAGATATAAACAAAATGACTCCTTTGTACAAAAGTATGTACATACATGTAGTTGTATGTACATGTGCATGACAAATCTTTTCAGACCATACAGTGATTCACGAAACAAGGCAATCAACCCACATGGCACTGAAAGTTCTTTTTGCTAAAGAAGAATGCTATGCCACAAGGTTTGCTGTGAGTGGTGCCAATATTTGGAATAATCTGTCTGAACAATTGCGAACCTTGGATTCCTTAGGCACATTTAAATTGGAGCTCGGTAATGCCATCCATTAGCACTGGCAGATCCAGTGGAGGGCACGGGTTTTCAGTCTCTGCCTGATTCCATGAGTTTACCCTAGAATATTCTTCTAGAACTGTAACTTCTTCACATTGTCTTCTCTCACTTATCCATCCTGTAATTCGTGCTGAAATGTTGGATGTGGAAATAAATATAATAAAATAAAATAAAATAAATTGTACAAGCTTGGTTGATTAATGCTTTGGGTGTTATTTCAATTTGTGTATTGCAGGCACTGAGTGCGAATTTGCCTCCAAGGGATAGGTGAGTATACACTTGCTTCACAATAAGAACCCCCTAACCCAAAAATTACAGCAAAAGCAAATGGGTTATCATGTACCGTTAATCTAATGGCCTACGTTTTCATTTATTTTCAGGTTTACTCCAGAAGACTTACTGAGACGGGTAAAGGAATCAGGACTTAATCTTGGTCTTATTATTGATCTGACCAACACTAGTCGCTACTACAATCCACAAGTAAGAAAAGGGTCTTATAATTCGATTGAGGCACAATGTTGTTTCAAGTCTGGAGGATTTTTGAGGATTGAGGCTGAATGGGGTTTTCAAAAAATCATAATGAGGATTTTGGAGGATTGACTTTTTTCAATCCCCAGAATCTTCATTGCAGTTTTGGAGGAATAAAAAAAATGAGGATTTTTGAGAATTTAGGCACATGATGTTGTTTCAAGTGTGGAGGATTTTTAAGGATTGAGGCTAAATGGGGTTTTCAAAAAATGAGGTTTTAAAAAAAATGAGGATTTTGGAGGATTGAGGATGGTTGCTAGCAAAAAGGGCCTAGGGGGTTAGGGTTAATGTTGTGTGGAAAAGGAAAAATTAGCATCGAGAGATTAGTTATTGCAGATTTCTTAAATGAACTGGGAATGATTGGATGGTGGCTACCAGGCAAACAATTATTGGATAATCATTGACATAAATGCACTTGTACAGTACTTTCATACAGTCATAAATTTGAATTTAAGTTGAGTAACTGTACATGTACCTAATGAATACTCAGCTTTAAAATGTCTTATATGTACCAGTACATGCATGTAAAGGCCGGTGCATACTCAGTATAGAAGCTAATGGGAATTTTTTGATGTTACAGGAAGTTTTTGTGCTGTGCATTTAATGATTAATTGATTTAATTTCTTTAGGATGTGCCCAAATAGTTCAAAAACTGGTTTCCATTGGGGCTCTGCGTACATTATATAAATTGGACAACTTTTTTTATATGTTAGCAAAAGTTGAACACATTTCAACTCGGAACTTTCCCAGCAAATGCTTTGCGATGTCAAATTCGCTTTCACATGAAACACATGCATTTTGACTCTGTTTACTGATCTGTAAGATTTTGTTGACTACTTTTTTGATTTATTTTAAAGGAGTTTACAGAAGCCGGCATTGAATACTGTAAACTAAACACAGAAGGACATGTCATACCCCAACAGAGAATAGTCCAAAGGTAAGGTCGTAAAAACATTCATTGTGGAAATTTGTCCACTGTTCTAACTGCCATTAGACAGAACACAAACATGTAAAAGCAATACAAACAAAATTTACTCAGTTTTAGATTAGAAAGTTAACCAATGTGTCGATAAGTGTTGTAGTCGAGACCCTAATGTCCGAGACCTAGGCTTTCTAGACAGAGACAAATTTAACCAGTTCGCCCCGGATGACGTAGATAAACGCAAAGTTTTCCCCGAGATTCAAAACAGATGACGCATAAAGTAAACACGCCACGAGCAAGGCCGGAAATGTCGGTCGGCAGCGAGCAAGGCCGGAAATGCGTGGGTGTGCTTCCCAGTACTATCGGCCTGAACCCGCCTCGGGTTGATGTTAAAATAATCCCAGTGCGAATGGGTTAATAAAACTTATATATTCAGCGGGAGTATACATACTCGTACACATGTACATGTTCATGCATCTTTATAAATAGCTTCTGCATGGATAATGTATAAACAACAAATTAAAACTATTAATAAAATCTTTTTGTCACCACTCCTGAATTTAAATAAACTGAAATAAACTTGGAGTAGAAACCCCAGATCCTGAAATGGTATGCTGAAACTATGAGAGAAAAAATGAAAGAAATACACCACTCAAACTTCAACTATAGTTAAATTATCTTCCAAAATTATTATTTACAGCCAAAATGTACAAAATGCTTACTGTCAATGTTATTGTTGCTCTGATCTCCCCTTACTACTTTTGGATTATAAACACTTCTTTATAAGTTTATTACACTTAAATAACTTTAATTATTGTGTATTTTTAAAAAAAAATTGAAAAGAATGATTTAGCCTCAGGTACCACAAACAAATTCCAATTTCCTTTTTTTTGTATTCGTTAAAGGTATTATACACCATTTGCAGATATCGAAAATATTTACTACCGAATTATTAAGAAATATTTTACTCATTTGAAAGTAAATAATGATTCTAGGCATCCAGCAAAATGATTGCGAAAAAACCAAAGATAACATAAGAATAACTGCTCGACGCCAGTTGAAAACAAACAAACATCCTACCTTTAATTAATCAAATATCAACTCTAACTTGTTATATTAAACTTTCAAAATCCAAACCCCAAATGAAATAATGGATGGGTATGTTCTCTGTGGTCCTTCTCATACCGAATCCTTGGCTTCAGTGACCTTCCAACCTTCTGGTCCTCACTTTTATCATGGTCTCCAGTAGGAGTCGATTAAGAACCAAGGGTGGGGAATTGTGTCGTGTACATCATGTGTACATACTTGTACCAAACAGCCACTATAACAAACAAATTTGTTACCCAGCACATCAAAATCAGGAGTACATAAAGTCGGAAAATGACTTTTTATGTACATAGTAAGATTGGAAATTCTAATGATACCCACGACGAGCGTGTGATGGGTATCATTTAAAAGCTATGAATTTTCCAATCTTACTGTGTACATATTTGAAAAAGTAATTCTCCAATTTATTCTTGTTTTTGATGTGCTCGGTCCCAATTATCCAAAACCTTTTGAGTCTTCTTGTATGTATCGCAGACTTGGTATCACAATGATTTTTTTTAATGTGTAGAACTGGGAGCTGAGGTGACAGTACTCATCAAAAGAAGCATTTTGATGCCTTACAATCACATCGTTGGGTGCACCACGAAGTGTCGTATATGATAGTTTTCTCGCACCACGAAGTGACAAATCTTCCATTGGTTTTGTGCACACGATACATGTACGTCACTTCGTGGTGTGGCAACTATACATTATACGTCACTTCGTGGTGCAACCGACGACATGTCAATATACGACATTCACTTATAAAGTTATGGCAATTTTAAAATTGGTCAAAATATGCAAATTAGTGAAATATGCATTTTCTCCCATTTTTGAAACCTTTCATCTTAATAACTACAACATTGAGAGATCTGAAACTTTTTGAAACTGTTTAAACATCGTTGTTCATTACACCTTTTTTTTCAGCATCACTAAATTTTCTTATTTTTAATTATGACTAATTAAAAATGGCAATTTCATCATTTTTCACAGTACTCAAATTTTGCCGAACAAAAACAGACTTATTAGTTTCAGGACTATTTCAACTACACCGATATTCCTACCAGCATTTAAAGTGTTTAAAGTTTGAAATGTTCATATATATCAATGAAACAATTTAAATGTACAAAAGAAGGTGTCTGCATTTTAAAGAAAGGTTTGCCTTGAAAAAGCTTGCCCATCCATGCGACGACATCTGTCCAGGCATTTGATGACGTACACTATACATTGTACATGTACATGTACCGGTACATCTTGAAAGAATATAGCTAAAGTAGTAATTGATGTGTTTGCTCTACTTTTAATATGTTTGGCCGTCGCCCACTTGCAACAAACACTACTTCAAGCAGTTTTGCTTCCTTATCTTCTGTTTTAAATAACAGTAAAGAGACATTTCTTACTAAAATTTTCTTCGTCTTTTGGGGGTTTGGATGGCGCCAAAGAAAACGAAACTTATGGTTAGTGTCCCGACGGTACCACCTGGGAGGCAGTGTTGCTGGCAGTTCACTCAGGACAGCTATAATGGCGCGAGTTCTGCCTGAATTTTCAAAATCCCGAACGCGCGACGCATAAAATAATACTAATGAAAACAAATCTAATGTACAGTGTACATGTATTCAACTGTATGATGTCAAAATAAAGTATTCAAGTGCTGAAGTACATGTATATTTTTCTTGCAATATACTGTTAACATGTAAAGAACGAAGTGAAAATGTTGTCTTTCTATCAACAGGATGAGTCGTACACAGGTTTTACATAAACATATTTGATTTCTCTTTACAGATTTACAACAATCATCAAAGAATTTACACGTCAGCACTCAAATGATGGTAAGTCACTTCTTGTCAAAACGAAACGTTCATAATCTTGCAAATTTGAAAAATTATAAACTGCAGTGAAAATTCTAATACAATTTGGCTCAAAATTTTTCTCAACCTGAATTACCGGTATATGTATGTACATGAACATGTATTTGTTCTAGACCAGTGTCTTGATGAGGGAAAAACAACACATTTCTCTTAGTAGACTTTAGACATAATGGGCCAAATTCATAAACGGTGATTTTCCCTTGATCATGATTAACTAGGCTAAACTGTGTATAAGCAGTTGATGATCGAACGTACAAATCTAGGCCCGAATTCATAAAGAGTGCTTAGATCAGCTGCTGTTTATCAAACGTACATGGTTAGTGACATACGTCTAATTAACAAAAGATATTTTAATCGTCCCAAGGGGCTTGTTTATCCCGTGTACAAGTTACCATTTTTATGTTGGCTTGCTTGTGAGGACAGACGTCTGGCCATGGATCTGCTGCGTATCATTGAAATAGCACAAAAATAACTGTTTTCCCATCTTTTACACACTCAATGAGACCCATTTTCTGGTAATGATTAAAATTATCAGCGCACTTTTTCGACATGGCGACCCTCCCACTAGTGTCAACTGAGCTGATCAGCAGAGCACAGCGATATGCGTTTTTTCGAAGATAGATATGCCCTTTTATTCAACATATTACGTAATCCGCTGTGAATAGAATGATGTACGGCTAGACCACTAAACATCGGCTATTAACCCTAACTCCTTACACAACAAAGGAAGTTGGAGGATTTTGAAGGAATTGTATTGTTCAATAACAATGGTGAGGGAGTTAGGGTTAAGCAGGAACTTGTACACGGCTGGATAAACAGCCGATTATTTTCTTACTGAATTGCGATGATCTCAGGAGTTTATCCACACGCACACTTCTCTGTTTTAGCAACCGTACAATAGTTGTACGTGACTAAAATAATCCGGTGATCATCACCGTTTATGAATTTGGCCCTATGAGATCACACTTGTTTGTTAGCTGTACAATTTTGTTTGAAAGCTTGGTGACCCTTGCCACTTACTTGTTGTATGTTAACAAAGCACATTGTTACAGGTATGTCACCTGCATACTGAAGGTAGTAGTCAAGCAGCGTTCACAGTCTCTTCAGTTTCATAAAACTGAACAATACAGTATGTTCACCAAGACAAACAATTGATAAATTGGGACTGTTAGTTCACTTGATATTGAATATGGTGGATACTAAACTGGTTAATAATGAAGAAAAATCGAAAGGTCCAGTGTACATCTATGAACACTGTATCACTGACCAAAATACTGTAATATTTTCTTGTGGAAAAAATTACTGAACATTTTGCCTGAAAATTACTGGATAACAAAACATCTACAACAATGGAATTCAATTTTCCCTGGTTGTTAACTAATAATGTAAACTTGTTCATAGCGAAAAACAGACCATTTGGATTTCCTCGTACATGTACTCGTACATGTACATGTCACCTATTGCTAGCATGTGGCTCATTATACATGTACAGGTATATTCATGAGTACGGGTATACAAGTCACGTATGTACCGGTAGCACCAAAAAAGTACTTAAGTACGAGTACTACAACATTGGATGCAGTTACATTTGATGTATTTTTTTCTGTAGAATTGTACCCATATCTGAAAAAATTAGATTAAAACCTAACCCTCATTTTTTTGGATTATGGATAATCTTGTTGAAATTACATGCACATGTAGCATGGTTAAAGTTAAATGACAGGCAAATCTTATTATTGAGTGACTATACATTTGTATGTACGTTTGTTCGCAAATTGTGTTGGTAAAAGTTGGCAAAAGCA
The DNA here is from genome assembly GCA_037893245.1 of Crossaster papposus. Classification (NCBI taxonomy): domain Eukaryota; kingdom Metazoa; phylum Echinodermata; class Asteroidea; order Velatida; family Solasteridae; genus Crossaster; species Crossaster papposus. The sequence goes on from JBAIAA010000857.1 coordinate 272,560, forward strand.
TCCCTCCATATTATTCCAAATACCAGTAGCAAAAAATAATCGTTACCACCAGAGTACATTATTGTTTTTCATTTTCAATTCATATTTTTATTTTAATGAAGATTATTATCTGAAGCCTTGGTCATTAATATCTGCATGATAATTGTACCAGGAATTGGTACAGTTTGGGTAAATACTATACATGTACAACATACCTGAAATATACAGTAATGACGCTTTGGCTTTGTTTACATGCGCTTTCCTGTGGCATGTTCGGGGGCAAAGTCGGGATGCCAGAAGACGAGGTAGGGACAGATTCGCTCATTAGAAAGTGCACATTTAAACAAAGCGTGGCGTCATTACATCTTAGGCTTATTGATTTAACATGTATTTGACATTCACAAGTTGAGTAATGTAGTACCAAAATAAAAGCGGGGTGGTGTTCCAAATTGGCAGGGGCAGTCTAGGACACAAATTTGGCCCGTGATGTTTAGATGCACCGGCCCACACAGGTACCGGCTCACATGTGCAGACCACCTTTGTAGACTACAGATAATTGTACACACATGTACGCCCGGCCAAGACGCTCGGGGCAGGCCCATGCTCGGCCGGGACTGCATTGCACGTATATTTATATTACTATTATTTTAGAAAACTGTCCCCGCCGCGCCGGCCCACTAATAGATTAAGTGGACCGGCCCATCGGGGTTCGTCCCAGTAGTCAGTCTGCCCCTGCTTGAATTGATGGTTGCCATACCGGTATATGCAGGACTTCAGATTTTGCCAACATGTTTCTTGTTCCTTAAGGTCTAATTAGATTTCTAGCTTTATATGTGTAGATGGCATGTTCTATTCATTCATCAGTGCCTGACTACGTACATGTAGTTGTGATGCCCACTGCACACCTGGGAGAAAATTATCTAACTCTTTGGCATGAGAACATAACCAGATAATGTATCCAAGGTACCATGTACATGTACATGAGGAAATTTTCTCTTTTGAGCGTATTGCAATTACATGTACAATGTATGTTTTAGTTTTTTTAATAAATACACAAACTGTACATGCATTTAAAGTACTGACGCTGTTTTTTTTCCACGTTTGTCCATTGAACATACCGGTACATGTACAGATCTTGTCATAGGAGTTCACTGTACTCATGGCATCAATCGGACAGGCTACCTTTTATGCAGGTACGTGTATGCAGTTTTCCTGTCTTAACTAAATCGTTGGTCATTATGTATTTTTAATAAATAAACTGGGAAATATTTACAAAATCTATACATTGTAGCTCTTTAGCTACCGTACAATTGAGGAACCATCCTCAGTCCTGCAAAAAACTCCAATTGCCACCCTAAAAAATTGATTCAGCCTCATCTTACAAAACCCTCAAGTTTTTGTATTTGTTATTTGTTCAGTGGAGGGGTGACTATTGCCCCACTCCTTCAAAATCCTCCAACAATAACTGTAATAGGTTGAGGCAGTGCCAATAATATTAGGAAGAGGTGCTAGTGGTGTTATAATGTCAAGCATTTTGTTGAGCTCAATTATGCATGAACCGCATAAACAATGCAGGATGCAAACTATGAACTCTATATCCGCCAAAAGTCAACCGGCACTTTTTGCTATTACCGTAATTTCCTGCGGTAAAGCCGCACGGCGGTTAAGACGCAGGTCCCTAAAATCACCCCAAAAAATTTCAAACGTCAACAGATAAAGCGCACTGCCGAATAAGGCGCATGCTTGAACGCACCCAGAAGAACACCAGGCGCCGGTGTAGGTACATCGCCACAAAGGGGTCATTTTGTTGCCTTAGAACGATCCCACTACTTTATTTCAAGCAAGAATTTGCTGAGTACTTGAGTTTATCTGGCACGCAAACAATGTATGAAAACTTCAAACCAGTAGTCACAATATCGCACGAGGTTTACTTTGCTTGCATGTACATGCACATGCACATGTACACCACATGCAGCGATCGCGTGCATGGTATCCCTAATTGCGACACCCCCTAGTCTTTTTTCCAGTCGTTGTGAATGCTCCGCGCTGTGTAGTTCGGATGGTGAATTGCATGAAGCCGGAACGTAGACGAAAAAAAGTTTTTAAAAAGGCCACATAGTACTACGGGCCAGCTTTTTATCGCTGTTGTACGCGTCATGCAGCGCACGCTGTAGTCTTGTTTGCAAGACGATCTTAATCGCGGTATATGCAGCGCGCGTAGGCCGCCGATGCGGTAATTCGCGCGTGGTCTACGGCGTACGTTAGAGGGCGCCCCGCATCGCGAAGATCGTCTTGCAAACAAGACTACGCACGCTGCCGAGTGCTAAATCACATACATGTACGGTCGTAGGGGCCGGGATCAACACATCGCGGCATTCTTCTTCTTCTTCTTTTGGTTGACCGCATTATTGAGTAAGATTGCGGCGTTCAAAGAATTCTTCACACATAGACCATCACTTTGAACTCAAGCGACATCATATACGGCGCACTGAAAGATAAGGCGCGGCGATGTTTTTGTGGTCTAGAAAGTCAGATAAGCCGCGTCTTTACCGCAGGAAATTACGGTAAGCCTTAATTCCTAACAAGCCCTCAAAACCGCTCAGAGAATTTTGAAGAATTTAGGAAAACAATAGAATAAAAAAGATTATATCTGCTGTGTTGTGAATATGCTTACTACATGTACTGTATGTACAGTGGAACGCTGCTATAACGAACATAACAGTATCAACCGATTTAGCAATTTTCAGCCGAGGGTCTATCGGGGGCAAATTTTTCAAGATGGCATCCAACCTTTTAAATAGTGCCCTTTTGTTGCCTACATGTACTTCAAGTGCGCCCTATTTTATTCATCAAACCGAATTCTTATTTATCAAACCAAATTCTAATTTATCACACCAAATTCGAAAGCAGTGGTTGGTGTTTCCCTTCTATTCATTGGAAAAATAATACCCACCTATTACTCTTTAACATAAAGCCCTGTCCTTTTTTACGTTCGGGAATAAAACACGGCCTAAATATCATTTGATATGCCAAGTGGATTTCTAAAAATCTGTGGACAAATTCTCAACAACAATGATTGGTATGTTTAGACACAAAAATCGGAAGCCAAAAATGGTGTTCGGTATAGCCGAATGTTCGGTATAGTGTTGTTCGGTATAGTGGCGTTCGGTATAGTGTTGTTCGGTATAGTGGCGTTCCAGTGTAACACATTACTTGTATTACTGTTCACTTTGTAAAACAGTAGTCATTAGCATCCAAATTAAATGATTTGATCAATTACATGTACAGTGTGTATGCTTTCTTTTGTTTTCTGTTTAGATACATGATTGAGTGCCTAGGATGGACAGCAAGTGCAGCATTAGCAGGTTAATACTACTCTCCATCATGGCTGTGTTCCACTCACACGAACGCTGCCAACTACACCAACAATTTTCCATTGGACGTGCGCAAAACATTAGCGAATGTTGGCGAATGTTTGTTTTGTTTGCTTGAGTGGAACGCAGCCCAATATCTCAATGTAATCTCTGTGCAGATGACAAATATTTTAATTGGAAAATACACCCAACCTGTTATTTGTTATTCTTATAACAAAATCTCTAGTAAGGGCATCATGTCTAAACAGATCACTTTAATAGTGCAAACCAAATACCAAAAAAAGGCTAGGCTTAATTCTTGGTAATCTCTGGTTTATTATTTTTGCCTCCATCCATCTCCATGGCTGGGGTTGTGTAGTCAGCGCTGTTTGTTTGTTTGTTTGTCGGGGTGTCTGTCGGGGTGTTTGTCAGGCTGTTTGTTTGTTTGTTAGTAGGATTACGGAAAAACATAACAGAGAGATTTTTCATAACTCTGTGGGCCAAGGATGATTCCATTACATTTTTTGATATCAGATTACTTCAGGAGTCAAGTTACGTAACATAAACACATGTATTTCGGACAAGAAAGTGTGCAATTTTGCCATATTTCCTATCAAAATAAAAAATTGCTAAGTGGTACGGTTCGTAAGCGTAACTCTTGACCTTTCTAACAAATGACAGATGTTGCCTTTATCTTACAGGGGGTGTCATAAAAGTTAAAGATTTATACCTAATTTTAAAAAGCTAACTAATCTGAAATAATCATAAACAAAATTGGCATCAATCGACCCGGAAATTATCAAAGTTTCACTCACTGTTCAATTTTATCCTGAAACTACAATGTAAGAGATTTGATGTCAGTTTTTTGAGGAGCACTAAAGAACTCTTGTTTAAAATCTCGTAAATTCTAAAACATCCGAGACTGCCAACTCACTACAAATAGAACTCACTGTACACTTCACTATGGCCAACGCTCTGACTGACTCAACGCTTCTTGCCAACCGTAGTGCTGGCAGGAAGTCGATGCCAATGCCAACTTGCACGAAGGATATGGAAAGGGGACAGAGAATAACACGCCGACTTGAGAAAAATAGCGACTTATAAAAGCCGACTTATAAATTTCAATGTAAATGCATTAGACTTTTGTCAGATGGCTGACTTTAGCAATTTGCAGAGTTAAATACGATGTCGACTTGGCCGGAGATTACTGTAGGTCGTTTCAAAATAAACCTGCAGTGTGTAATCGAGATTCTCTATGCGCTGTAACAACAGTAGATAAAGCCCCAGTCCCACTGAAGCCGGATATGCTACGGATCGCCCCGAATGGCCCCGGTTGAAACAGACGTTTGATCCGGGGTCATCCGGGGTGGACCGGGAAGGCAATCGAAAAAAAAGTGACATGTTCCCCAGTCCTACTACGGTTATACTACGGTTTGACTACAGTTTGACTACAGTTCTGCCACGGATGGGTCCGGATCATCCCGGTTCAAGCCTGTTTTTCCCTCATGACCCCGGATGGTCACGGATTCACTACGGTTCCGCCACGGTTTCACTACGGATGTGCCAGGGTTCATTCCGGGTGTGCCACGGTTCACCCCGGATGACCCCGGATACACTACAGTTCATCCCGGTTCATCCGGGAAAAATCGTAGTGAATCCGTGGTGACACCGTAGTGAATCCGTGGTGAACCGTAGTGTATCCGGGGTCATCCATAGTGGAACCGTAGTAGAACCGTGTGTGAACCAACTCCCGTTTCATCCCGGATAAACACGGTTACGCTACGGTTTATCCCGGATACACTACGGATCAACAAGGTCGCACTACGGTTTCACTACGGTTTCACTACGGTTCTCCGCCGCCCCCTCTCCCTTCCCGGATGGCCCCGGATCACCCCGAATGCTAGATGTTGATCCGGGGTGACGCTCGACTTCCCGGACGTACTACGGATGTCCCCGGATGGTCCCGGATGACCCCGGATGGTTCCCGGATTGGCTACGGTTCATCACGGTTTGACTACAGTTCCACTCCCGGATGACCCCGGATATGAACCGTAGTGCATCCGGGGTGATCCGTAGCGTATCCGGCTTTCGGTGGGACTGGGGCTTTAACTTGTCAAGATTGTATGTACATAATTTTCAAAGGATTTTGTAATGGAGTTTGTGTTATGATTTATATTTTGTTTATTTTCAGCATTTGGAAAAGCAAGAGGTCATGCAGTGGAAAGGTCAAATTACATTGCTGATCTGCATTCACTGAGGTAAGACACTTGTCAGCATGGACTGGTAGTTTTGGGGTCATTTTGTGTCAATTCAACACGATATTCGGTGTTATGATTGGCCTATAATGACAATCCCCAGAACTGTTTTTTTAGTTTTGTATTTGTCTAGTTAGTTTTTGAGTATGGGTCATCGAACTTTAACTAATTAGCATGACCTCCTATAAACTTTAAATACCTATATCTCCTAGAAGGCCAAGTTGTACATAATTTTGAAGCCCTTTTTTAAATGGTCTCTATTTCACCAACACAATCGTAGCTTAAAGCATCGAGAAAAAACAATGTACATAACAATGATTTTTTACCTTGAATTATTAAAATGTGTCAGCTTTAAATGTTGAAATATTTTCCAAAAAGTTAGTTTGTAATGTAACAATCTTTGACAATTTTGGGGTTCTTAAACTTTGTAATTCGTGATTTTTTAAGATTTCTTTTGTCAGGAAAAAGCCATTTTTACATACATGTATATGTAAGAGCTCAAATGTGCATATGTTTACTAACATATGCAGGTACGTTTATATATTTAAATAAGGCTTTTATATATCTTATATATATTTCAAATATATCTAAAAAATAATAACTCACACATTTTTCTAAGATTGTTGCTAACTAACTTTTGAGAAAATATTTCGAAATTTGAAGCTGATGCATTGTCATAATTTAAAAGTCATTTTGTTACATATTTTCTCTATGCTTCATGCTACGATTTTGATTGTACTGTGTGAAATGGAGACCATTCACAGATCTTCACAGTGATGTACAACTTGGCCTTCTAGGTGCTTTACTTTTAGAGATATAAGTATTTAAATTTTGGAGGACATGTTAATTAGTAAAAAAGAGTTCGCTGACTTGATTTTAAAAACTAACAAGCTAAATTACACAAACAAAAATTAGTTCTGAGAGTTTCTCATATAGGCCAATATCATTTCAATCTGCGAGGGTTAGGTCCAAAAGCGTGTTGAATTGACATGGAATTACCCTTTGACGACACTAACCAGTCCTAACCATGTCCGTGGGTAAAAATATGTTTGCTTTTTAAGACTGCAAAATCCTTCAGAGTAACCTCTGCCCAGTGCAGTATGCTCTGTAGTTATGCCAGTTAACCTCAGTTAAAAGGAAACACAGAAGGCCACCGACAGGAGCTTTACAACTGCAAGGCTCGCTCAGTAAACAAAGCGCTAATGACTAAATCAGATTACACGCCACCGTGGCCTCGCCGGGGTAGTCGGGAAATTCTAGTCGCGTTGGATTGTGGATTTTGGAACGCACATTTCACCAATTGTCTCCACCTGGCTCGCAGTGCAACATGTATCATCGTTTTCCTCTTGTCGACAGTGTCTGCTTCGGTTATTTGTCAGCCTTTGAAAATCTTTGGAAAATGTATTATTATACAAAAATTAACATAATTTCAGCTTGATGTCCTTACAGTGCTTACTGATCTAGTTTATCGCTGGTTCAGCTTTTGGAGAGTCGTTAGGTTACCATCTCTGTGCACAAAGGCCGGCCGTTGGTCGGGTGGGCGCAGTGCATTCTCTATGGTGAAGAGCCTGGGTGCTAATTGGATTAAGATAAGAGGGGTCTTTGTTCTAACACCGCGTTTACACTTGATCCTCCTACAAGGATCCAAGGAGGATCAGATCCCAAAAGCGAGATCAAGCATTTTTGTGCCGCGTTCACACTTGAGTGTGATCTCGCAATGATCTCGCATAGTTAAACGAAAGTTCAGTTCAGCTGACGGCAAAGGTTACTGTGCGAGGTCATTGATTGTGCGTGCGCATGTTGTTTTGTTCGTTGCGTCGCGCCATTTTTTTTATTTGGTGTACATTGTATACAATCCCCTATATACATTACACAGCGTTGGCCGGCCACGGACGATGACAGGTGGTAGGCAAAGCGTTGTTTACAATTTCTTGTTTCGCAGGTTTTTTTTTATGACCTGACACACCGGATGTGAGCAACTTAAATTGCAGGATCTGATCTCGATCTGCGTTCACACTTGTTTTTTGATCGCCTTTGCGAGATCTGATCTCCATTTGATCTCGCAATAAAGGAAGATCAAAAAGGAGGATCTGATCCTGATCCTGATCGCATCCTCCTTTGATCCTCCTAGCGGGATCAAGTGTGAACGCGGTGTAACTCCTTCTAGTATATGCTCCTCGAGTATGCCAAGTACATGATGTTCTACATTCATGTTGTTCTAAATATAAAAAAATTGTTCAAAAAAAGAAAATCATTCAATTTGTCCAATTTGAAACAATTTGCCCACTGGATCATCAAAGGAAGAGGACTAAACTAAACATTCCCAGAACCTCTAGTCAATAAAACTGGAAACTTAGTTTTTAACATTATTTCTCATTGTGTAATAAAATAATATTCATGTTAAAATTGTTTCTATTTATCACTTTTCTAGGCGTTTTTCAAAATTTTCTTTATGAGCACGAGCTTGCTGTTAAACCTAAACATCCCAAATATTCCAAAATCATCTTTGCAAAATGCAGGATTTTGCAGGATTGTGGGCACTTGGAAGTTGATGCATTGGAGGATTTTGCAGGATTGAGGGCATTTGGGGGTTTTGCCACTGGAGGATAATGCAGGATTCAGGTCATAAGGCGTAAACTAATGATTATACAGGATTGAGGTTTACTTTGGTATTTCTCCAAATGAGGATTTTAGGGGTTATTTGTTACTTTGTACTTTAACACTGCTAATGCTCTATGCATATTTCTCATATAGCTTCAGTCAAGGTGTGTTAATATTTGTCAAGAAAAGAACATTTGCATACCAAGGGTGATTTGTGCGGACCCTTGTTGTAATAGGGCAATTAGCAGCTGTTTGTTCCATGTTTGGCTGTTTATAGCTTAATGGTAAACCCACTGCAGGATTTAAGAAGTGGTCACCAGTAATAAATATTGGAGGATTTTGCAGGATTTAGGTTACGTGGAGTTTTAACAGTTTGGAATTGAAGGATTTTGCAGGATTCAGGTTATGTGTAAGAAAAATGGGGTAGCGAGTTGGGGTTGAAGAACAATCACAGACAGGGTGTGGCCCAATAATTTCCCTCAGTCTGCATTTTGAGCCTCAGTCGGCAACTGGCCTGGACCACACAAACTCCGTCGACATGAGGAAATGCCTGAGATTGCACTACAAAGCATCTAGAATCTAAATTTGTTCAGGGGCCCTTCAGCGGGCCCCAGACCCCACGCCGTAAATGGCTTCGTGCTCGCTCGACTCCAAGTCGGAAAATTTACTTTCAGACCCCCCCCCCCCCCCCCCCCCCCCAAAGAAAACGTCTTAGCTATGCCCCTGATCACAGATTCCAATTTGAGGCACGCAGCCACTCCCTTAAGGCATTATCAAAGATGACCATGTCTGCAGTAATGATTATGTCATTCCTTGAGCAGGCACTGTTTATTGTAGTGAAAAGGCAAGACATACATTGTACACACATGTATACCTGAATGAGTGCACGTTCAATTTAAACCTGCTGGCTAAAAACTGAGTCCTATGCATTACACGGTAATTTGGTCAAGTTAATTTGATTTGATTTCATGGATGGTAATTGCATTTTATTTTCTGTGTATGTTTCAGTGAGGCAAGGCAACCATCAAAAACACCTTCAGGGCATGTACCGGTACATGTAATGCAAAATGATGAGTTATCGGCACCGTCATCTACAGCTGCTGAAAAGGGCAGTTCATTATGTTACTCTACAATCAGAAACGTCCAAGGAAATGGCCGTTATAGTAGGAAAAGTAAATGCAAGGAGCAGTATCACTATCAACCATACAATTGTAGTAGAGGGGGAAGGACTGGTCAATACAGAGGATGTCAAAGTGAATTCAAAGGACCACAGGATAAGTCATTAAGTGATAGAGGGCAAAGCAACATTGCTCATCAGACGCAATGGCAAAGTGGCAGTAGGGGATGGAACTCCATGAATGAGGATCTTCATTATTACCAGCAACCTCCAGAAAGACCCTACTATGATTATCCAGCACCTTGGGTTGGTAACTCGGCATGGGCCAATTTTCATGGTTATCAAACCCACAGACCATATGACCCTACTAGCCATACATCATACGCAAACCAGACGATGAAATCAGAGTACAACAAATGGTAAAATGTGAAATGGCATTTACTGCATCAGCAGTACTAGTCAGAAAGCATTTTTCAGAAAAAGATCATCATTCCCTGGATATACTACTGTTGTGTTTTAATATCCAAATATCCATCCTTTGTTAGGCAATGTTCATCAAGTGCAGATATTGCACATTGCATGCAAGCTATTTTTCATTTTGTGGTGAAGGTACTTTTGTGGTGAGGGTACTCTATATTTTTATTAGAGATGATCATCAGATCAGAAATCAATATTACATGTAGTTAAACCATTGTGGGAAACTATGCAAATTATCATTTACATAGCATGTGTGCATAGCACATAACATGTGTGCATCATTTGTCTTCCTGATAACATGCTTCTTCAAACCAAATTACGCTACATGTACACGCATCTGGCATTTTGATTAGTTCTACATGTATATTAAAAGTAAGGAACCGGACACGTGTACATTACCCATTGAATGAGCATGTTCAAAATGAAGTTAATGAGACCTTTCATAGTGTTTTGTTTCAAATTTAATTTGTATTTTAAAGGTAAGATACACCATTTTGCAGATATCGACAACTTTTACTACCGAATTCTTAAGAAATATCTTCCTTATTTGAAAGTAAATAATGATTGTAGGCATCCAGCAAAATGATTGCGCTAAATATCCTGTAATTATTGTTCCGAAATTTTGCATAATCAAAATTAAAAATCAAGATCGCTGGACGGCGATCGCGAAAAAAAAAGAACAATAAGAACAACTGCCCAACGCTGGTTGAAAACGAACGTCGTTTTTCTTGCTTTTCTCAACATCCATGATTGTTAAACCTCGGACAGGTCAGTTAAACGATATTTACTATAAAATACAACCACCCAAATCCACTCATTCATGATAATTCAAGCAATTACCAATAGTGTATCCTACCTTTAAGTATACTGTACACGTACTTGCGAAAATTCTCCAGTAACGTAACGTTGGTGGTGCTGTACTCTTTTCATCTCAATACACTGCATTGTTAAACATGCACCAGCATGTTTAACAATGCAGTGTTAACATCGATCCCGACCATGTTTCAATCAAAGTTTTTCACCCATGTCAAACGTTAAAACACAAATCGAAAAACCACAGTGCTGCTCCATAGTACCTCAAGCAGGTAAACATATGGGCTTTTTGATTTCCATTTTTTTGATTTTACTCTACTTTTTTTAACGAATGTAAAACAAAAAGCAAAAGCAAGTAATTGAACAGTAAGAGCAAGTACTTATAATGAATGTACATGTATTGTGTTTACTTGGTGGTTTTCTTTTCAGCGTGTGTTACGTATTTTTTTTGTTCAATTTGATTTATTAGGTCCACTCTACCTATGTTTCCCTTTTCCATTTTACTTATAGTATCAAGCCAATATGTAGTAACTTTAAAGAAAATAACGGTTTCGGAGTTTACGCCGCGATTTTATAATGTTTTTTTCCCCAGACACATTTTAAAGCCATCTGTGTACGAACCTTGCAAGATTTGAGTACACGGATACCGTATGTTTCAAGGTGTATATGAACAGAGTAAGCCCGTCATTTGTTGTCGTATTATCCGTGTTCTTTCATTTGATATGGTCGCTGGTTATGTCGTCATAATGTCCTTATAACTCAGGATGTGTATTTTGTTTTGTATAAGCAGGCATCCAAAAAGAGGCGAAATTTTTACCATCGATCAGAAGGATTTTATTAGACACAAATTAGAAAAGGAGAATCAACCCCAAAATAGTAAAAACCACTCAAAAAGAGTAGATATTCACTATTTCAAAAAGCCGTATAGGCCTAAAGGACAACTAAAAAAAAAAAAGAGCCGTCCATCATAATTTATAACTCCTCAAAATAATGCAAATGTACTCTTTTTGGAGTGATTTTTACTCTTTTTAGGGTTGTTTTGATCCATAAAACTCCTTTTTACTATTTTTATAGTGGTCTTTTAAGAGACTCGGTTTTTTGTTTTTTTCAGAGTGAGTTTTTTCACTATATATGCGTCACTATAAAAACGAATTTACTAGTCTGCGGGAAAAAATGTACATGTGGCCCAACCAATTGCCAGAGTTAAAGCTGGTTTCAGTTATGACAAAATGTCAATAGATACACGTTTCGTGATTTAAGAACTATTAGAAATGGCACGGGTACGGTTAAAAGTAGTATGTTATATCACTCTTTTGTGAGGTTATTTTTCCAAACCCGTATAATCATGAGTCATTTTTAATATTTCGATGTGAATTTCACATTGGTTATGGTGTGCCAGATAACCACGCAAAATGGTGACAGTTTAGAGTCGTTTTCAGGCTGCATGTGCACGGATACCATTTCCGATAGTGTTCATGGGTTTGTTTGTTTTTATAGGCGGGCAAGGCGAAGCCTTGTGTAATAAGATCGTGATCACTAGACGTGTTTAATTCAAAGCCATAAAATTGTATGTGTCAAGCAAGTTCGTTTACCGAGCACACATGACATTGGCCTATTTCCTTAGTTAATTTTAGCCAATGGTTCCGCCTGCAATTTATTAAGCCGTTACTTTACAGCCCTCAAATGGCACATTTTGTATTATATTATTTACAAATGGTAAACTGTTGGTGCAAAGATAATACTGAGCACAGAGCAAGAAAATGCCGAGTAGGAGGAATCCTACATGCCCGTCTTGGTCATCTTACTAAATATTTACTAAATGGACACGCAATAAAGGTAGTATACACCATTGGTCATTGCTTGAATTATCATGAATGAGTAGATTTGGGGGGTTGTATTTTATAGTAAATATCGTTTACAGTTATACTGAGCTGTCCGAAGTTTTAGAATCATGGATGCCGAGAAAAGCACGGAAAACAGCGGGTTTTTTCAACCGGCGTCGAGCAGTTATTCTTATGTTATCTTTGTTTTTTCGCGCTTGCCGTCCGGCGATCGCAAGTTTTTCATTATAAAATTTGATTTTTCGGAATAATTACAGGATATCTAGCGCAATCATTTTGCTAGATGCCCAGAATCAACATTTACTTTCAGATGAGTAGGACATTTCTTAATAATTCGGTAGTAAATATTTTCGATATCTGCAAATGGTGTATACTACCTTTAAACCTCAAAAACCTTAATATTAATACTCGCAACAGTTTGCCACAACCTTTTCCCGTACAGTTAATATATTACTGATGTTACGAAGACTTGAAATAAAAAGAAACCAAAGTATAATATGTCGCGTTTGGATTGTCATTGTTTGTATCATATAAAATAACTTTCAATCGGATCTCTATCCAATTGAATTGATGGTGCAGATAAGAATGTGCGTGTGCTTTGCATAGTTTCATGTCGTATGTTGCATGTATGTCCCTGGGTCCCTAGTTTGGGACTGAGTGATGTCAACGAGCAGCGATTTTAATTTGCTTCAGCTGATGACAGAAGCACGCACGTACGGTCATGTGCAGTGCTGCCTCGCCTCGGAATCTCTAATAAGCTGCGGTATTTTGACATTCATTGGTCCCAAACAGAGCCATGACAACCATGTCTTCAGATTCCGGGGCAAAAAGGGAAATTACAAGAAGAAAAACCGAAACCGTGAAGAAAAACAACTTTGCACGTCAGTTGAAGATATTGACCAGTATAATCGTGATGAAAATTTGTTTATTATGGGGAATTACTCGATGGCTCATGACCACCGTCTGTTGTTAATAGTGGAGACATAATGCAGTCGGCGATTTGTTTTTCTTCCAGAGTTAGCCATGCAGCTGGCGGCATATCCTAGTAATTCTACCACATACAACCGGTAAAGTACGGTCATATACACAAGCTACTTCCGGTGACAGCTTCATTTTCGGCTCGTGTTGCCATTTGCGCAGTCATGTCGATATTCAGGTCCAGTTTCTTGTCCTGTCCGGCCACCGAGAGTCACTCGGAACCTTTTGACATCATTTATAAGGCACTGGGCAGGCGTGGTATGCATTGAGAATTTTGAGGGACATTATTGCTGCAAAGAAATAATGGACTTTTGTATACGTCCATAGTATTATGGAACGCAAAAGAAGCATGTAATGCGGATCATCGAATCGGTGACGGACTTTTGCGATCGGGGTTGGACTTTTGCGATCGGGGTTGGACTTTCGCGATATGTAAATGACTGTTGCTATAGTAGAGATGGACTCGGTTCCGAGTGGAGAAGATCGGTGATGGACCTGTGCCTTATTCGCTGATGAACTTTTGCCACCAGTGATGGACTTTCACGATTGGGAATGGACTTTCACGATCGGAATCTATACGGACTCCCTTCTCAGTTTTATTTGCTATATTGCATATTTGCGACCGATTGCCAACGTTCATCAAACCGATCGCAAAAGTCCACCTCCGATCGCAACATTCCATCACCGATTGCAAAAGTTCCGATTGCAAAGGTCCATTACCGATCGTACAAAGCGCATTGCCGATGCGATACTATCAGTAAATGCCTCTTTGGCGTTCCATATAATCTGCGTAGCTCATTAAGGCCCAGTGTGATGTTTCTGATAGTCGTGGTTTAATAATATTTTAGGAAGAAATAACAATGACATGTAACTGTTTTGGTTGGCGTAAGTTTGTGAGCTTGCAGATGCATGAAACAGATTTTGCGTTATACCAGTACGTTCTTTCAGCCTGGTCAAAAATGTCTTAATGTTAAAGATAATAGGGTTGTACGAATACAGACTAGCAATATACGAAGTAGTACAAGCAAACACCCAAAACCTTTACTTTGAAGTGAAAGCATTAAGAAAAAGAAAATGCTTAAATTCGTGAGAATAGTAAATGTTTAATGTTCAGCATTTGCTAACAGAAATGATAGTAAAATGCTTCATACTTCGATCGATTACACAGCCGTACGAATGGCTTATGACATTATTCTCTACAGCAGCTAAGCTAATGGGTGTTTGAATAAAATCGGAAACTCTTGTTGCTGCTTTCCCCAGAATTTTCTCGGAAATGGTCAGCCATGCATGTCTGTATTTTTTCAGAGTCATAACTCTTCCCTTTCTATACATTTTCTTGCCTAGCCACAGCGCTCCTATTGTGCATATTAAAGGCCTACTAGTAATTGCTTCTCTTTTTTGTATTTAAGGTTACCTCGACCCGTACCCAACCTCGACAAATTACTTGTAGACCTAAATACTCAAAATCGGAAGCATTTAGTCCTTTTCATTCATACCAAATCAACAAATGCTAATATTCTAGCAAATGCTAGAAAGTAAAAAGTAAATACTTTAGCCTTTAGAAAATGCCTTCATTTTTGTATTCATGTAAATTAGTATTATTATGCTTAAATATTGGTAGTAAAAGTAAATCTGTGTTTTTATTCATACGACCCAATGGAGTTCATAAACTTACCCGGAGTTGACACTTTACGAATGATGCGCCGATGAGACTAAATTATCTTCGTTGGGTATACAGCAAAAGATCCTTTGGCAGGTGGAGTCCAGTCCAAATTTTGCATCTGTATATTGAATTACTTTGATGTGAGAATTACTAGTCGGAAATAATTCCCGAGATAACACTGGTCCAAGTTTTCACTTGATCTTATCTCACTTAAAGATGGTAGTCGAAGATGAGTTCAATAACACACAACCCTCCCCAATACGTGACAGTAGAGAGTTTAGCTTGAAATACACGTCGATGAAGGTAATGACCAGCCGGTGGTGTAGATTGATGGGTTAGTGATTTGAGATCGATGAAAGGATGTCGGCCGGCCAGCTCCATTAACCTGGTGCATATCTCTGCTCTCTCGTCCATCAACCCACGTGATTTGTCTTTATTTATTTCTGTGCGGGGCATAAATCAAACATGCGAATTCTCATTGGCAGTACGTGTAGTCAGTATGACCCTGACAGTACACTAGTAATCACGCATTTAATTACAAATTCTTAATATAAGCAATGGTTCCGGAAAGAAGAAACACGCGGCATCATTTTCATTTACGTTGACGAGCTCGTACAGCACGCATGATGTTTTGACGTAGGCGTGTCAGTTCTACGGCACTCAACTGCATGGTATTGATAATGTATTGATATTGGGTCGTATGAAAAGAAACTAGCATTGCACCCATGTCACACACACGTGTATGTAAACACATTCCATCGTAGACCCCCCTGCTGTCCCTCTTTTGTTTGTACGTTTGTGGAAGGCCTCTATATGTTTTGCACACGATTTTCAATAGTGGACCCTATTGTCCCACATTGTTCTACGTCCACTATTTGAACGCAGATGAAAACTCAGAGAAGCACTATAGTTCGTGAATTGCCATTACGACCGAGGATCCCCTATTGTGTTTTCCTTTATTCCTGTACTGTAACCTAACCCCATTCCCTAGCGCTTACCGGAGCGATCGAGGACAAAGAAACCGTCCTTCGATGATCTTTTGTTCCCTTTGTTTTCTTTTGTGTTTCGATCCTCGATCGCAAAAGGAAACAAGAGCATCCAAGCTAACGGGGTGTTTGAATAAAATCATAGCCTCAAGTTTCTGTTTGGTATTCAGTAATGCCGCGGGCGGCCCCGTTTCATCCCGAGAATGTTCGCAACCCGGTGCACCTGCTTGTATTTTGATTCTTGACACTCCCTTTTCTATGTTTCTAAATTTTCCTGCATAATCACATATACAAAACTCGTATTCCTACATTTGTATGATATGATATGAGGTAGGTGGAGCTCGTCAGACTTGGTTGCCACTCCATCTAGGAGAAGGAAAACTCTTATACAAACCCAGGCAGGTAAAGCTCGTAAGCCTAGGTCAGCTGAGTCTGCCTATGACAAGGACAGCTCTGATCACAAACCCAGGTAGGTAGAGCTCGTTCGTCTTGGTTGACAGTCTACCACTAATTAATTATCATCCCAGCTATGGGTAATTAGCAAGATAGTTGGAGCTCTTTAGCCCTGTAAGGCAGTCCATCAGAGAAGGCTACTCTGGCATCAAACCTACAGCTAAGCAGTCGCCTTGGCCGTCTCGGTCTACTAGTACTAAGCTACTGAGGAAGGACACTTTAAGCACATGGGTAGAGGCATTATTAATGTCTTGCGGTGGACTAGTTACCCATCCAAACCCTATTTGTGATGTGAAGAGATTTTAATTTCTTGTTTCAGTGTGAGGAGATGGTTCTTCTACACTTTTTACTAGTGGTCCACAACCCGAGTGGCCTTTGGCATTGTGACGGGGGAATTTTCATACAAAAATATATAAAACATGTTTAAACAAAATGATAATGGCCGGCTCTTGCAGTAGTTTTGTGCAGAATATGAACTGTCCATTAGCAACACTCTGTTTCAGCAGAAGGACAGATTCAAGGCCACCCGGAGACACCCCCACTCTAAACACCGGCACCACCTGGACAACCCCCTGATACGCCAGCGTGATGTCAAATACGTCGTACAGACGCAGGAGTAATGCCGATCGAGCGCCGAATGTAACACTGACTAGATTAGTCCGCTGCAAAGTCGCATTCACCTTCAAACCCCCTCCCAAGAAAAAAAGTGTCTCGGACCAAGAAGGTTCAGGTACAGTGAAACAGGATCTTCAGGCTAAGATCAGGGAGAAGCTGGATGAAGAGGCAGAACCTGATGCAGACCCAATCCAACCGTGGAAGCAGCACAATAAGGCACTGGAAGAGGCCTCTGCCGAAGTCATAGGCTTCTCAACCAGGAAACACGGGACTGGTTTGACGAGTCAGACGCAGATATACTGAAGCTATACTTGAAAGGGAACACACATGCCACAAGCATCCTTGCTAGATCATGCTGCTAAAGTCGCCTATCGATAAGCCTGCAGTACCCTTTCAATCAAAGCTGCGCACCCACAAGAGCGACTGGTTGGTTGCCCTTGCCGAACGGATTCAAGGTCTGGTTGATGCGGGGGTCAATGGCTCCTGCTACAGACTAGGCACCCAGGACTGTGTTTGACCCCCGTCATCAAGTCCAAGCACCTCTACGTTCGCTGGATGAGTCAATCCTTCTGACGGACAAGGATGCCATCATGCGGCGCTGGTCGGAGCACTTCGTGCAGGAATCATAGTTAGACCTGATTAACCAGGTGGAAGTGAAGCTCGACCTTGACGACCTACTAAAACCTCGTCGAAATTGAGGCCATTATCCAGTTGAGACCTGGGAAATCATTTGGTTGGGATGTAGTCCCAGCAGAATTAAGTCTTCCAGCAAGGTGGTGATAGGTGCGAGACAGACTTGAGAACAATCACCCAAGACCCCTGTCATCCCTCTGTACAAGGGTAAGGGCGATCTTGGCCCGTTTTATCCTGAGCAGGCTCACCCCTACGCTAGGAGAACACTCCAGAGAGTCAATGGGGCTTCCGTGCGAAACGAGGTACCATAGACATGATTTTCCTGTTTAGGCAGATACACGAAAAGTGCATGGAGCAGAACATGGGTCTCTACGCAGCCTAGGCCAAGTTTTTTACTATCCTCCGCCAGCTCCACAGGGGCCAGTTAGGTCAGGTCAAGCTAGCCGATACCCTGTCGGACAGCTTCTCCATCTCCAATGGCGTCAAGCAGGGGTGTTTATTGCCCCAACGCTGTTCTCCATATTCTTTAGAGTATGGTGATTCGCGAAGCCAAGAATAACATTGTAGATGTCATCTAACGTAGCATTATGTCACCGTCCGCTTTTCGAATCGACGACAGCATCTTCAACTTTCGTCGTCTAGTTGACCAGACGAAGACCCTTGAGCAGCTAGTCCTAGAGTTCTGTTCGCGGATGACTGCGCCTTGATTGCTAGCACAGGAGGCACTCCATCCAGCGCATTGTCAACTGTTTCGCGAATGCAGCAAAAGCCTTTGGCCTCGCAATCAGCCGAGCATCGAAGCCATAGTACTGAAGCACCCGCAGCAACGAACAGGCCATGTCGCCGGGATGTAGAGCTCCCGCCTACCGAAAGCTGTCTTCTTTGGTGAACTTCGCGAAGGAAAGCGAAATCGAGGAGTTCCTAGAAAGCGTTTCAAGGACCAGCTCAAGAAGCAGCTTTTACTAGCTGACATCCATCACCAATCGTGGCACCAGAAAGCAGCCGACAGAGTAGGCTGGCGCCACGGCATCATCACAGGCAGTCAGAAATCTGAAGATGACAAACACGCAGCTGCTGAGAACAAAAGGAAGAGACGGAAGGAGCGGACTGCCTTTCAGACATCTTCAGCCCAGGGCTTCCCTTGTCCCTTGAAAGGTCTGCGCTGCACGAAACGGGCTCCACAGCCACCTCCGAGCCTGCAGACGTTAGACAGACTATCCTCTCTGATCCTCGCAAGCGAGGAACAAGCCATCGTCATCGTCAGTGCATGTATACTCGGAAGCATTTACTTCTTCCTTTATTCATACCAAATGCTAATAATTATTCTAGCAAAAGTAGAAGCTTTTGCATTTGCTTACTGTATAAGATTTTGCTTGCTAGCACTTTCTTACCTTATGTATACAAATGTAAGCAAAAGCTAAAAAGGGCAATTGCTTTTACGTATTCGGCCCATTGGGTCGTTTATTATTACAAATTGCTTATACAGGGTGTCTCTAAAAAGAGTATACCCATTTTAAAATTTGTATTATTGCAAAACTACTGAATATTTTTGAAAAGGACAAATGTCTGTAGGAATGGTAGAATTGTCTTTGTCCAATGGTAAAGGTTCATTATGTCATTGCCACGCATGACTGAACAAACATTTCATAAATCAGCACTGTGACAAGTTGTTTTTACTTGTGTGACAAATAAAGCTCCGACAGGTGTTTTAAGGACAAATTCCTTTGCTGTTTGAACACATTCGAAAAATTATGACATGGTCCCTTTCCTGACAAATGCAAGGTGGTGGCCACTATTCATGTTAATGCATATAGCTGGCATCTTGTTATACTGCCTGACTTATCGTCCCAACTTGTCACAGTGCTGATTTATGTATATTTCATAACTGGCTTGTTTGTTCAGTCATCCATGACAGTGACATAATGAAATTCATACCATTGAACAGAGGACATTCTATCCTTTCGACAGACATTTGTCTTTTTCTGAAATATTCAGTAGTTTTTCAATAATATGAATTTTGAAAATGGGTATACTTTTTGTTAGTGACACCCTGTACTAGCATTTGTATGAATAAAAACGAAGCAAGTGCTTTTACTGGAAACCAAAATATTTACATTTTACTCTGTTACATAGAGCTGAATACATAAAAACTAGCAATGGCTTTTTCTACGTGTTTGCTTACATTTTTATACATAAACATAAGAAATTGCTAGCAAGCAAAAGCTTCACAGTAAGCTAAGGCAAAAGCTTGTTTCTTGCAAGCAAATGCTTCCCAGATGAGCAATTGCTTAAAAACGTATACATAAAAGCTTTTGCTTTTGTCATCAAGCATTTAGCGCTATTGTTCAGAACCTAAACATTTGCCGGGCAAGCTTAAGAGAAAAAAACCTGTTATAGTCCAAACAAAAGGTTACGGATATGTTTGTAACTAATTTAAGCAATTGCTTTTGCTTGTACTTGATGAGCTTGATGCTCGGTGTTTCTGCTTGTAAGCAATTGCTAGCTTGTATGTATTCGGCCCATTGTTCACAGTGGGCGCAATTTTGTTGTGTAGAATGACTAGCCCGCGAAAATAAAATATTCAAGGAATATTTTGTTAATGTGATGATTTCCTGCTAGGTATGAAGCAGAAATTAGGGTACAAAAAATCGGATTGTATTTTTGAATCTCGAATGATTTTTTTTTTGTTCAAACGTGTTTTACAACCCGGATTTACAGGTGTATTTCAAATCGAATTTTCAAATCCCGATGCTTTTTACAAATCGAATATATTAACGATTCGGATCTTTTTCCAAATCGCAATGCTTTTTCCAAACCCGAACATATTTACGAATCAACCAACCCCACCCCCCGTCGGTATATGCGCACGCATCGTATTTTGCATACAAATGCTAATATTCTAGCAAATGCTATAGAAAGTAAAAAGAAAATACTTTAGCCTTTAGAAAATGTCTTAATTTTTGTTATTCATACAAATTAGTATAATTATGCTTAACTATTGGTAGTAAAGGTATATATGCGTGTTTTTATTCACACGACTCAGTTCATAAACTTACCCGGAGTTGACACTTTACGAATTATGCGCCGATGAGACTAAATTATCTTCGTTGGATACAGCAAAAGGTCCTATGGGATGGAGTCCAGTTCAAATTGTTGAATCTCGAATGTGTTTTGTATTTTGCATACAATTTGGTTGAGAATTTATAACGTCGCAGGTCAGATCACCTTTGAATTATGTTACCACTACGGAGCCCGGGAACGGACAATGTAAAGAAAATAACATTTCGTTCCCAAGACTTAATATCTCGTACCCACGACTTAATATTTTGTTCCCACGGCTTAATATCTCGTTCCCACGACTTAATTATCTCTTAGGGTTAGGGTTAGAGTTACGGTTAAAGTTAGGGTTAGATAACGTCGAGCTTGGAATTGTCGTGGGAACGAGGTAATTAGGTCGTGGGAACGAGATATTAAGTCCTGGGAACGAGATAATTAAGTCGTGGGAACGAGATATGATGTCGTGGGAACGAGATATTTTGTCGTGGGAACGAGATAACAAAAACGTTCACCACGTCCGTATACCTCTGATGTCACCAACTAAATGTAAAACACGATGCTTGCGCAAACCGACGACGCATATGAGGGCATATGGTGTATTATACACATATGGACTGGCAATGAGGTCACTAGAGAGCACGTCTATTCCCCCGAGGGACTGTGAGTGAAGGGGGACCCATTTGCCTGAGGCCGAAGGCCGAGGGAAATAGGTCCCCCTTCTGGTCACTCACAGGCCCGAGGGGGATAGACCGTCGCGCTCTAGTGACCGAATCGTGCCAGTTTGTTATAAGATCCAAAAGATCCAGACGCCGTCATTTTTCATATTAAGATGAGCTTGGCAAACCTATTGGGGACGCTGTAACCAGTCAAACATGTTAAGTCTATTGCCTGCTTCGGAAACTATTTCCCGCAAATTCACGGTGGCGCAAATCTCATGCACTAGCCTAATATTAGTTAACCCAGCGTGACCGTGTTTCAGCCAACCAGAATACAGAACTAGCAAGAAGTGTGTTATAATAGTCAAATGTTGCCTGGTCCTCTCCTACTGCTAGGCCCTGACCCTCCTTTTGCCACTAAATTCACATTTTCATGGTCGCATATGTACATATAATTGCAGAAATTTAAACGGATATCAATTTTCAAAAAGTATATAAACTCATTACAAACAGTATCGAGATACTTAAAAATGATCCAATAATTAACGACCCGAAAAGATATATGTAGAGATTATCTTATTGGCTGATCATTTAACATCAACATGATCAATACAAACCTGCTTCTATAGGGATGATTGTCACTTTTAAAACTGGATCTATACGACCATTGAAATGACAATAACTCCGCAACATCGTATCTCAACAATCGAGGTGTCAAAATACGCAGAACAACATTATTCACTGGGTTATTTGCTTCGATTATTAATCCATACCCTTTCGGGCGGTTAATTATTTGCTCATTTTTAAGTGTCTCGATACTTTTTGTGATGAGTTTATATGTACAAGAAGCTGATTTATCCAATGCGCGGGTTTTGTAGCATTGGTGCGTGTGAAGAAGTGCTTTCGGATGTCCTGAGTTGTTTTGAGTGTATAGTACAGAATAGGAAACTGAAATACGAAATACGTATGGATAGGTTTGACCTGGAGTTGGATGGAGATGTGAGGGGTGTGAGGGGGTGTGAGATGTGTAAGACGTGAGGGTTGATGAGGTGTGAGGGTGTGAGATGTGAGGGTGTATGGTTTGAGGCTAGCATTGATACCCGGCCAGACATGGCCAAGGCAATGATTTGGCAAATTTGGCAAATCCAATGGGTGGATTTCGGCCAAATAAACGACGATGGCCTTGGCCAAGGCTACACATGGATTAACATATTCCGGTACAATAATTAACAGCTACAATTTTGCTGAAGAAAATTGAGGAAAATTATGTTTTTTTCTCCTGAGAATAATCCTGAACTTGTACTTCAATTAGACCTATTTTTTCCTGACTAATTCGATAAAAAAGTAACATAATATATTTTATTTAAAACAAATAGTGCACTGTGGTTATTAACAAACCCAAATGTAATTTTGTTAGGAACAAAATCCGTGTCTGTTTACTTACGTACCTTGCGCTGTGCTCTGTGTAATAAATATGCAAGTTTCTCGATAAATTTAAGGTGCCTTGAGAATTAAATGTGACACTGGCGAGTGGCAGCAAAAGATTACACTCAAACCATGGAGGTTGTTTCCTACCTCCATGCTCAAACTAACTAGTTTGCAG
The DNA here is from genome assembly GCA_037893245.1 of Crossaster papposus. Lineage (NCBI taxonomy): Eukaryota > Metazoa > Echinodermata > Asteroidea > Velatida > Solasteridae > Crossaster > Crossaster papposus. The sequence goes on from JBAIAA010000857.1 coordinate 295,640, forward strand.
TATTCATAAATACCCGATACGGTTGAACCATTCCTGGTCGAGAACCAGACACGTGGGGTATGTTTAAACGGCCAATAGAACATGACACAGCCGGCTTTAAACTAAGTTTTCGGTGACACATTAAATTTGGACTTCTATAAAGTCTGATCATGACCATTCCATTGGTTTAAACCTCCCACAGCACGGCGCAATGCAACCAATGAGTCCGCACAATAATAGTCCCAATTTTATATCGCGCGTCTATCTCATTTAGTCATGCACTTGTATTTGCGCGAGTTATACATGTACACGTATATGTATATGTACATGTACCATTGAAACAGTTAGAGGGGTGTTCATCAGAACACAAGGTATTATATGGGCGGCCAAAAGGGCCAAAATCAAACATATGTTCACAAAGGACAAAACAATAGCAACAAAAAACAAAATGGCAAGAGGACAAAGTTACAGAAGGACAACAATCAAATCAAACAAAGGACAAAGCTTTAAGAGGACAAATTTACAAAAATACAAACTCCAAATCAAACAAAGGACAAAACGGCAAGAGGACAATATTACCGAAATACATAGTAAAAATCAAACAAAGGACAAAACGTCAAAAAAGACAGTCAAACATGTCAAAAGGGCGTTTTCACAAAAGGACGTCCATATACACGCAAAGGACGTTTTCACGAAAGGACGTTCATAGTATACTCGCCGCAAAGGACGTTTTCACGAAAGGACGTCCATACACACGCAAAGGACGTTTTCACAAAAGGACGTTTTCACAAAAACACAAACTTGTTTTTACTTAACTAATGTCGAAAACTGGGGGCGCTTCTTCAGACGTCCACTTGTGAAGTAAAAAATGGTACATGTACAATAAGATGGCGGCGCTAAACATGCTAAATGATAGTGTTGTACGCACTGACCTCTACACCTGGACGGATCATTGTCCATATTCTGCTGTGCTAACACTTGAAGTCGGCGCGAACTGGAAGTGCAACATGGCGGAGCCGAGACGTCACTGCTGTGAGCCAATGAAATGTCCAGGTGCAGAGGTCAGTGGATTTACTCTGTACATTTTGTATTTATAAACATTACGTAATACGTATCGTACCAACACCTGGACATTTCATTGGCTCACAGAGTGACGTCGTGGGTCCGCCATGTTGCACTTCTCCGCATGCCGACTTCAAAATGAAACAATGATGATCTGTCCATGTATAGAGGTCAGTGGTTGTACGTCGGAACATACGTATTCGTGTTCTTCGATTAAACACAGTCATTGCAAATGTAGAATTCACAGTTTCTTAATTAACTTTTCCCCCAAAAGGCAATCCTAAATATTCACGATCTCTCGGAAAAGTGTGCACGAGGGTTTTTATGACCAAAGAATCAACATATTTTTTACAGATTTGTTTATTTACTGAAGACGCCCACCCACCCACTCGTAACGGACACTGCTGTGTGATGATTGTGATATTCGAGGAAACAGCCCGTCCTATTTGTTTTGGACACAAGGTCTGAAGCCATGATCAACTTCTCAATTTTTTGGGTGTCTACTTTCCGATAAATCTTGTGAAAGACAATTTTTTTTGACATCACAGCTACAATTTTGCAGTCTACCCCTGAAACAAATATGAAATGACCAAGCATGAAGTCATGTGGGAATGGTCAGTTGGTCACCCAATCATACGATGTATTATGACAACACCAAATTGGGAAGGCCGAAAGTGAAGATATTACTGATATTACAGCTCCGATCCCAAGAGCGAGCTTGGTGGTATAACCGGTACGCGGTACGTACGATCGAGCGAACCGTGGCTCGATATCTAGCGAACTTCTGAAGAAGCGCCCCCAGCGTTCGACATTAGTTAAGTAAACAAAAGTTTGTTCTTTTGTGAAAACGTCCTTTTGTGAAAACGTCTTTTGCGTGTATATAGACGTCTTTTGCGTGCGTATGAGCGTCCTTTCGTGAAAACGTCCTTTGCGTGTATAATGAACGTCCGTTCGTGAAAAGACCTTTGCGTGTGTATGGACGTCCTTTCGTGAAAACGTAATTTTTAACATGTTTAATGTATTTTTACCGTTTTGTCCTTTGTTTGATTTTGACATTGTCTTTTTGTAACTTTGTCCTTTTTTGTCGATTTGTCCTTTGTTTGATTTTTACTATGTATTTCTTTAATGTTGTCCTTTTGTTTTGTCTTTTGTTTGATTTGGAGTTTGTATTTTTGTAAATTTGTTCTCTTGCAGCTTTGTCCTTTGTTTGATTTGAATTTTGTCCTTCTGTAAATTTGTCCTCTTACCATTTTGTCCTTTTGCTATTGTTTTGTCATGTCCTTTGTGAACATATATTTGATTTTGGCCCTTTTGGCCGCCCATAGTATTACCGTACCGTACCGTAGTAGTAGAGTTCTTGCGTTTTAGATCGTCAATAACCGTCGTACGCAAGCCTAGCCAATCAGCACTTGCGAGTGTCCATGAGGTCAGCGGTGCTTGCGTTCCATCCAATGAACTGTCGGCACTGTACCTTAGCTTGTTGTTATTCATAATAAGGCCTGGCATACGATGTACATGATTATTATAATTATTAGTATATACACGCCCTCCTCCCGCTGGTGACTGACACACCATTGTGTACAATGGCGCTTACAATGACGCCCACTGACCTCTATAGAGGTCAGTGCGCCCGGCCCACTTCCATTGTTAAAGGTTCAAAGTGATACGTACATGTAGTGTACATGGCGGGAATTTCAATGGGGTATTTTCAACATGCGGGTTGAAATTGTGAGGATCAAACCACTTTAAATGTACTAATGATTAGTTAGTTAGTTCATTGGATGGAACGCAAGCACTGCTGACCTCACGAACACTCGCATGTGCTGATTGGCTAGTCTTGCGTACAACGGTAATTTACGGTCTAAAACGCACGAACTCTAGTGGAACGTGATGCCACCGTGGAGACGCACGATTGTTTTGTAATGTTCAAAAATATCTTGCTCTACCTACAATAAGCCAAGACTTCGTTACGTTGCTGATACGATGGTGATGCAACCTAGCAGCACGACTTCACCAATTGCAAGACGCCATTAACGAACGTATTTTTGTATCACGTGACTCTTGTTGGTCGTATTGTTTGTTTGTTTCAGCAACATCCAAATATTCAACCATTGCGCCTTTTTCGTCATGTGATTAATTAAATCGTACATGTGTCTTGTTAAATCGTACTGACGCCGTAGTGACCTCGTAGTACAATCTTGGCATTTTGTTATACCCAGAGCGATATGTGGCAGAGGGGTACCCCCTCTTATTCCTATACCTTATACACACTCAACACTATTGTTACCTAACACATCCCCCCTTGAAACCTAAAACGAATTCCTGAGATTCCGGAAACACAATGGTCAACACAAAAGACGGGGGGGTTTCTCTGCCACATATCGCGCTTCATATGCATTTTGTAGTACGCCGCGACAAATCTTTACTATGTCGTAACTCTATCGTAATAATTCGTAACAGTGTCGTGGCACTATCGCGCTACAAAATACTTGGTAAATATACTTTTTCTTTGTTCGTTCAGAGGATTTTAATTTGTTGGAAATGTGTTGTTGAATAGGTTACAACAAAGATAATGCACTGGAAAAGGATATGATTTTGTTATTCTGTACCGACGACGTAAATGGGTAAATGTCCCGTGAAATAATTGCTGCCCGATCACACAGAATTTGTAACTCAATAATATAGAAATCTTTAAAAATTGTGACAAAATGATCCCAAACCTAAGAAGACTTATTTATTGTTCATGCAGCCAGTATTAATCATGAACTTTTCATTTCAATTTTCCTAAAAGATAAAGTTTATTAAAAGTTTATAGTCCAGGAAAAATACATAATTTTACTTTGTTGACCTCAAACAAATTGCAACAAATTGTTTTTCACCACAGTGCACAAGGTTCCTAGAATTACATACTAAAAATCTACAAAAATCCAAGTGGTGGAAATATGTCTAATTTGCATAAATCGTTAATCCCTGCCATGTAATATGTTTATTCCCATATTTGGGTATATATTTTATTTTTATTTTTTGAAAAGTTTATTTTGGTGATTCTACTTACATATCCTTATTTCAATAACATTTGCTAAAGCATATAAGTGACTGAATAATTATGAGAACACAGTAATTATCCAAAATGACAACTTTGTGACCCTATAAATGTGCGCACATTACACTGTCTCCAGATATCATCATGTAGTCAGTATTGGTGAGCTTCAAATTCACCAAGTTGCTTACTGGCACAGTTATCATATTAAAACCTTATGAAAAATCATATGAACAATATAATAACATTGTGATATTTAGCCCAGAAAACAAAAACTGGGAAAAAATGGTGTGTCCCTAAATTGGGCTAACAAGTAGGTGAAGGGTTGCCTAAGGTGAGAGACTTGAACAAGTTCAAGGAAACCCCCCAAATTTAAGATTTTTGTTGCTTACAATAATCATATCTACGTTAAAATGTATTTTAAATCGTCAAGAGATCTTTGTAAAACCTTTGCCACTCCTTACCGTCAAACATGCCCACATTGCTTTAATTCAGAAGCAAATCATAAATGAAAAAGTGTGAAACGCATTAACTATGTGCATAACGGTGGTTTATAAAGTCGTACCTTGACGTCACAAACAAGCAGATGCTCCCAGCGGCTTGATTTTATTTGGTTGTTTACTTTCATGTACTTTCATTTGTACCAAATTTGACATCCAGGAACTTCTCGGTAAAAGACCTATGCTATAATAGTCTTGGAGCCACCAGCTCCTAAAATCTGTCGTTTCGTTTCACCATTAAAGGGGAAAGGGTTTGGAAGGGGTGTCCCTGGAGATTTTTAAAGTTACGATACACCATTGGTAATTGCTTGAAGTATCATGAATGAGTGGATTTTGGGGGTTGTATTTTATAGTAAATATCGTTTTACAATCTTGGATGCTGTGAAACGCAATAAAGAGGGCATTTGTTTTCAACCACAGCCAGGCAGTGGTTCTTATGTTGCGATTGTTTTTATCCGCGATCGTCGTCCGGCAATCATGAATTGTTATTATAAAATTTAATTTTCGGGACAATTACAGGATATCTAGTGCAATCCTGTTGCTGGATGCCTACAACTTTCAAATAAGTAAGATATTTCTTAATAATTCAGTAGTAATTTCGATATCTGAAAATGGTGTATCATACCTTTAAAGACAGGGTGTATGCATCCAAGGTGGCAGCAAGGTACTTTAATCCACCAATCTCTCTAGTACCCCCGCCTTGCTACACACATCTCCCATATTTCTATTTTGTAGCAACAAAGTATAACCCAAGTACAAACAAATTACATCAAAGTTACCCCCTCCCCATTCCATGTATACAAGTGCCAAACCTTGTTCCTTTAGGGATGAAGCGAACTTAAAAAATAAGCTTCTTTTCGAACTTGGCTCCCAGACTAAAACTTTCTCAGACACTGTCTGGGCCATACTGCAACAGAGGTCTAATAAAACAGGAATTACTCACAGGGAACAAGTACTTTCTGGCTGTCATGTGGCAATTATTATGTGGTCATTGCCTTTCCATAGCTGGCCATTGTGTATAAACTGTTAATATAATGTATGGAGGGGAGACACGATTGTGGTAATTTAATCGCCAACAACGCGCTCCTGCAGGAATTCGTGATTGGGTTTATGCCTGGTTTATGTTTAATTTGCTTTGTTGTTTGGTTGTTTCAAATTATACACAAATTTCAAAGTTTGTCAAACCTTGATCCACGAACATGCAGTCTCTAAATAACAAACTGGTTCAATTCTTGGATTGTTACAAAAATAAACTGTCCAATGATGACTCAGATTGGCAAAAAGAAGGCTTCCTAAATTAGTCATGATCAAAAGGACACTGGATTAAATCATTATCAATTACATGTAAGTTCTTGCTATTTAATGAACGTTATCAAACGACTGTATATTTTCTTTGTTACTGTCTCTATCTTCTTGTACTATTCCTTCCATTGTCAACCCAGTACTGCTTGTATCTTGTAAACTCTCCGATAAACTCTCTTCTTCTCCATCATCTTCTGCATCCATGTCAAAAAGTCGGACCCGGCGACGATTAGAAAACAACTGCAAATACATGGTAATGCATTAAATAATTTTTTATTTGTGATCAGTTACTGAATAGGTGTATTGTTAAATTTATTTATTAAATAATTTATTTGTTAAATAATGTATTTTTAAATTTATTTCTACCTTATACTAGATATTACATTCAGTGCTATAATAATGGCACTGATCTTTCATGGGTCCCAGTAAAAAATATAAAAAAACAACTACATTTCAATAATCTCACAGCACAGATAAAAAGGTCGCACGACTGAAGATTGCATACAAACTTAAGAAATAAACGCCTCACAAAAAGTATCGAGACACTTAAAAATGAGCCAATAATTAACGGCCCGAAAGGGTATGGATTAATCGAAGCAAATAACCCAGTGCATATTTTTGTTCTGCGTATTTTGACACCTCGATTGTTGAGATGCGGTGTTGCGGAGCGGAGTTATTGCCATTTCAATGGTCGTAGGTCCAGTTTCGAAAGTGACAATCATCCCTATAGAAGCAGAAGCAGAAGCAGAAGCAGAAGCAGAAGCAGAAGCAGAAGCAGAAGCAGAAGCAGAACCTGATCCTTAATATTGCAAACCTGCTTCTATAGGGAAGATTGTCACTTTTGAAACTGGATCTACGACCATTGAAATGACAATAACTTCGCTCCGCAACATCGTATCTCAACAATCGAGGTGTCAAAATACAAAATTATGCACTGGGTTATTTGCTTTGATTAATCAATACCCTTTCGGGTCGTTAATTATTGTCTTATTTTTAAGTGTCTTGATACTTTTTTTGATGAGTATATAAAATAAGTATACGTCCGTACAGGTTCCATAAGCTGTCGTTTATAAAATTTGGTAAAATGGTCTCACAATCAGTCGTTGGCGTCAGTCAAATGTTGAAATCCATCCGTCACCTACAATCAGTCAATGTCAGTTGGTCAAGTATATAAAGTAACATTTGACTTAACAGAGCTCAAACGTTTAATATCGATTTAGTAATAAAATGTGTGACAATTTAACGACGATCACTATGATTAATAACAGCTGGTTTTCAGTTAAAATGCTTGACCAAACTTTAAACAGTTGTTGGTAAAGGTGTTTTTAACCTTGCTGGAAGATTGTTCCAGGCTGAGTACCACGATAATGAAAGGTTCTTCTACCAGATTCGGTTCTAGGACGTGGCAGTGTAACATTTCCAGTAGTACTTGATCTTGTACGATGTGAATGATGCTCATTGATCTTAGCAAACTTGTCACTTAGGTATACACTAAACCATTGTGTTTCAGTGTCGCCACTGCTTGAAAGATCTTTCAAGATCTTGAAAGATTGAGACCTAAACATTTCCCAAAAAGTTGGACTTTTTTTACGGTTGTGTGATTTTTATTTTAAACGTATTATTTTAATTTAGCGATGGGGCGCCATACTTACTGTGCAAGCTTATAGGCGCGACTAGCACTGCATGCAGCGTCTTGTTTTAGCCATGTGCCTAGTGGTCGCTATGCTATACATGTATAGTACCTAAGTTATCAGCTTTGCCGCACAACATGTGCAAGTCTGTGCATATAATGGCGCCAGTTTACTGTACAGCTTTATGTAGCAGCATACAATGGTGTACATGTACATGTGCATGCATGTGCACGTATTTTATTAACCTTAATACGTTGTGTACTTATTTACATAGCCTTGAAAGATCTTGAAAGATTTTGGATGCTGATCTTGAAAGAAATGAAAATAACGAGTGGTCACACTGCTGTGTTTAGATGTAATTCTTTTCGTGCTTGTAATGTTTTCCAGCCAAGACGATTAACTAAATCAGTAAATGATGTTCTACAAGGTGCACTTAAAACAATTAGCGTTGGTCCTACTCCTAACAATATCACAATAATAGAAAACAAGGGAGAATAATTGATTTGACAATAAGGTTCGGTGTTTTTGCTGGAAAAACAAATCTTAACTCTGCTGAGAACACCAATGCGTTTGGATATTGTGGTGCTAACATTAGTGACATGGTCGTTTTACTTAAGAACAAGATCAATGTAAACACTCGCATATATGACCTGTCACCACAAAATGAGAGTAAAGTCGCACAATGTGATTCAGAGATATGGCCATCCAAAGTCAAAATATGAAGGGGTGGTCAATTTTAAGATTTTGCGTAATTTGGAAAGCCCAAGTCCTCTACATATTCCCATTTTTTTAGTGAGATCAGATGATCGAAAACCTCTTAAATTACGCCAGTTTGCGTAGTGTTTGCGTAGTTAGTGTTTGGATTAAAGTCCATTAGTCTAAATAACACGGTAATTAAATATGCAAATCAGGTCCTCGTAAGTATCCCACGTTTTAGAAATTTTGATATTTTGCTGTTTATACAATAGTTTGTATGTGTGAAAAAAAAATCCAGAAGAAATAATGATTAGAACATAGCCGTTGCTATGCTCAACCGAACCTTACTTGTCCTGTTTTGTAATGTTTTGCGTGTTTTGTTTAAAATGTTTAAAGTAGGTTTTCTCACAAACACGTTGCAACCCATGACTTTCTAGAGCGCTGTAAAAAGTATTTATCGCAAAACCCCAAAGTGTTATGTATCATTGGAAAGCTCTTTCTCAAGAATTTTAAAATACAAATATCTCAACTTTCAATATTTCCGACTTTACTTTCCTTTTGTGGTGACAGGTCACATATATCTTCATACAGAAGGTTTGTTCAAGAGGTACATTGTTGTGTCGAACCAATCAACATACGATGACAACATACCAGTATACTGCTTGATTTCTTATAAACCTGACTAAGTTGATCAGTACTCACCACACAAGATACCTTTCTAGATCCACTGACTGCAAATATACTAGCTTTGATGTTATCCAGTCGTCGACTGTGGCTGATGTATTGCCCCGCATCCTGTGCCATCCTGTCAACAAATTATTGGATTTGTATAGATACATGTACTTGCAACACACTGAGGTTGTGCAAAATGTAACGAGTTCTTCAAGATATCCGTCTAATCTCAAAATTCCACAGTTAAAAAAGGGACAAGACGATTCAGACTGAAAATCACTCTAATTTTAGATTGAAATACGTCTTTAAAGGTAGTATACACCATTGGTAATTGCTTGAATTATCATGAATGAGTAGATTTTGGGGGGTTGTATTTTATAGTAAATATCGTTTAACTGACCTGTCCGAAGTTTTACAATCATGGATGTCAAGAAAAGCACGAAAAACAGCATTTGTTTTCAACCGGCGTCGAGCAGTTATTCTTATGTTATTTCTTTATAAAAATCAATTTTCCAGAATAATTACAGGATATCTAGCGCAATCGTTTTGCTGGATGCCTAGAATCAGTATTTACTTTCATATGAGTAAGATATTTCTTAATAATTCGGGAGTAAATTTTTTTCGATATCTGCAAATGGTGTATACTACCTTTAAAGAGCACACCATAATTTCAGTGGAATTTGACTAGATTTCAATTTTTTTCACTCTAAAACGTCTGGTCCCTAGTATAGTTTCCGACTGTTGGAGTGAATTTTCACTCGAATCGAGTGAATTTTCACTACTTGGAAATATGGAACCAAATTTTATAAGGTTATTGTAGATAAATTAGAAGGAATATGTTGAAAAATATGTCACGTAACTAATGTCACGTGGTAGTGGTACACCATGTTAAATTGTTTATAGAGACTGATTCAATTGTATATCAGGTAAGAGTAACTAACTTAACCCTCCGACGTGCCACCGTACTATTTCTGGCCCTAAAAAAGCAATAATTTGTTCATCAAATGTCAAAAAGATCTCATGTTATATGTATTCCTAGTTCAAAGCATGCCGAATAATGTGTAAACATATAAAGCCGTAAAACCAAAACAGCTTGGGGGTATACACGAAATACAAGCGACTATCGGAAATAGTACGTAGTATTTGGTGTATAAACAATATGGCGGTACATCGTTGCAGCTTTTTGAGGTCTGGATTTCACTGCGAGACCTTCCCAAGCAATCAATCGTGCTATTGTTGTCTTGCCTTATTCAACAACACCAGCTGGTTTCTGGGTCTCTGACCTATGATAAATATGTAGAAATACTAAACAGCTCTATGAAATTTGGCATAACAAATACTTATTGATGCACACACAAATTAAAGATAGCAACAAAAATATATAATAACTTACATATCTGATCTTTGGTTGAAGGGTTCACTATGTCCGCTCAGTTGGGTAAACGACTGGTGGCTAAGTGCTGATAGTGGAACCTGGCAAATGACAGATGCATTTTCTTGCCCAGCCCATCTTTCTTGAAGTAGTACCGAGAGGGTGTAGTCATCAAAGAAAGCAGCATCTAGAATCCCATACTGGTTACATCTGCATTTCAATATTTATTGTTGCTGATATGTTTGTATACTGACCATAAATGTATATAAATGTATATAAATATTTATAAATGACCATACATGGGTCAGATCATAATAAGGGGTCCAAAAGTGGGACTTGAATGCAACTGTCATTGAAATTTACTTGAATTTTATTTTTGTTTTGTTTTCTGTAATCACTCTTGAAGATAAAAAGCATCAAAGAATGTGTCCACATTTTTAATAGAAAAAAAACCTCGTGTCAGATGTAACAGGGCCATGAAATATTGGACTTCTAATTTAATAAAAACTTGAAGCTGTAAATCTGAACCTTACACAAATGTTTGGTTCTTATGCATGTGCAGTTCAAATGATCTAACTTTAAAATAATCAACTCGGGGGCAATGGTCTCGACCAAGCAAAGTCTTGGTCTCAGTCTCGAATATGCGGGTCTTAGGTTTTACCCTCGAGACCAGTCGAGACCAAAGCAAAATACGTTGCGCCACAAAATTGTAGTCTTCATTCCAAACACTGGACTAAAACACAATACATTTTTATTCTTTGTTGGTCTCGGTCTTGAAAGTTGTGGTCTCGGTCTCGAAAGTTGTGGTCTCGGTCTCGAAAGTTGTGGTCTCGGTCTCGGACTGCAAAAGTTTCGGTCTCGGAAGTGTTGGTCTCGGTCTCTAAAGCATTGGTCTCGGTCTCGGACATAAGGGTCTTGACTACAACACTGAACTAAACATATACATTAACTTTGTTTTATAATTTACACTTCATGAAATACCAAGGTTATACAAACAATTTATAACTTTTCTTAGGCTTGAGTTAAAGGCTGTCTGTGCTGTATGGGCTGATATCGCTAGTTGTAATTTACAGCGTAATTTTGGGTTCAGACAGACGTTCCACAGTCGCGCCGAACCAAATTGAAATCAAGTCGCTCCAAAGTCGCTCTAACAACTCCAGCAGTCGATCGTTCACCGTATGGCGTGCCTTGTCGCCCTCATTCGTTTCAGACGTCGGACTCAATTCACTCATTTGGTTCAGCAACGCCTGTCTGAACCGAGCGTTACCTAACTTGCATGCCTGCCTGGCTCTACATGAAAAAACCTCAGATCCAGTAAAAATCCCAAAAAAGAAGCCCCCCCCCACTATTGTCCCTCTTTTGTTTCTACATTTTTTAGAAGACCTCCTACAGGTTTTGTACACAAATTGAAATCGGGGACCTTTTCCCAATAGAGACCCATTTGGTCTACGTCCTCTATTTCAATAAAAAACAAACTCACGACACACCGGGCACGCACAACACGTGTGTAAACACCTTCCACCGTGAACTCCCTATTGTCACTTTTGTTTTTGGAAGGCTTCCCATAGGTTTTGTACACAATTTTCAATCGTGGACTTTCTGTCAACCGTGGACCCTATTGTCCTCTATTGTTCTACGTCTACTATTTGAATGCAGATACAATGGTTGTGGGTACCTCTAATGTTAAATTTTACTTTTGTTTTTCTTTGTCTCTTTAAAAATCTCGAAATACATAACGTTAAAGGTAGTATACACCATTGGTAATTTCTTGAATTATCATGAATGGGTAGATTTGGGGGTTTGTATTTCATAGTAAATATCGTTTAACTAACTTTTCCGAAGTTTTACAATCATCGGTGCCGAGAAAAGCACAAAAAAAACCCGTTTGTTTTCAACCGGGGTCGAGCAGTTATTCTTATGTTATCTTTGTTTTTTCGCGATTGCCGTCTGGCGATCGCAAATTTTCTTTATAAAATTCTATTTTTTAGAATAATTACAGGATATCTAGCGTAATCCTTTTGCTGAATGCCTAGAATCATTATTTACTTTCAATTGAGTAAAATATTTCTTAATAATTCGGTAGTAAATATTTTCGATATCTGCAAATGGTGTATCCTACCTTTAAGCCTATGGGGTACTTTAAGGACTGGACTCGCAGGGTACCATTGTAATTACTAGTGCCAATTCGTAAACGCACCTGCATGTGTTTTCCTGTCCCTGTAACTTTTTAGGTCTCCAGTAAAGAGGACTAGAGGTCGCTCGTCGCAATGACATAATCGGGTGTCAAGTTACATCACAAACTGTATTCTAAATTTGCTTTAAAATGACCAAGAGAAACAATCCTAGACTGCAAATTTTTCTAAAATCATCACCTAAATAAAAATAAAAATAAAAAAACAAAAAACAATCCCCCTTTCCTAGATATGCCCTTTAATCGTGCTGTTATATAATGGCATTTAGTGTAGTTGTGGCATACATGCAAGCACACACGCTATAGTATGAGTATACCTGACTTTATAGGCCCAAACCTATTACCTGTTTGACTGATGTGATATAGTACCGTCATCTTGATCGCCATCTCCAACAGATGTAAACTTCAAGCAAAGTGCACAAGTTTGATCTTTACTCCTGTAATAATATCAATTAAATAATGCGAGGTTAAAACAGACAAATCATGGGAAAGTCAAGCAGTTTAAGATTTGGGAGATTCGGTTGTGTAAATTTTGCTCTTAATTTGTTGTTCTCATAATGAAAGATATTTTCTGTAAAATTCTGAATAAATCAATAACCATTAAAAATTGTTTTCATTAGATTATTAACATTTTTATATGTGTCTTGGCACCACGAAATGGGTGGAAACAACAAAATTGACATTATTACATTTCCAGAAAGAAGAAGTCCTTTAAAATTTTGCTTTCAAATGATGTAATGTGTTGCTGTAGCTTATTCCTATCCGCCGCTATACACTTTTGAAAGAGCTGAAGTCGTGCTCCCTTGTTTTGAGAAAACGGAGTTCAAAGTCCGCGAACCGTGCCAACTATACTATCAATCAGTGCGATTCAGCCACCGAAAAACACACTTTAGAGTTTTAATTGAGCTACAAAATGTTGGGATATAATAAATTTAAAAAAAAAAAAAAAGATCTTTAACTCGAAACCGACCTCCTACTTGAAAAATGAACGTTTCGGCCAATAACTCAATTTGGACATGTGCGACTTTCCGCTCATTTCGTGGTGCCAGGTCACATATATTATAGTTCAAGGAATGATTTGTTTTGCGTTGCTCTATTTCACTGAGAACAAAACCACTTCATAGGTTGTTTTGGTGTACAAAAGGGTAAGGTAATCTGTACACAGAAGGTATTTTGAAATATTCCCCTGATGAACTTTGCCTTTACTATAATATTTGCCAATCTGCTGCTCTAGATTCTTCTTATAACACTCTTATATAAATGACTCCATGTAAACCTGACTTACCCATCTTGATAACAAGGCTGTCTGATGAGATATACAACCTCTGTTGGTGCTTCCTCAATCATAAGCACAGTGTATATATATGGTGCTTCACTATGACGATGCCTAAGTAATTAGATACACAAACATAACAGTTGTTACACCCATTCATAAATTTACCCTGCTAAGGAGTCCAACACATTAAAAAACACTTCAATATTTGCACTTTTTGCCGTTAAGTTTTTGGTCTTTAAACACCTCTCCGACTCTTTGTCTTAGTTGGCCAAAACGTTGCTGTAAAACAGGCTTAACATGTGCACTGATCTTTTGTGAATATTTTGCAAATTACAGTGCCCTAGCTTTGAGGGCTATCTTTAACCCTCCTATATATAGGACATTTGCCATAGAATTGTCTGACCTTTCAAAACCTTTCAAGTTTCCTGGACTGAAAGGTTTTGAAAGGTGAGAAAACTGTCTGACAGAAGGGACCTATGAAAGATTTTGAAAGAGAAAAACAACTCTCTGAACAAACTGGTGTAATACAAAAAATACCTTTCAAGTTTCTTGGACTGAAATGTTTTGAAAGGCAAGAAAACTGTCTGACAAAAGAAACCTATGAAAGATTTCGAAAGGTAAAACAACTTTCTGATCAAACTGGTGTGAAAAAAAAATATACCTTTCAAAGGTTTTGAAAGGTGTAGTAGTGCGGTAGCAACAAATTCTGGAGCGTTTTGAAAGGTTCATACTTATTTATAGCCATTTTGTCAAGTAAGCAGATTTTGAAAGGTTTTGAAAAGTAAAACCATAGGAGGGTTAATACAGTAGACCATGCCTCCCTGTGGAAGATTCTGAAGACCCTCACTGTCCCACATAAGATCTCCACCCTTCTCCAGAGGACATACATGTATGGTACCACTTAGAGCTGCCTCCATGTCAACTGTAAGACTTCTGATTGGTTCTCCATCAATAGTGGAGTTAGACAGGGCTGCGTGGCCACACCAGATTTATTGAACTGTGTCATGACCCATATGTGTGTATGGCAATAAGCCATTTGCGCGTGACCCCGAGTTAAATTTGAATAACATCTGGTACACTGACTTGCTCACACAGCTTGGCACAGTTTAACTTTAAATTCTCCAGACCAAAGACGCTGTTGCTATATCACGTGATTCGGGGCAAGCCTTACGCGTCATACGCTAGCAACCCCCAGCTCTGGAATGGTCTGGTGTCTTTTTGCCATTCTCACCCATTGTAAACAATGTATTGGTGCTGAGCGTCTCTTACGTAACTATGCAAAAGCTTGCCCCGAATCACGTGATATAGCAACAGTGTCTTTGGTCTGGAGAATTTAAAGTTAAACTGTGCCAAGCTGTGTGAACAAGTCAGTGTACCAGATATTATTTAAATTTAACTCGGGGTCACGCGCAAATGGCTTATTACACCCTCACCGACCGGGAATACACACATAAAACAAAGATGGTTCTCGAACCACTAGTCTCGCCCGCTTTTGCGATTATTCTATTTTTAGAAAATTAACCTCAAATGACCTTTGATCTCAGTACTTATCCTTCAACATGATCTTTATATTAATATTGCATGCATGCCCCAAGTTTGATTACAATTCGACGTCAAGCTTTCAAATGAAACAACTTTTACAATTCCAGCATGTTTTAAAACTTGACCTAAAATGACCTTTGACCTCAGTATGCTTTGATCCACACGACTTGAACAAGAGTATCAAGCACAACCATTACCCTATTCCAACTGTTGACAAAGTAGCCACGAAACCAGCACACCAAGCCCTTTTCAGTGGTAGAAGCCAAGGACGGGTTTTCTCAAGTCGTTCTCGAAAAGCCCTCCAGTTGCATTTTGAACACATTATGAGCGTTACCGCTGGTTGAGGATGCTCTTCGGCATCTCATCAGCAATGGAAGAATTATAGCGTAGGCTCCACGAGTGCCTGAAAGGATATCTTCAGATCCAGAGAAGGGGCTAAATTCTTGCCAGAAATGAGCACAGTGTGTGAGCCATTCAGACATCTCACAGACAAAGACATCATATTTGACTGGTTGCCACATCATGACGTGGCCCTGGACAAGATAAAGAACCCATCACTAAAGCTCCAGTGTTGAGCTACTATGATGTCAACAAAGACGTCGTGATCGAAAGTGATACATGTAGCTCAAAGATTTGGCTAGAAGCCGTCATCACACAAAATGGCAGCCCAGTTGCATACGCCTCACAAGCCCCATCAGCCAACAAACACAACTATGCTCAAATAGAGAGTGTTTGGCAATCATATTCGCCACTCAGCGTTTTGAGCAATACATCCTAGGCCATGACAAGGTTTTCGTGCTCACCGACCTCAAACCTCTGATAAACATCTTCAGAAAGTCAATCTTGGTGAGCTCCAAGCATCTACAACATGCGACTTCGCCTACAGAAGTACTCAGTGCATGTAGAGTACAAGCAGTGTTTGCGAATGTAATTGAGCGATACACTGTCGCAAGCAACGTTGCTAGCACATCAAGTCACAGATCAGACACCAGACTATCTGATCTTCCCTGTCAGTCACCCAGGAGCAAAAGCTCAACATGGATTTGAAGAACATCGAACCAACCATCTTTGTCATAGAGGAGCATCTGCAGAGAATCAAGAAGGCAACGCTCGCTGACCAAACTCTACAAACACTGATGTAGATCACCCAAGCAAGCTGGCAGGGGAACGAGGCTCAAGTTTCCTTGTGCATCAGAAGTATCGGCCATTGGCGTGCAGAACACAAAGAACACAACACGAGACATAATGCACTGGCCAACAATGCATAATCTGCCAGGAGTTACAATGCATAATCTGCCAGGAGTTACAACGAGATCTCCCCAAGAAGCCCCTCATGAGTACCCAAGACATTGTGGCAGTTAGTCGCGAGTCACTGTTTTGAAGTCAATAGACAAAACTACTGCGTACTTGTAGACCTTTACTCAGACTACATCGAAGTGTGCACCCTGGAAGATATGACTTCTACATCGCTAATCAAGGAACGGAAGCCAGTGTTTGGCACTCACGGCATTCCTCCCACCTTGATCACAGACAACGAACCAAACTGCACGGAAAAGCAGGATCCGTGGTAAAAATCGTCTAGGGACTATGTGACCAAAGCTGCAAAAGGCAACAGTGACGTGTGGAAGGCTATCGTCGAAAGGAGAAACATCACTACACCGGGAATGTCCAGCTCCCCGGCACAGCACTTAATGTCTCGTCAAACGCACTAATTGCTCCCTTGCAAAAACACATTGTATGAACCTTAGGCCATAGAGGTCATCTCCGAGCAAGTTGTGACCAAAAGAAATACAAAACTGTATCACGATTGCACTGCCAAATGATCTACATGTAGTCAGTCGGTGATAAAACGTTCATAATGGTTGCCGGGTTATTCACAAAAGTTTAGTGTCCTTGAACACTGCCATAACTGACCACCATTATACTGTTCATGCTACATAGTTCTTACATGATAGTGCAGCTGCAAGTACGTTAAGTACTGATCGAGTGTTCCTTATCGTTTATGTTTATCTAAAGAAAAGGGGATCTTATGGAGTGGCATTATGAGGCCACCGTATCCCTACTGTATGAAGTTGTTGCATGAGGGCTATGAATAAACTACTTTTAGTGAATGCTACTTCTACTAGTCGTGTCGTCTTTAGAACACCCATAAATGCAAAAGTGATTTTACTTGTGCCTGGCCGGCCCAGCTCAAAAAATTATCAACTTGGCATGGCTATAGCTTGTCCGGGCATAAACAGTGTTTCAGTAGTGTGACATTATTACCAGGTGTGAAAGGAGATTAGTGAATGATTGTAGACAAACAGGGTCAACTGACACCTATCAACCAATCATTGTGCCAATTCAGCAACTTTGTCCACATTTCTGATCAAATTGACATCACGCATGCTAATATGTTCACATATGTGACCTGTCATCACCAAATGAGCGTAAAGTCGGCAAAATCAAAAATTGAGATATGGGTATTTTTAAATTCTGTGGAAACAGAGCTTTCCAATGGTACATTGTATATATCACTTGGAGGTTTGATATTCAATATTTTTTATTTTTTTTTATTTTTTAGTCTTTATGAGAAAATGGGCATTTCTTGCGAGAAATTGTGTGAAAGGCATAGAAAGGCATAGTCAAAATTGTCTCAAAAACTTCTTCTTTTTTATCTGATCGTCCTGAAAAATTGGAAATTGATTGTTGGGGATTTAGTCTTTAAAAAAACCATATAATCTCAAAATCAAGTTTTGGCCCACCGCACCACTTCAAACTTATAAATATCACACGTCCTATGGGAGTAAAAGGTACTTAAAATGAGTTCAGTTGGATGACAGAACTCAGTCTAACTTACTGATCAACAGCCATATGGTGATGTTCTTTTCTCTCATCATCACTGGCTCGGGTTGTATGTGTGAATAATGGCACTATTTCACAACATCGCACTGACCGGCCCACTGTGTCCTGAAAAAGATAAAAGCAAAGTCAATTCATCAAATTGGTATTGTTAATGTTAAATATTGTAGTTTAGATTTTTAAGACAATAAACTGCCTGAAAGTAGAGTTGCCATATTTCCTTCCAACCACCTGCAGTTTTCCTGAATATAGTCAAGCTACTGTTCTATTTTATTCACTGTAATAGCATGTGAAAAAGTTGGCATTGACGAGAGTGGATGTGTTTTTTGGAACCTCCTGATCCTCTTGATTTGTATCCCTTTTTATCAAAGCTTTTACTTGCACATCCGTGTTTATTTTATCTACAATCAGAAACCTTAGTTTGGTGTGATGTATATTCAGTTTGGAAACATAAAAATGTAATTAGACGTTTTTTGTTTTGTTTTTTTAACTACCTACCAACTGAACTTGCTGCTATACATGTTACACAATAATAATGGGAGTATCTACATAGTTGAAAAACAGCAGAACTATGGTAGGAAATAGGAATGTTTCTTTTTCTTGCTCCCGCAGCGAATTGTACTATGCTGCCAGACCAAGACTACAAACTGTACATTTTATCTTGTATGCCTGTGCAATCAAATCAAGTTTTGGACGGGGTACGAAGTATAGTGTAAACCCTATGTGCTACTGTTTTAGTAACTAATATACTTAGTGGGGACATTGAACCTAACCCAGGTCCCACAAGGCATGGCCATAAACCAAAATACCCATGTGCTATGTGTACCTTCTCTGTAAAGAACAATGATAAAGCCATACAGTGTGATGGGTGCAACATGTGAGCACACATCTAGGCTATACTGAGGTCTCAAATAGACCATATATGAGTATCACCAACCAAACCAGCATGAACCCTGGTTTTGTTCATGTTGTTCACTGTTGAACACCTCCATGTCCTCCTCATCTCCCAACCAGAGTTTGCAAAGTGTTTTCAATGCCAGCTCTGATAATATTTAAATAGAAAATTAAGTGACTACTTCACTCACTTCTTCACCGAAAAATCAGAATGTTCATCCCAAATTTAATAAAAAAGCGAAAACAAAGCTTAAAGCAGAGTTAACTCCCAGAAGACTGGAAGAATATCTGCAAAATTATCCTACCTTTAATTAAACACATACATAATATATTATATATATTTTTTTTCATTTTTGTCAATTTGGTTAATTGTCAATTAGAGGTAGGATACATCATTTAGTAAATAACTGTAGGCATCCAGCAAAATGATTGGGCTACATATCCTGTATGTATGGATGGCGATTGAAAAAAATAAGAACAACATAAGAACAACAGCCAGACGCCGGTTGAAAACGAAAGCCGTTTTTCTTGCTTTTCTCAGCATCCATGATTGTAAAAACTTGGTCAGTTAAACGATAAAATACAACCCCTCAAAATCTACCCATTCATGATAATTCAAGCAATTACCAATGGCGTATCCTATCTTTAATAGTAAAGAGTTTGATGATTATTCAATTCAAAGATGAAGTGTAAATGACACTATTAACATCTAACAAAAGAAACACAGTGCACTAACAAATATAATCCATTGCTACTTGTTCACAGTCGGATATATTAGCGTTTACTTACTGCTGGTGTGCCCAGGGCATCTTTGATAGCTTGCTCCATATTATCAAAGAGTTGCAGAAGTGATTTAGTGGGGAAATGTTTGTACAAGAGAGAACTTGACTTTAGATGAGGACTACAATCAATGCATGCCTGCCATGACTCAACAGTAGCTGATGATTCCAGAGGAAACTGTAGGTCTTGGCGTTTCAAATATTGACCAACTCGCTCCAAAGTAAAGCCCGACTGTTTTCCAGTCTCACCAACTTCCTGCATAACAAAAGTAATGACCCAAAATTAGAAGCAAGAAGGATGTACATATTTTATTTTATGGCTTCCAAAATATTTTGGCCTATTTTGGGCCAATACAAAGAAGCTTGTTTTCAGTCCTAAATCAAACAATTTGAATATGATTTTACACATAACCTAGGGTTAGGGTTAATGGAACATATGAACATATGAACATATGAACATATGAACATATGAACAATCTTACACAAATTGAAAGTAGAGTAATGGGACAGGGGATTCATTGACAGGTTTGCCAATAACGTAATTGTTCCGTCTTTCTTCATTGCAAAATAACGGGTAGCCAACAATGTGCTGCAGAGGCTTATGTTAAATTATTGTTTTATAATATTGATAGTGACCGTGTAGACTGAAAGCAAGTCTACGCGGTCGTGGCCAATCTGCTGCGAAAACGTTACCAGGCATGGTTTATGCCGATGCTTCGTGGTTGCGCCCACTGTATAAAATGGCATGCGCGAGGCTGAAAACCAGCTCGATAATCAGGCAGTTAGGAGGCGATGATTGGGTCGAGCCGGGCCAGGAAGAGCCACTCAAGGAGCTTGTAAGGGATACGGAGGAGTGAAATTGGACAATAATTTGTAGGATCATCCGCACACTTGTTGGCTTTAGAAGTGCAATAAAAGTGGCTTTCCACCAGATCTTATGTATAGACAGGCCGGCTAGACAGGAGGAGTAGAATTCTTGAAGCCAAGCCAAACATTTGGGACCACAGTACTTCAGGAATCCTAGAGGAATGTTTTGGGGCCTTCAGCTTTCCTGCATTTTCAGTTGGGATATGGCGGCAGAGAGTTCCGTAGGGAAGATGACAAATATCCATCAATGCCTGAAGCTTTCTAGAGGTTCGTGGTTTCCTGTTTGACAAATAGGTGTGGTCCTTGTCTGCATCTTTGAAGTGGCCATTTGCGAGAAGTTGCTGGGCGATGGAGTTAGCAGCGACATGGCAGTGCTTGGGGCGAGTGCTGCGGCCAGTAATTAAAGGCAGTTAAAGGTTTTCTAGGCCACTCTACTGGAATTTGTAAAGTCGATTCCATGGACCAGACGTCTCTTCCCACCTCTTTTTGTCAAGACCTGTGGCCATGGTGGTGGCCTCTTTGCCTGGTTCAGCTTGCAGGAATGCATCGTAGCATGTATAACACTCTTCGTCCCATGTAGGGATGTATTGGCGACGGTGTCTGCGAGGGATGGCTCTCTTTGCTGCCTCAATGAGAAGTCTGCAGAGGGCTGTGAAGGATGTATCAATCCAGGTTGCTAGAGATAGGGAAGGGTAGGTTTTCCATCCCGGAATCCACAACGGTTGTGAATTGTGTCCCCTTATGGAAATTCCACCTCTTAACAGGTTTGGCTAAAACAGGTTCGATAGAGTTGTCAGGGATGATCAGAGATGGTCTGTGTTGTGATTTTGAGGAAGTGGACCATTTAACAAACAGTGAAGATTTAACATAAATACAAAAATAAAATTTACACAGTTTGCAGTTCGACTCTATAATATACTCGGTCGATGGGTTGACATGGCAAAAGCTGATAAGCGTTACGATGGCTTAAAAAGATTTGTTTCTGCAAGAGCAATTTTTGAATACTTGCGATCTTGAGCTTAGTACCATCCTCAAGGAATAACGTAAACCGAAAACCGTCACAGAAATGGCACATTACGCGGAACAGTATTCTGAGGCTCATGATGGTTTCGGAACCTAGTTGGTCAGAACACAAACCACGCATCTCACGCAAAAGCAACTACCTTTATCAACAACAGCATCGACCACAATCACGTAATAACCCACTGGCACAACATCTTAATAGGGCAGGTCCACCCTTCATGACTCGTCCGCCAAACCCAAGTTGGTCATCACCGAGCCCTACTCAAAGAACATGCTACTTATGTCATTGCCCTGGTCATTTTGCCAGAGTAGCCAAATGCAGTAACTTCGGCGTATGTTGAGGTGCTGAAAGACAACCATAGCACTCAAGCTAATGGCGAAACTAATTTCACACAGCCAGAAAATGTTCGACTAGATAGTTCGTCGACATTGGATTCATCGGCATTTCCTCACGGTGAAACAGTTGTGTGCATGTTAACAACACCATCTCGAACTTATCGCGTACTGTCAGACAGCTGTATGAAAAACGGTTCAGTCGAACTGAAACGTGGGCACGATTTACCAATCATGAGTGCTGTTTGTAAAAGCACCGATGTGCGTGGCATGCTGTAACCAAATGCATGATAAAGGAATGATACTAGAAATGGTTGTAGTGGTATTGTCATACGCAAAGATTAAATACCTAATCAGTACACATGCAAGAACTAGTTGTGCGTGTTAGTGGACGGATCAGTCAGAACCACTCCTGTAGCAATCGTAAGTCTCGATTCATTGTACTTTGTCGCCCAGGTAGAAGCACTGTGTATGGCTAACCCATGGTATGATATCATACTAGGTAATATCACTGGTTCTCGAACTCTTGCAAAACAAATTTTACGTGTCACACTTGAAAGTACCTAAAACAACTAACCCACATCACCTTGATTCGTCGTGACGCAAGATCCCAAAATGATTTTTCCCCCCAAATTTTACCTATTACAATTTTTATCAAGCCAATATTAATTCAATTCAACTCCACTCCACTCCACTCCAGACCTTTGCCTAGGAGGGCGTATATAGCCTTGCATGTAAACAATTACACCTAAAATACTTACACCAATTTCTTCAGAAAAATTTTCAGCCAAGAAATCAGAGATGAAACTAATGTCTCTCTGCCTCACCTAAATATGAAAGAAAAACCAAAATGTTTTTTGTTCATAATATAGTCGTATCATTTCAAAATAAAACCTCAGGGGGTTACAAACTCTTATCACTTTTTTGACTAGCATACATATCTCCTATTTCATGGATCAAATCTAGCAAATGTCAGATCAGGTTTATCAAGAATGCAATAATGAGCTTAGTTATATCGTGTGCTTGGATACTGTTTTTATTGGTCTAGAACGATCATGTGTTTATAAAAATGCATGGCACACTCCCAGTGTGATAATACATGTGTTCTATGATGATGTATCATTGGTTACCATGAAATGTTCACCTTCACTGTTACGATAGCAAACTATAGCGGGAAAGCAGTGAAATTTATGTACATGTACAGGTAGCAGACGATCAACTGTGTTTTGACCGCGTGATTTGTTCAAAACATGGAGGTAGTTTTAATTTGTTTTTTCCAGAGTAAGTTTATCTTTTTGACTTAATAGCACGATATAACAAAACCAGAGACGAAAAAACATTGGTTGCTACATGCATGCGTTCCCCGGGTGTAAAAACGTCATATCCCAAATCACAGCAGTCAACAATTGTTAAATGAATTGGATAATTCTGGATACTACTTATGAAGATTAGTGAATAGGACCACAAGAATATAAAAATGAATCAAAAACGTTTGTTCATGCTTCACCTTCTACAACCTGGCAGTACATGTACATCATCATTGTCACACTGTCCCCTTGCAGTATCACAAACACAAGTCCATAATTTAAAACTATCGTTTACAGAAAAGTCCAACTTGAACTGTCTATAAAGCAAAAATGTCAACTATTGTATTCCTTCCTTGGCACCTTTGTGCATAGCAAACGGTGCAGTTAGGTATTAAAGTTTTTGGATGGGTATTGAAGTTTTCTAATGAAGCAGTGCAGCTTCAGAAGAATCTGCATCACCAAAGTAAGATTTATACATGTACACTTACAAGTATCTATTGCAAACACGGTAGGCTGAAAGTTGAAACAAAATCTTCGGAAAGTTTCTCTCTGAATGATTGTATTCAAAAGTTATTAGACAGAAGTATACACTATGCAAACATTTATCAGTTGTTAACAAATACATATGTGCATTATACCTTGTTCAAGGCACTTGGGACTGGCTCCTCAGAAAGTCTCATCATGACAACATACAGCCAGCGGAAAAACGCTTTGAAATTCTTGAGGCTGGTATCTATCACCCTGGAAAAAAATAATGAGAAAAAGTAATTAATCTAAATCCGGAGTTAACCAGTTCGCGCCGGATGACGTATATAAACGCAAAAATTTCCCCAGATTCAAAACGGATGACGCATAAACACGCCAAGTTCAAGTTCGGAAATGTATGTCAGCAGCGGGCAAGGCCGGAAATGCGTGGGTGTGCTTCCCGGCACTATCAGCCTGAACACGCTTCGGATTGAGTTTCGTTAAAAATAATCCCGCCCGTGGGCTCGGCGATGTTAAAATAATCCCGGCGCGAACTGGTTAATAACCAAATTAATTCTGAATAAAGTTTATATCCAACTGCAATTAGTACATGCAATGTGTTTCCCAAAGTGTTTGAACAAGAATACAAGTGAAATGTTGGTTTTGTGAAATGCTTGTGGTAGTGATTTATTCGCATTCTCACATAACACTCTGGAAGGTAAGACAAAGCTATATTGTTTATTTTGCAGTCGGCAGTGGTAACAACGCATGCCATTGGTAACAACGCATGCCATTGGTAACAACGCATGCCATCGGTTACATGGCATAGTGGAGTTGTCACACAATATCTTTTTCAACAGTTTTTTTCAGACAAGTAGATATTTACCATGATTTTTACAAGACCCTTGAAAGTCACATTTTGTACCTAAAAACTGCGACAGACAGAAATAAAGCCGCCATGACACCCTAACTTTATAGTGCCCCATTTGACTTAAGACGGGTTTGACCACACTTGGTCACAACAAATTGTAAATACCGATTTCAAAATGACTCTACTTTACTCTACTTGACTCACGTTCTCTACTTGACTCACGTTCGAGGTAGAGGGCACCCTACACAAGGAGTGGACGTTTAAAAAACTTTTTACGATCTTGACAATTTTTTTTTATCCTCAAAAATCAAGTTCTTACTTGCACATCCCAGTCAATTTTACATAATTTTGTGAAATTTAGTCCCTGTCGAACATTGTGTGCACGATTTTTATGTTTTCTTCCTAGTTTTGATTTTTAACCTGAACATTTGTATTGAAATCTTGGTTTGGACAACAGAGCAGTAGTGTAATGGCCACATCATCAAGGATCGACGAGAACGAAGGCTTGTTTTATCATCAAAGTTTTTTTCTATTTATGCTTCCTGGGAGTCTTAAATTGTTCATCTGCAAATATGAGAAGAATATTGATAGACAACAGTTTACACATTTTTCAACACCTTTTTTATATACTGAGCCCTAACATTGTGTCAGTAATGGCTCGGCCAGTTTGCACCTGAGACTGCCCCACGTCCGGGGTACCCGAGAGATTAACACCCACTGAACAGCGAAGGCCAGCCTGCACCTGAGGCTGCTCCGTGTTTGGGGGATACAGGGGAATCGAGTCCATTGAACCTAGAGAACAGCATGCACCTGAGGCTGCTCCATGTTTGGGGGATACAGGTGAATCGAGTCCAGTAAAATGCGGAGAAGAGCCTGCACCTGAGGCTGTCCCATGTTCGAAAAATTCAGGTCCACCGAACCGCAGAGGCCAGTCTGCACCTGCTACTGCTCCGTGTTAGG
The DNA here is from genome assembly GCA_037893245.1 of Crossaster papposus. Classification (NCBI taxonomy): domain Eukaryota; kingdom Metazoa; phylum Echinodermata; class Asteroidea; order Velatida; family Solasteridae; genus Crossaster; species Crossaster papposus. Next base: position 321,243 of record JBAIAA010000857.1, read on the forward strand.
GGAATCAGGGTAGCCTGTTAAACCGAGGAGGCCAGTCTGCACCTGCTACTGCTCTGTGTTCGGGGAATCAGGGTAGCCTGTTAAACCATGGAGGCCAGTCTGCACCTGCTACTGCTCCGTGTTTGGGGAATCAGGGTAGCCTGTTGAACCGTGGAGGCCAGGCTGCACCTGCTACTGCTCCGTGTTTTGGGAATCAGGGTAGCCTGTTGAACCGTGGAGGCCAGGCTGCACCTGCTACTGCTCCGTGTTTTGGGAATCAGGGTAACCTGTTGAACCGCGGAGGCCAGTCTGCACCTGCTACTGCTCCGTGTTCGGGGAATCAGGGTATCCCGTTGAACCGTGGAGGCCAGTCTGCACCTGAGACTGTTCCGTGTTCGAGGAATCAGGGTAGCCTGTTGGACCGTGGAGGCCAGTCTGCACATGCTACTGCCCCGTGTTCTGGGAATCAGGGTAGCCTGTTAAACCGTGGAGGCCAGTCTGCACCTGAGACTGTTCCGTGTTCGGGGAATCAGGGTAGCCTGTTAAACCATGGAGGCCAGTCTGCACCTGAGACTGCTTCGTGTTCGGGGAATCAGGGTATCCTGTTGAACCATGGAGGCCAGTCTGCACCTGAGACTGTTCCGTGTTCGGGGAATCAGGGTAGCCTGTTGAACCGTGGAGGCCCGTCTGCTACTGCTCCGTGTTCGGGAAATCAGGGTAGCCTGTTAAACCATGGAGGCCAGTCTGCACCTGCTACTGCTCCGTGTTCGGGGAATCAGGGTAGCCTGTTAAACCGTTGAGGCCAGTCTGCACCTGCTACTGCTCCGTGTTAGGGGAATCAGGGTAGCCTGTTAAACCGTGGAGGCCAGTCTGCACCTGCTACTGCTCTGTGTTCGGGGAATCAGGGTAGCCTGTTAAACCGTGGAGGCCAGTCTGCACCCGAGACTGTTCAGCGTTCGGGGATGGGAAGGGGGGGGGGGGGGGGGGGGGGGGGTGGGGGGGGTGTTCTGACCGTATCGGAGCCACGTTTACCCTGTTGACCCTTGAGTAACTATGGTTTGCATCCTTCTTCACCACTTCGAGGCATCATATAACACGGCTTCACCGTTGCAATCCCTCAGTCTTCTGATGGGCAGAGCATACTGTCCAAAACGTTAAGTTCCCTCTGGTTCTTTTAAAAACCATACAAACTCACGAGAGAATTACCACACGGTGCTAACGCAAACATCTTACCAATTCTCGTCTTAGTACGCCATCGTGAAGGTCATTTAAAGTTTGCATACTGTTACAGGCCTCAACCTTTAGCTTCAGAGGGTCAAGGCCACTTGGCCTCTAAGGCTCAAAAAAAAAGAAAAGGGCACCAAGGCCAACTTGAAGGGCACCAAGGCCATTTTCAAACTGTTATTTGTTCATCCCCGGATCACCACCGCCCCAACTCTCCGATTCCACTCACACCAACCCCCCCAACCCCAAGGCTCAACAAAATCCGCTGTTACAGAAAATTCAACCTTGAAGTTGAATATAAAATTCTTGAAAAACGATATTCTTAGAAATAAATATGATTATGAAAATTTAAAATGAAGCCCCCCCCCCCCCCCCCCTTAATCTCGGTTAAGTGAAATGAAATGATAAATTATGCCTTCCTAGATGCGGATCCGCGCGCGAGGGGCGCGACAAATGCTGTTATTGGCCTCTTTAGCAGAGATGATTTTTAGGCTTTACGTTTCAAAAATATTAAGATTATTATTATTGTTTTGTTATGATTATTATAAATATTAGTATTTTGCATTGTCATACTCCTCGCGATTGCAAGCATTGTGCACTATCTCCGCCCGAGAGCGATTGGTGTCTCCTCAGCACGCAGCCACAGTACAGCTTGTGCCATGACATAAAACAGTCGTTGCGCCACGTGCTTGTTGTTTACCACCGGTCGATACACTTTGACCTGTTACGTCACTGTCATCCACGATATGATGCGCGCGCTGCACGGTCACAATCTCTTCTAGTCGAATTTCCTGGATTTGCAAGCAAAGAATTGATCCTGAGTACCGTAATTTCCTGCGGTAAAGACGCGGCTTATCTGACTTTCTAGACCACAAAAACATCGCTGCGCCTTATCTTTCAAGGGGGCCGTATGTGATGTCGCTCGAGCTCAAAGTGACGGTCTTTGTGTGAAGAATTCTTTGAACGCCGCAATCTTACTCAATAACGCAGTCAACCAATTAGCTCAACTCTCTGGACATTGTGACCGTGTTTCCATTCTAACAATGCCGCGATGTGTTGATCCCTATACGACCGTGCTTCCCTTCCAACAATGCCGCGATGTGTTGATCCCCCCCACGACCGTGCTTTTATTCCAACAATGCCGCAATGCGTTGACCCCCTTTTTCTTTTGTGGCCGTTTTTTCATTCCGAAAATGCTGCAACAGAATTACTTAGACGTTTGGAAATCGCATTCACCCAACCTCTATTGTGTGAACGTTGAGGGTGTTTTATTTTATCTTCAAAGTCTGCTTTAGACCTAACGTACTATTTAGGATAATATGAAGTACCGGTACCAATGTTTATGGTAAACATACAAAAGGCCTACATACGAATTGCACTTTCGTTTGTTTCATTAAACGTTCAAATTGTTTATTTATTTATTGCCTCATTTTAGATGTTTGTTTGAGAAAGTATTATGGGAATTTAAAGGTAGGATACACCATTGGTAAATGCTTAAATTATCATGAATGGGTAGAGTTGGGGGGTTGTATTTTATAGTAAATATCGTTTAAATGACCTTTCAGAAGTTTTACAATCGTGGATGCCGAAAAAAGCACGAAAAACGGCGTTTGTTTTCAACAGGCGTCAAGCATTTATTCTTATGTTATCTTTGTTTTTTCGCGCTCGCCGTCCGGCGATCGCGAATTTTTCATTTTAAAATTCAATTTTTCAGAATAATCACAGGATATCTAGCGCAATCATTTTGCTGGATGCCTAGAATCACTATTTAGTTTCAAATGAGTAAAACATTTCTTAATAATTCGGTAGTAAATATTTTCGATATCTGCAAATGGTGTATACTACCTTTAACGTAATATTATCTTATTATTCAGGGTGACTGAGTGATGACCCGACCAAGTTTCTTGAAAAGACCAACATCAAAGCCTTAGCACCGCTCACTACTTCCCCAATGAAAAGATCGTTATCCAACCCTGAAATCCAGTTAAAAAAATCTTCATTGCCATTGGGTGTTGACGTTCTCTCAACACAAACTGCTTCTCAAAGAATGTTGTCCCGGCCCGCTTATCTCAAACAAAGATACATTGTATTTACTTACACTAACCCTCGCCTGGCAGTTATTTAATTTATTAACCAGTTCGCGCCGGATGACATAATATAAACGCAAACATTTTCCCAGATTCAAAACGGATGACGCATAAACACGCCAAGTTCAAGTTCGGAATTGTATGTCAGCAGCGGGCAAGGCCGGAAATGCGTGGGTGTGCTTCCCGGCACTATCAGCCTGAACACGCTTTGGATAGAGTTTCGTTAAAAATAATCCCGCCCGTGGGCTCGGCGATGTTAAAATAATCCCGGCGCGAACTGGTTAAAAAGGCGTTGGTCAGTGTATTTCTCGAGCGAATTTATTTATTTCGCCAGATTCGTTCCCCTATACGAATCTGGCGATAATTAAGGGCGCCCTCAATAAGCCCGGATATATACGGACGGCGCGCTGCGGAACAAATAAACGGCTAGCTTGGTCTTGGATCAAGTGAGAAGTGATGTATTAAACAAATATCTTATGAACGTGATTAACAAATTATAGGTTGGAAATAAAGAACAAGAACTTTATTTAAAAAAATCCCCCTAAAAGTCCCTTCCATATATTAAGTCAACTCTATGTTGTCTGATTACGTTGTCTGGAAAGAAACTATATCACTGACTGACTGAACTTAGGGCCTACTACTGAATTAATTTACAATCCCACGGACCAAAACATTAAACGTGGTTTTGAAACCCGATATCTGCGGGAGAGGCACCATGTATCGGCTTCCATTGTATAAACTCTGCGGTCAGGAACATGTGGGGTTTGCGATTGTTGATACATTTCGTTTCGGCTCACTCAAAGGGTTAGTTCATTTAACCTTATTTCTTTTGGAAAAAGACGCACCATTGTAGGGTCAGAAACCGCAATCATGCACAGCGATGGATGAAGGTTGGTATCAAATTACTTTGTTTTTTACTTCATGGCTCTACACATGTGACCAGCCCATGGGGTTACGGTTTAATTCATGCTTGGAATAGTGGGATCGTTCTAAGGCAACAAAATGACCCCTTTCTGGCGATGTACCTACACCGGGTGGCGCCTGGTGTTCTTTTGGGTGCGTTCAAGCATGCGCCTTATTCGGCGGTGCGCTTTATCTGTTGACGTTTGAAATTTTTTGGGGTGATTTTAGGGACCTGCGCCTTAACCGCCGAGCGCCTTGTCCTCAGGAAATTACGGTACCCCCGAAGACCATTACGACGTACTTGGACACACATGGAAGGCTATTTAGGTGATTTTGAAGTATTTTGTTAGGTATTTTTGTGGATTTGGGCAACTTTTTGAACCACATTTAAGAGATTTGGCATGATGCATGCAGAACTTCCTCGCACTCTAGTAGCGCCAGATAATGTCCAAATGTTAAAAAAGCGATAACTAGAGTCCAGTAACTCGGACTTGGTTGAGGCCTGCTATTAACTACAGTTATATTTGAATCTTGTACAACCATAGAAAATATTAGCACTTCAATTTAAGACCGATACAAAATCAGTATTACATACTGTACAACTGAAGGTTAACTATGCAAGTTCTGCATCTTGTCATAAAATGAGTATTACTTACTGGAGAAGTTCACTTGCTTTCAGCATAAAAGATCCAACTGCTCCAATGGCATCTGAAACAACAAACTTGACACTTGCATTTGCAATCCTACAAATGGTATTACTGCTTACATGCCATTTCAAAATAGGGTAGTATGTTGCAGTTGTTTTTGTGCAAGGGGGAGGAGGTGTTCTATTGTTTTTGTCTTTTATGCGCGTGTCAAGTCATGGTGTACCTAACATTTTAAAGGTAGGATAAACCTTATTGCAGATACTGAAATATTTTACTAATGAATTATTAAGAAATAACTTACTTTTTCGAAAGTAAATAATGATTCTTGGCATTCAGTAAAATTGCGTTAGATATTCTGTAATTGTTCCGAAAAAATGAATGTTATACAAAAACAACTAACAATTGCCCGATGATGATCGCGAAAAAAACTCAAACAATGAGAACATCTGCCCGACGCCGGTTAAAAACAAACGTATTTTTTTTGTTTTTTCGGTATCCATGATTGTAAAACTTTGGACAGGTCAGTTAAACGATATTTACTATAAAATGAAAACCCCCAAATCCACCGATTCCTGATAATTTAAGCACGTTTACTAAATTACTTTAGGATGTGTAAATACACGCAAAGTTTTTCCAGAATTTAAAATGGATGAAGGCTAAATGTGTCACGAGCAAGGTCGGAAATATCTGTCAGCGAACGCTTACAGCAAGCGAGACCGTAAACGTGGCATGCTTACATTCATCCCAAAGAGAATATGACTTTTTAGCAAGAGTGGTACAAACATGCTGCATCAACATGTGTTGACTACCATGTGAACAGCATGCACACAATTATGCAACAGCCAATCAGGAATCACTCTACACTCTACTGGATAAAAGAGAGATCAAGTTTTGTGCACAAACTCACAGAAATATTCTTTCAACAATTTGTAAGATATTACAATTTATATTTTGGTGTCTAAAAAGAGTTGTTAAGATTTTAGATTAAAGGTGGGATACACCATTTGCAGATATCAAAAGTTTTTACTACCGAATTATTAGGAAATATCTTACTTATTTAAAAGTACTTAATGATTGTAGGCATCCACCAAAAGGATTGCGCTAGATATCCTGTAATTGTTCCGAACAATTCATGACGAACGGCAATCGCGGAAAATAAACAACATAAAGAACTACTGCCTGACGCCGGTTGAAAACGAACACTGTTTTCTCGCTTTCCTCTGCATCCATGATTGTAAAACTTCGGACAGGTCAGTTAAACGGTATTTACTATCAAATACAACCCCCCAAATCCACCCATTCCAGATAATTCAAGCAATTACCAATGGTGAAATGAAATGCAAAATAAAAAAAAATAAAAAAAAAATATCAAATACAACCCCCCCAAATCCACCCATTCCAAATAATTCAAGCAATTACCAATGGTGAAATGAAATGCAAAATAAAAAAAATAAATAAAAAAATATCAAATACAACCCCCCCAAATCCACCCATTCCAGATAATTCAAGCAATTACCAATGGTGAAATGAAATGCAAAATAAAAAAAAAATAAAAAAAAAATATCAAATACAACCCCCCCCAAATCCACCCATTCCAAATAATTCAAGCAATTACCAATGGTGAAATGAAATGCAAAATAAAAAAAATTAAAAAAATTAAAAAAAAAATAAAGACAAAAATGAAATGCAAAATATGGCCCATATAATTTGTAACATTTCCCCCCCCCCCAAACAAAAAGGGGAAAGAAATACATTGTTTTATCCTAATACGATCCAATGCACTTGTTTGTGGCCTAACATTTCTCACCTTGAATAGCAGAAGGTGAAAGCCCAATGATGCCATACTTGTCGTACCACATAGACATTCCCTTTAGTTGGTTCAGATGATACACCAATGACCGACCAACACTGCAACAACAATATTAACAAGTACACTATACTGAATATTTAAGATGACAACAGTGAAAAAGGTGCTATTTTATACAAGTTGATTACAGTTTTTAACCATTTCGCGCCCTGGGATTATTTTTAACATCACCGAGCCGAGGGGCGGGATTATTTTTAACGAAACTCGATCTGAAGCGGGTTCAGGCCGATAGTGCCAGGAAGCACACCCACGCATTTCCGGCCTTGCTCGCTGCTGACAGAGATTTCCGAACTTGAACTTGGCGTGTTTATCAGGCATGCAACTCTTCAATTAACAAAAAAGTGGAAACTGATCCGTGCTTAATCTGCGACCGCGTAGCGTGAAGCCTTTACGGCGGGCGTCCGTGGCCCGCCTTAGGGCCCCTGGAAAATTTTGAATTCTAGATGCTCTGTGGTGCATTCTAAGCAGTTTTAGACCACTTGGATGGAAAGCTGACTGACACATTTCCAGTCTTTTTCATGGCATATTTTTCATTAAAAAATACACAAAATGCTTCAAGTTTGTGATTCTTTTTTACCTTTTATTCTATGAAGTATAAAACATAGTTGTGGCTAGCTAGTATGGAGTATTTGACGGTTTGCAGAGCACTGAAGGTTTCTACTTGAAGCCTTGAAGACTTGGATTGCATGATATTGTCCCGACAAGATCCATTTTAAAGATCTTAGTAAAGCCGACGCTAGACTTAACTGTCCTTTTTAATCTCTGGCTTGAGTCTGGTAAGGTGCCCAAATTAAAAAAAAAAAAACTGCGGAAATCCGCGGAAAAGTTGCATGCCTGGTTTATGCGTCATCCGTTTTGAATTTGGGGAAAACTTTGCGTTTATATATTTGCATCCGGCGCGAACTGGTTAAGAGGACAAGACATTTGGCTTTTACTAATGTTTAGTATTAATGGGCTCGTGTTTCAGGTGAGACTTCATCATTACCCTTCCCATCACATACATTGTGTAACTATAACTAATACGCATTTTAAATCAATTAAGTTTAGAGGGCCTAATATTTTTATCTTAACAAGATCTTCAGAGAAAATGGTTCTATACATGAAACAAACATATAAGGGGGGGGGGGGGGGGGGACATACAAGCATGATGCACAACATGATTGGGAAAATAAACACAAAAGAGGGATACAGAAGTGGGGTGGAAGAACAAACAAAAGAGGATATTAGGCTATGAAGGGAAGAAAGAGGTAGGATCAAAGACAAATCAAGAGGGTAAATGGGTAAAAACATGGGTGGGAAAGGAAGGGGTGAAACCACAAGAAATGGGACCAGGGTGAAAATCAAAGGGAAGAACTAACAAAGAAGTGTGACTATGGGTGACTGGGAGTAATTGGGGAGGGGGGTTGCTAGGAAAAGGAGTGGGCAACAGTGTTACAAGAAAGGGGTGTAAAATGAAAATGGACATAAGAAACCAGATGAGTGAGAACAAACAAAAACAAAAACAAACAAACAAAAACAAAAAAGAAACAACCTGGCAGGAGATTAATCTGAAACAGATGACAATAGGAGAAGAAAATTTTAAGTTAATCATTTCCTAGTTGGATGTTGAGCCCATTTGGTTGTACCTGTATAGTCCAAAGATATCCCCTTCATCTGAACTTTAAAGTTTGCATGTTTTAGAGCAACATCACTCCACTTAGTTTAGAACTAAGTACAACAAGCAAAGCAATCACACCGTTCTAGTCCACACACTTACATACCTTACCTTACGAATATTCCCAAAGACCCGTGTGTACTCATAAAAATGGCCATAGGCCTACATAATATCCGTGACAGGTCCTCGGAGCGCGGACTCCCATAAGATGGAAAAAAATTGCTTTTTTTTGCGTGGTTAGCGTTATTAGACCATGGCCTACTGAGGACCCGGTTTTAGGTCCTCAGTCTGCACAAAGCTACCAGTATGTGTCCGTGTGTTTTCAGGTCCGGGTCTTCGGAAATGTAAGTAAGGCAAACACATCAATCTCCACCTTTTCTCCTTCTCCTTCTCCTTCTGTCTTTTGTTGTTGTTGTGCAAATCATAAGGGGGGGGGGGGGGGTTGGCCACCTCTCCCCCCCCCCCCTACAGCACCGCGCCTGTTGTATACCAATGGATGGAGAATGCTTTCAGAAGAAAAATGATAACAAGGTTTCTCGATTTGGACTAGTAGTTTCAGCTCCAGACTGTTTTGTGAAGCACAGCCGAGTCACTGGTCCTTTCGTACCAAGAAATAACTAAACCATGGTTTAGTTATTTTTGTGTGCGGAAGAACCACTGACTTCACTTCACTAAATAGAATCTTGAGCTAAGCCTACTAGTCCGAATTGAGATATCTTGGTATCATTGATCTTCAAGAAACATTTTCCATTCGTTGGTATAGGTAGTTTTTGCCTCAGGGTAGTGGAAGTAAGCTTGTCCATTGGGATATTATTGTCCATTTTTGGGGGGCCACCCTGTATAACATTGCACCTTTCTTTCGGTTTTGAGCACCTTTGCTGCTTCAAATGACAAACATGCACAACTGACAATTGGTGTATATATGTGACCTACTCCAACAGAACCCAGAAAAAAGTTGACAATTTAAGTTTTTTAGATTTTGCTTTTTTTTTATTCACTAGGTTTTCTACTTTAAAGGTAGTATACACCATTTGCAGATATCGAAAAAATTTACTACAGAATTATTAAGAAATATCTTACTCATATGAAAGTAAATACTAAATAAAAAAACCACAAATAACGAATACAAAAAACACGAATAACTGCTCGACGCTGGTTTTGGTGCTTTTCTTGACATCCATGATTCTAAAACTTTGGACAGGTCAGTTAAACGATATTTACTATAAAATACAACCCCCCAAATCTACTCATTCATGATAATTCAAGCAATTACCAATGGTGTATACTACTTTTAAAATGATCTTCTGTACCCGATGTACACATACAACGACTGCAGCGGTTACAAAACTGGGCCGCACGTTTAGTTGTTGCTGTCAACCGCAAGCATGATCCCATACCCTTGATGCATTCGCTACACTGGTTACCAATACAACAAAGAATAATGTTCAAGCATTTATTATTTGTCTACAAATCCTTTCATAACATTGCTCCAGTCTATTTATCAGACTGCTTGATAAAATATGTTCCAAGAAGAAATAAGCTGATGAGATCTGGAGATGATATCCTACGACTTGAATCCTAGAACAAGAGTACGGGCCGGTGATAGAACTGTCACTGTATGTGCCTCCCGTGCATGGAGCAATCTCCCAATCTCAGTTAGATCTTCTACCTCTGTAAATAACTTCAACAAATCTTTGAAAACGCATCTTTTTGTATAATTTTCCTACCTTTGTATTATTCTGCAATCATTGTTTCAATTGTTAATTTTAATTTTAACTATTTTATTGTAAGTATATCTAAGTAACATTTTATAATTGTACACGCTTTGAGCCTTTTGGGAAAAGCGCATTATAAATATTAATGTAACGTAATGTTATGTAATGTATCATTTACACATGTACCCCCATCCTACATGTATCTCTTGTAATAGTTGTCAAGATGCTTGTTTACTTCATTCAATAGACTAGAGTGGCCATCACCCATGAGCTGCATCCAACATTTTCTGAAAATATAGTGAAGCGCGTTTGTTCTATTTCAAGATAGTTCCAGTTTTATACTAATGGGGACACCTTGAGATCTTCTAAAAGTGAGTAGCTGAAACAGAAAGTTTGGTTGACATTTCCTTCATATTTTCCCACAATTCTCAAAGACCTATTGTTATGCACGTGATATGCATGTATCTCATGACAGCAGTTAATTACCAAAGGAGACAATTCGGTTTCGCTGCTGCCATTTATAATTAAAGTTGTTTCAGTTTGTATTATTATATACATGTGTATTTCCTTAATTAAAATTGGTTGATGTTACCAATAATGAAGTGACAAAACTAAAGCTTCTTTAACCCTAACCCTCCCAAATCCATCAAAATCCATATCCTTGTTTGTTTTTGTTTGTTTTTTTGCTGTTGTTGGGGGGGGGGGGGGGGGGGGGGGGGGGTGGGGAAGCTTGGTCCTGCAGGCCCGGGGTGAATATATTTGGATTATGATGTACGTTGGCACTGCTTGGAGAATGGGACTCATTTTGTCCATCATGCAGTGATGAGCTGTTGTTCATCATTATCAACCATCACTTGAGTGGATTTGGGTTGATTTGGTCATGTACTTAAAATACAGTAGGGTATAGAGCACTAAAGAGGCATCAACTCCAATCAACACATTGATCAGCCTTTTACATTGATCGATCGGTCTTTTACATCTATTGATTAGTCCTTCCACCGATCGGTCTTTTGAATCGATCAAACTTTGCATTTATTTGTCGCAGTTTACACATTCGTAATCATAAACTCCCCTATAAGTTCCCTTTCAAATACAATTGCCTTTGAAGTCTGCCTGCCTGGACCAAAAAACTCACGGATTTTCAACCTTTATGTTTAATTTTGACAACAAAATATGATTTTGGTGGTTATTTCAGTCATATGAATCCCGGTAATCTGCAGACCACATTTAAGTTGAAACATTTTTTAACAATAAAACATGAACTACTTTTTGGTTTGTCATAGATGGTAAGAAAAGTGACAATTTAACAATAAATATATTTTTTGAGTGAAACTCAAAAAGAATTGACTTAGAATCTTTAACCAATTCGCATCAAATGGCATGTACCGGCTCCCAAGAATGCTGGCCTGAACCCGTCTCAGATCGAGGTTCATGAAAAAAAATCCCGCACCTGGGCCCGGTCAATGTCAAAATTATCCCGGCGCGAACTGGTTAAAAGCACAAAGGTAGATTTCATTGTGAAAGGTAATCTCTGTCGGTGATAGACAATATGGCTTTGTGCTCATTTCAGCTGAAAAATTACAAATTACAAGTATATAAGAAGTATGCATCTGTAAATTTACTCACCTATTTACAACTTCAGTAAACGGTAATCACTCAAGCATTACTAAAACATTTGTTACTCTATTTAAACAAAATTCTCACAAGTTCTTGTTGAACAGAAATAAAATATAGGTGAAAATAAATATTAATTGTTTTAGAAAAATAAATGTGGGCTAGAAATGTCTGAAATTTAGACTTGTGTGGTAGGTCCTATTAGATTTATTTTGAGAGTTGGCAATATATATTATCACAGAAACATTGTAGTATTAAGAATTACGCAGTGGCTATCACTACGGCAGTTGTCGATCTGATTCCCCGACTTACCCAGCCCGACATTGAAAAAATATCTGAATATCACTCTTGGAACCAGACTATTTGATAGTCAGTTTCCAAGAGTAAAAGGTCCAGAGTATTGTCAATGTCGGGCTGGGTAAGTCAGGGAATCAGATGATCAACTGCTGTAACGATAGTCACTGTATTAAGAATATCCAAAAAAAGAGAACAGATTGTATTGAGATTTTATAGTGAACTTTTAAGTATTTTGCCAACATATTTTGTTCAGTATCTACGGAGCCCCTAAAGGGACATATGACGAATACAAATCACCGTGACGAAATAATTTGAGTTTTTTATTTCGTGGGCACGAAATCATTTCGTGCACTCGAAATAACTTATTTCGTGCCCACGAAATGATTTCGTGCGCTCGAAAAAAATCTTTTCGTGCGCTCGAAATCATTTCGTGCGCTCGAAATCATTTCGTGCGCTCGAAATCATTTCGTGCGCTCGAAATCATTTCGTGCACTCGAAATCATTTCGTGCGCTCAAAATCATTTCGTGAGCTCGAAATCATTTCGTGCGCTCGAAATACTTTATTTCGTGCGCTCGAAATCTTTTCGTGAGCTCGAAATAATTTTGTGCGCTCGAAATAATTTCTTGCGCTCGAAATAATTTCGTAGTTTGCTAGAAATCGCTTAAGTAAATGATATGACGTTGTGTCAGCATTAAGCAGGTACATGTAGTAGTAGGCTAGTCTTGCTCCAAGACCGAGTTGTTCATTTGTTCGCGCGCCGTCCATCTATGCAGTTCATCAATCATCAATACTCCGAAAACGGGCTGATTGAGGGCGCCCTTGATTATCACGAGATTTGTTTCACAGCTCAGTCTTGACGCAAGGGTCAAGTGAACCCGTAAAATTCCAAGGACATTCCAAGCATAGCTCAAATAACTACTCGCCCCCGCATGCGCGCTGAGTCGTTTTTATTTAACGCAGTTCACGGTCGCAATATACACGCTGTGTGATAAATTGCACACGACACCATTCCACAAATGTGGTTTCTTACACGTCCGCAAAAGGCGAAGAATTTCCGGGTGTATCATGGTGCCATGGCAACCGAAAAGTCTTCGCCTTTTGCGGACGTGTAAGAAACCACACTTGTGCAATGGTGCCGTGTGAAATTTATGGGAAACACAGAGCGTGTATATCGCGATCTTAAACTATACATTGAATGAAAATGACTCAGCGCGCATGCGGAGGCGAGTAGCTATTTGAGCTATGCTTGGAATGTCCTTGGAATGTCCTCGGAATTTTACGGGTTTACGTAACCCTTGCGTCAAGACCGAGTTGTGAAACAAATCTCGTGATAATTAAGGGCGCCCTCAATAAGTCCGTTTTCGGAGTATTGATGATTGATGAACTGCATAGACGGACGGCGCGCCCGGAACAAATAAACAACTCGGTCTTGGAGCAAGACTAGCCTACTACATGTACCTGCTTAATGCTGACACAACGTCATATTTACTTAACCGATTTCTAGCAAACGCACAAAATGATTTCGAGCGCACGAAATGATATCGAGCGCACGAAATAAAGTATTTCGAGCGCACGAAATGATTTCGAGCTCACGAAAATATTTCGAGCGCATGAAAAAAGGTATTTCGAGCGTACGAAATGATTTCGAGCTCACGAAAAGATTTTTTTCGAGCTCATGAAAAAATTTTTTTCGAGCGCACGAAAAAATTTTTGTTCGCGCGCACGAAATGATTTCGAGCTCACGAAATAAGTTATTTCGAGTGCACGAAATCATTTCGTGGGCACGAAATCATTTCGTGGGCACGAAATCATTTCGAGCTCACGAAATAAAAAACTCAAATTATTTCGTCACAGTGATTTGTATTCGTCATATGTCCCTTTAGGGGCTCCGTAAGTATCAATATGTATTGTCACATCATTTGGTACAGTTTGATATCACAAATATATGTATAATGTTGAACTGGAATATCACCCAAGCCTAATCAAAACAACTTTGAATATTAATCAGTACCGGAGCTTGAATAATGTTTCTACGTTGATTTGAGAGCTGGATATATAACAGTAAGTTCTGAATGCATGCTTCCTTGCATTGAAATGTCAGCATCAGTCAATCCTGGATCATTATTACTGACAACTTGCAAGTGTTGCTGGCAGTCTTGAGACCGCTGTTCACCTTGCATGGATGGGTTGGAGTCAGTCACCCAGGAACATTGTTCTTGACAGTTTTGGAGTGATTGACTCTCTGCTGGTTCTTGATGCACATACTGCTGTTACGGCATACTGCTGTTGTGCCTAGAAGATCTACTTACAAAGTGATTGTTGACTATCTGCTGACAGGATGGCTTGCTAGAGAACATTGTTCTTAACAACTTTCCAACGATTGACTCCCTTTTAGTTCTGGATGTGCATTCTGCTGCCCTTGTGATGGCTCAAGGTGGCTCTGTGACAGACAACCCAGGACATTGTTCCTGAGTATTAACAAGCGACTGCTGGCTCTCTGCTGGTTCTGGATGTACACACTGTTCTCCTTGCTTGGATGGCTTGCAGTCAGTCAGACTAGAGCATTGTTTCTAGGGAGAACTTGCAAGCGCTTGGGTCCCCGCTGGTTCTGCGTGTACCTCAACATGCACTTGAACATGCTGCTGACTGTGCATGGATAACTTGCTGCCGCCTTGCCTGTAAATTTGTTCTTGGTAGCTGTCCAGTGACTGCTGACTCTCTGGGTGTTGTGCATGCTCTTGGCTTGGTGGCTTGCTGCTGCTTGGCCTGGCAGCATGCTGCTCTTTGTCATTTTCTGCCTGTGGAATCACTCGAAGCTCAATCTGCTTCCCTGGCTGCGATGGTCGGCTAGGATTCAGTCTTGGGCAGCAACGACAGCACAGTTTAAGAAATGAGAAAGCCACGACTACAGCTGCACGATAGTCTGCGTTTGTGGCACTGTAGACCAGGGAATTGATTGAACTATTGATAAGTTCAAAAATTGAATAACACATAATCAGAATGTTAATTTTTTCTGTAAGTTGTAGAAGTTCAACAGCCTGTGAAGGTGTATATTTGAAAATCTTGCTTTGCACAATTACAAGTATTGACAATGCAGTGCGTACTGACTTCAAAATGAAGAAAACAGCAGTATTGATGATCACCATACAGAGGACCTTGCCTGCTCGCTTGGGACGGTTTGGCAATAGGGCTGATTGTCTGCGCACCTTCACTACCACATAGATGTACAAAGCAAGAGTTACTATCAAGCAAACAATAGCAATAATGGAAGTAATCCAAAAGACAACATCATATACGATAGTCTCTGGTAAGAATATCAGAATCACACCAACAATGATTGTAGGCACCCAGACTCCTGCTGATATCTTTGCTGCTCGAGATTTAGAGGCTTTTTCTTTGTGTGTCAGAGGATTGCGCACTGCAGAGAATCTCTCAGCTGCTATGGTGACCACAAAGAAAGTAGAAGCAGCACTAAGCATGCATCCGACACTTAAATATGCTTTTTGAGCAAGGATTTTGTACTTCATGGATGAACACAATGCAAATATAAAGTTACTCATGAGGAAGAGCGAGTCAGCCACAGCCAGATTGGATAAGTAGATGTTGATGATTGTACGGGTGGACTTTACTCGAATGACTGTGAAGAGAAACACAAAGTTGAAGAGAATGCCGATTGGTGCAATGATTTCAGCACTTAACCATATTATTTGATAGGCTAGATCTTCACTCTTGTAATAGTTCTCAAGATGCTTGTTTACTTCATTCCATAGAGTGGAGTTGTCTTCGTAGCCATCACCCATCATGTGCAGTGTAGCTTGGACTGAGCTGCATTCAACATTTTTTGCAGATAAAGCGAAGCACGTTTACCCTGTTTCAAGATTGCTCCAGTTTTATACTATTGGGGAATATAACACCTTGAGATCTTCTAGAAGTGTGTAGTTGAAACAGAAAGTTTTGTTGACATTCCTACAATTCTCAAAGACCTATTGTTATGCACGTGATATGCATGTACATGTATCTCATGACAGCAGTTAATTACCAAAGCAGACAATTCAGTTTCGCTACTGCCATTTGTAATTAAAGTTGTTTCAGTTTATATTATTTTGTACATGTGTATTTCCTTGATTGAAATTGGTTGATGTTACCGATAATGAAAAGTGACAAAACTAAAGCTTCTTTAACCCTAACCCTCCCAAATCCATCAAAATCCATACCCTTGTTTTGTTTTTGTTTGTTTTTTCTTTTGCTGTTTTTGGGGGGTTGGTGGTGAAGCTTGGTCGTGCAGGCCCAGGTTGAATATATTTGGATTATGATGTACGTTGGCACTGCTGGGAGAATGGGTCTGACTTTGTTCATCATGCAGTGATGAGCTGTTGTTCATCAATATCAACCACCACTTGAGTGGATTTGGGTTGATTTGGTCCTGTGCTTCAAATGCAGTAGGGTATGGAACACCAAAGAGGCATCAACTCCAATCAACACATTGATCAGGCTTTTTTACATCGATCGACCGTTCTATTACATCTATTGATGGGTCTTTCCATCAATCGGGCTTTTACATCAGTTGATCGGTCTTTTACATCGATCACACTTTGCAATTATGTCTCACAGTTTACACATACGTAAACCTAAACTCCCCTATAAGTTCTCTTTCAAATACAATTGCCTATGAAGTCTGCCTGCCTGGATAAAAAAACTCACAGATTTTCCACCTTTATGTTTAATTTTGACAACAAAATATGATTTAGGTGGTTATTTCAGTCATGTGAATCCCGGTAAACTGCAGACCACATTTAAGTTGAAATCAATGAAACATTTATCAAGAATGAAACATGAACTACTTTTTGGTTTGTCATAGATGGTAAGAAAAATGACAATTTAAAAATAAATATATTTTTGAGTGAAACTCAAAAATAATTGACTAAGTATCTTTAACCAGTTCGCGTCGATTGGCGTGTACCGGTTCCCAAGAATGCTGGCCTGAACTCGTCTCAGATTGAGGTTCATGAAAAATAATCCCGCACCTGGGCCCGGTCAATGTCAAAATAATCTTGGCTTAGTGGCTTGCTTCTGCTTGGCCTGGCAGCATGCTGCTCTTGGTCATTTTCTGCCTGTGGAATCATACGAAGCTCAATCTGCTTCCCAATATCAAGCAAACAATGGGAATAATGGAAAATATCCCCAAAACGACATAATAAAAGATAGTCTTTGATAAAAAATATCAGAATCACACCAACAATGATTGTAGGCACCCAGACTCCTGCTGATATCTTTGCTGCACGAGATTTAGAGACTTTTTTCTTGTGTCAGAGGATTACGCACTGCAGAGAATCTCTCAGCGGCTATGGTGACCACAAAGAAATAAGAAACAGCAAGTACATGTATCTGACACCTAGATATACTTTTTGAGCAAGGAAGTTGTACTTGATGGGTGAACACAATGCAAATATAAAGTCACGTGTAAGGAAGAGTGAGTCGGCCACAGCCAGATTGAATAAGTAGATGTTGATGATTGTACGCATGGACTTCACTCGAATGACTGTGAAGAGAAACACAAAGTTGAAGAGAATGCCGATTGGTGCAATGATTTCAGCACTTAACCATATTATTTGATCGGTTCTGTCTCCACACTTGTAATAGTTCTCAATATGCTTGTTTACTTCATTCGATAGAGTGGAGTCTTTGTAGCCATCAGCCATCATGTGCAGTGTAACTTGGACTGAGCTGCATTCAACATTTTCTGACGTTTTATACTAATGGGAATACAACAATGATTTTAGCACTTAACCATATTAATTGATCAATTCTGTATTGACTCTTGTCAAAGTTCATAAGATGCTTCAGAAGTTCTTCAATTGATAGAGTAGAGCTGTCTTGGTAGCAGTCACCCATATTTCATGTACAGTGTAGCATTGATCTCCATGTCCAACATTTTAGTTCAGACGTAGCGAAGAGTGGTCTGCCCTATTTCAAGATCACTCCAGGTTTATACTCAAAGGGAATACAGGACCTTAAGAAATGTGTAGTTGAAAGTAAAAGTAAAAGATTCTTCATTGTTTCCCACAGTATTTTGTATAGTATATGGTAAAGTACTTTGTTCTTTATTTTGACAGCTCACAAAACCAAAGTAGACAATAGAGTTTCACAGTTGACATTGGCATAGATGTGCTGTTTCAGGCTGTAATATTAAAGAAAACAAATTTCTCCACACAAGGTTTAATGGGACATGTTTATTGTATGATGTCCTCAAGCAATGGGGATGGGGAGGATATATTCCTACTGTTTGACTAGTGGAATTGGGCGATGGGACCACACACCAAATTGTTGTAGCGATAAACAAATGTCGATATTGTGGTTATTTCATAGCATTACTATTATCCACATTTATCAAACACTTAAAAAAAAAACTAAAAAAAAAACATTTTGGATTGGATTGGATTGGATTGGATTGGATTTTGTGTATACATCTTGTGGCCAAACGGCCAAATTGCAGATATGTTACAATTAAAATGAAAAACAAAAACAACAATATTTAAACAAAATCAAATTAATGAAAAATATTTTTAAACAAAACAAATCAAAAGCTCATGTAATTTATATATTTATATCTTATTTCAACTGGGTAGCCCATTAAGTGTAATCCACTGATCTTCCTTTGGGTCCCAGTAACAAGAAGACAATGTGAAAAATTACAGTTTTAGAGGTTGGAGGAAAACCTCAGAAGAACATTCTGAGAAAAATACATGGAATCAGGCAGGGACTGAAAACCCAATCCACATACTGTATTGGCCCAGGTGGGATTCGAACCCGGATCACAGGGGTGGAAGGCGAATAACAAACCGCTTCGCCAACCTGACTCCCCAATAAAATTACAATACTTTTTCACAGAAAAAGAGTGGTTGTGATAATGAGTATTGTACATGTACGTCTAATCCAATGTATACACGTAAGCATTTAGTCAAATAATGGTGTTGGCACTACATGTACCGTTACATGTAATTGTGGGAAATCGTGATTTAACCAGTTCGCGCCGTAGAACGTGTTTATACACGCAAACTTTTTTTCCAGAATTTTAAACGGATAACGGATAAACACGTCAAGAGCAAGGCCGGAAATATCTGTCGGTGACTGGTTCGCAGCGAGCGAGGCCGGATGTGCTTTCTAATGATATCGGCTTAAACCCGCCTCGTACTCGTATCGAGTTTCGTGAAAAAAATCCTGCGCCTTGGCTCGGTTTAATGTATAATAATCCAACATTAACCAACATTTGGTTTTGTCAGTATGATCGTCACATCATGCTATATGGTTCGGGGAATCACAAAAGTACTGTTTAACCTCACCCCCTAGGGCTCACACTGTGATGACTGGGGGCATAGATAGTCCTACTGTTGTTTTCTATGGCTCGCCGTGTGGGCCCAAACCATGCCCACTGTGCGAAAGGGTTAAACTGAAACATCACCCAAGCATATATGTTCTCAAAACAACTGTGAGTTTATGATCTGGTATCATTAGAGCTTGAACACTATTCGTACAATCTTTAGAGACAGTTTTTGAATGCATAAACTGCTTCCCTGCATTGAAATCTCACCATCCATCTATTCTGGATTATTAGTAAGATTTGATACTTTGCATGGTGGCAGTCTGAACTAGTGTGTGGTTCTGAAACTCACCGGTTCTTTTTAGAACCACACGTCTTTTAAAAAGGGAATTTCACATGATGTCACTGAAAACCTTTACTAGTTTATCCTAGATCATTGTTACTGAAAAGTTGCAAGTGTTGCTGGCACTCAAGTGTTGCTGGAACCGCTGTTCCCCTTACAGGGATGGGTTGGAAGTTAGTCGCACTGGAACATTGTTTGCGACAGTTTTGGAGTGACTCCCTGCTGGTTCTTGTTGCACATAATACTGCTCCTATGCACTAATTGGCTGTTGTGCCTGGAACATTGTTTGAGAGTTACTTACAAATGTACAAAGTGATTGTTGACTATCTGTTGTCTTTGCACACTGCTGCCCTTAAATGGATGGCTTGCACTCATCAGTTACCAGAGAACATTGTTCTTGACAATTTTCCAACGATTTACTCCCTTCTGTTTCTGTATGTACATACTGCTGCCCTTGTGATGATGGCTCGGTGCCAGTCAGCCCAGGATATTGGCCCCGAGTACTTGCAAGTGAGTGAGTGACTGCTAAATCTCTGCTGGTTCTGGATGTACACTGTTCTTGCATGGATGGCTTGCAGTCAATCAGTCAGACTAGAGCATTGTTTCTGGTGAGAACTTGCAAGCGACGGGGTCCCCGCTCAGGGGCGGCGCCAGGGTATTTTGATATGGGGGGGGGGGGGGGGGGGGGGGGCAGCGGAACCAAACTTAACACCGGCCGACGCAGTTGCGCTACGCGGGGGGGGGGGGGGGGGGGGGGGGGGGAATGATTCCCCCGCCGAAGTTTATTTTCCGACCATGATTGTGGATCATTAAGCTACCAGGACGCAACATTTGCATCGGGCTCTCATAACACATAGCAATAGTTAGATTTGTTTGACTAAAATTTAGTTTTTAAATGAGACTGGACTGGGATTCCAACCACAGAACAATGATCAATATGCCAATCTTCCTAACCACTGTACTAGAGAGGGTGAGCTGCCAGAAATGTGATTTTAATCATGCTCATAAACTCATACACTGCAAATTGATCGGAACACCTCGAAGGTTCTCCGATGTTACGCTTTTCGAACACGCTTTTTGAACACATATTAACATGTGTTCATAAAAAGCATTAGAACACATAAGCCTAACACATGTGTAGTAAGTGTTCTGACACTCGAAAGGTGGACTTTACTCGAAAGGTGGTGAAGAGAAACACAAAGTTGAAGAGGATGCCAATCGGTGCAATGATTTCAGTACTTAACCATTCACTCTTGTAATAGTTTTCAAAATGCTTGTTTACTTCATTTGATAGAATGGAGCTGCATCCAACATTTTCTGCAGATAGAGCGAATCGCGTTTGTCCTATTTCAAGATTTCTCCAGTTTTATACTATAATGGGGTATATAACACCTTGAGATCTTGAGTGTGTAGTTGAAACAGAAAGTTTTGTTAACATTTCCTCCATATTTCCTTCACAATTCTCAAAGACCTATTGTAATGCACGTGATATGCATGTATCTCATGACAGCAGTTACCAAAGGAGACAATTCAGTTTCGCTACTGTCATTTAGAATTAAAGTTGTTTCAGTTTTTATTATTTTGTACAATGTCTATTTCCTTGATTGAAATTGGTTGATGTTTAATACAAATAATGAAAAGGGACCAAAACTAAAGCTTCTTTAACCCTAATCCTCCCAAATCCATCAAAATCCATACCCTTGTTTTGTTTTTGTTTGTTTGTTTGTGTTTTTTTGGAGGGAGGGGGGGGGGGGGGTGTGGTTGGGGAACGGGGGAACTTGGTCCTGCTGGCCTAGGGTGAATATATTTTGATTATGATGGACGTTGGCACTACTGGGAGAATGGGACTGGTTTTGTCCATCGTACAGTACCAGGCTGTTGTTCATCAATATCAACCACCACTTAAGTGGATTTGGGTAGATTTAACTGAAAATGCAGTAGGGTATGGAACATCAAAGAGGCATAAACTCCAATCAACACATTGATCAGTCTTTTTTTACATCTATTGATTGGTCTTTCTACAGCGATCAATCGGTCTTTTACATCAATCACACTTTGCAATTATGTGGTTATTTCAGTCATATGAATCCCGGTAATCTGCAGACCACCTTTAAGTTGAAATCAATGAAACATTTATTAAGAATGAAACATGAACTACTTTTTGGTTTGTCATAGATGGTAAGACAAATGACAATTTAAAAATAAATATATTTTTGAGTGAAACTCAAAAAGAATTGACTAAGTATCTTTAACCAGTTCGCATCGAATGGTGTGTACCGGTTCCCAAGAATGCTGGCCTGAACCCGTCTCAGATTGAGGTTCATGAAAAATAATCCCGCACCTGGGCCTTGGTTTTATACATTCTCTTTGTGTATTTAGGATAAGTTTGTATACATCGTTTGTAAATTACGTTGGTGATGAAGTAAACAAACAGTCAGGGGCGGCGCCAGGGTATTTTGATAGGGGGGGGGGGGGGGTGAAATAAAGGTTAACAATACGGCGTGTAAGCGCCAGTCTTCGCCCTTGCGCGACTCAGGGGGTGTCTGAGGGGGATGTGTCCCCCGCTGAAGTTGGAAAAAATGTCTAAGTCAAAGCCAAAATGAAGCTATTTTATGCAGCATTTTTATGCTTTTAGTTTGTTATTTATTTATTTTCCGACCATGATTTCGGATCATCCATTACGCTATCGGGACGCAATATTTGTTTCTGTAGTCAACATTTGCATCGGGCTCTCACAACACATAGCAAAAGTTACATTTTTTTGACTTTAATTATTTATTGTAAAATATATTGTAAAATTTAGTTTTTAAATGAGACTGGACTGGGATTCCAACCACAGAACAATGATCAATATGCCAATCTTCCTAACCACTGTACTAGAGAGGGTGAGCTGCCAGAAATGTGATTTTAATCATGCTACCGGTATCGACTTCCATGCCTCATACACTGCAAATTGATCGGAACACCTCAAACGTTCTCCGATGTTATGCTTTTTGAACACATACATGTATTAACATGTGTTCATAAAAAGCATTAGAACACATACATGCCTAACACATGTGTCGTAAGTGTTCTGACAAGTTTTAGAACACATAACACACTTGTAGAACAGTAGTTTTCAATCTAAAGAACCATAACTATTGAGCTTGTAAGCCCACAGTAATTTCATTCAGTAAAAATAAACTCTAATCTGCGGGGATGTTTTGGGGCAAACGCATTGATTACTTCATCAAGGTCTATACTCTCTGTTAACATTGATCACCAGAAGAGACGACAAACGTTGTTGAGTAGTTGATCTCAGATATGTCAGGTTTTTGTTAAGCCTGCCAGTTTGCGGTTATTAAATTATCCGTGTAACCGTAGGTTTTACGGTTACGGTTAACCGTAACCGTAACCAATGTAAAAAAAAAATAAAAAAATAAAAAAATAAAAAAATGCACGGGCCTGTAATGCATATCTAATTAGCGCTGCTAATTGTCTGCATCAATTTGTGTAATGTAGGCCGACTATGTATGTTAGATAAGCTATCAGTCCATACACAATTTAATCAGTTGTACTTATTTGTGACCTGCTCCAACGAAACCATCCCTTTTCCCAACCAAAGCTCCAACGAAACCCGGACAAAGTTGACAATTGGTAGGTTTTTTGTATTAAAAAAATAAAATAAAAAAAAAATTAAAAATTAACCGAACCAGAAAAATGCAACCGTGTAACCGATTGAACGGTCGGTTAACCGTGTAACCGTTGCAGGCTTAGTTTTTTTTGGTTTGTTTTCTTCAAAAAACTTTTATGCCTCCCCCTCCCCCGATAATCTAATCGTGCGTCCCTTATGAGATCAAATCATGTTGTTTCAACTACTGACACTTAAACACTTCATGGACATATGACGTAATACTGAATGACCATGGACCCTAGAAGCAACTAGTTTATTACTTTTTCATATGGGTTGTCTTGGCCAAAAGATCTTCAGTCTGGAATAACACTACTGCATATCGGTAATCTTTAAGCTTCTATAAAACAGTATGTTAAATAAAACAAAAAAGTACAGTCTTAATTATATAGGCTCTAAATCTGTAACTTAGTTTATTAATATTAAACTGAAAATTTGGAATGCAATCACTTTACGTTAACCAGTATTTGATCATCAGGGGTTTCCCTTAACTTTTTTTTTCACTCGCCGGCCGGGCTAGTGAACTAGACTTTTCACTAGCCCGCAGGTTTTTTCACTAGCCCGCCTGTTTCACAAGATTTTTTAAGGCTTTATATAAACAAGAGTTAAAAGCATAAATTTGCATATTTAGTTAATGTAGGCAATGAAAGCCCTTTTCAATCAAAGTTCTTTCGAAAAGTAGAGAGGGGTAAACAAAACATGACGATTTTTTGAAAACAATTTCCGGCTATGCTCCAAACGGCTCCCGCAATCGAAATGCATTACCGAAAAGTTTATGAACTCATCTTTTCATTCCTGCCCTTTTCGCGACCGGTGGGTACTGAAAACACGGTAAAATATCAGAAAACGTATCTAGGTAAAACCATAGATTTCAACATTCATAAAAATGTAATTTTTGTCCAAACATTGCTCAGGAACGTCCAAATGTTATGATCCGAACAGCGATGAACTCAGAAAAACGCGATCAATTCAATGGAAAAGATGGTGCAGACATAACACAGCTTAAAACACTACTGCGCATGCGATTTTGTTTCGAGTGTGTTTGTTCAAGCAGTGGGTATTACCTCCAGTGTGGATTTCGCATGACTAGTGCACAGGTGTGGCTTGGATCTGCGGCATGAGAATCTGTGCACACAGAGCGTTATCGCGGTCGTAATTCTGTCGCGCGCAGCGGGTGGCTCCATAGGTTTTGCGCGCGGTCAAAACAACGCAAACGTTTATCAGATAGGAACCAAAGACTTAACCATAGACAAAACAACCTCTTAATCTCCCGGGCAATAAAAAACGTTATCAGTTTTATTTAGGAACTGAATTACATGTACTATACTGGACAGTGTTACACACAGCCTGGTTTTACACAGCATAAGGTAATTAAATACACGTTTATTTTGACTCGCCCGGCGGGCGACTGGGGGAAGGGTTTTCACTCGCCCGCCGCAAGTTTCACTCGCATTTGGCGACCGGGCGACCGCTAAGGTCGAACCCTGTTGATATCACATATCTTTTTTCTCACGCATAAATTACTGCACAGATGATGAGAAGACACATGTAGCATGATATTGTTCAGTGTATGGTGGCCCTGGAGGGACATATATTCGCGACTTTGGGGAAAGTCGTGAAATTTGTCGTGAATATTCACGATCTGCGTTGTCCCTCCAGGGCCACCATACATGTATGTGCATGTATTCAAGAAGTTCAAGTTACATGTACATGTACATACCGGGCGGAAATCGAAATTGACCACATTGCAGGAAGCAACACGGATTGACCAGATTTTTTTCAAATCATTTCAAATCATTTCATTTCAAATCATAGCCCCAGCCCCCCCCCCCCCCCCCCCCCCCCCCCCACCTCTGTGCATAAAATAATTCGGAGGACATTTGGAACTTGACTTACCTGTGAATGTGTTTCAGGACAAGTTTTTGTATATTTGAGTAAGAATTCTCCACAGACTGACCCAGCTTCTTCATGCTTTTTTCCGTAAGTTCATGTAGCAAGAACGCTTGTAACTCGGGACTAGCACGACCCCAAAGAAGCAACTGAAGCAACTCGTCACGAACACTACCAGCAGTCTTCTTTTGCTGATGAACATAGATAAGAATATATGTCACCAGAGCTATGTCAGTATGTGCTAGAGTCATGTAAATGTAGCTGAAGCATCAAAATAAATAAACATTTGCAAATCACAGCACATTAACTAAAAAGTTTTGTGTGATCCGAGTTATCAAAGTAACTGATGGAAGGTCCCTTCAATGGGAGTCGACCACAGATTCATAGACAGTGGGCCAGAAACTTTGGTTTGTGCTAAAAACATGGATTTTTGGTACTCATTGTGGTACCTACCTGTAGTTTTAACATGCAAAACAGGAGTGTTATTATGAGTTATTGTTTTTAAGACATAGCAAAAAGTTCAAATTTTGTGCCAAAGCAGCTTCTTTGTTCGATTATTAGTTTGTTATATGTTTAAACTAGAACCAAAGATGGGCGGACAAACCGTAACGAACTAACCGTAACGTAACTAACCGTAACGTAACTAACCACAATTTGTTGGTCTTGCGTCAAAATAAAGAGACTGGTTATAAACAATTATCTGCTAAAAACATTTCACATCAAGCAAGTAGTAATATAAATATGACACTTTTATCAGGTATATCCCATTTGAGGAAATTGTTTATGCAAAAACATTACATTTGTATTCATGTCCTTTTTTTGTAACGTAACTAATTGACATTAAATGTAACATAACAACTCCAGTGTATGTTGAAATATTGTTATTCTTTACTGTATAGTAGACCTAGGTACTTATGGTAACATATAACTGGGACTCGAAACTCACACATCTTGATGTAAGAGTCAAATAAGATATTGTAACTTGCTAAACATGTAACGTTACTAACTGTGAAATTGCCCTAAAGAGTGGTTGTGTGTTACTCAGTGTTCCACATATCCATGCAAGGCTAACCAATATCTGCCCTGCAGCGCTGGCCTCGAGGTAAGCACTAATACCACTGAAGGTCGTAAGTAAAATTAGTTTTTATTCATTTCCAACTGCTTTATCATAAGTTTTGTCTTGTGGTGTGCCAACATAAAATTAAAACATGAATGTTTCTCGGGGGAAGATTACGCTTGGAAATTATTCAGTCAAAAATAATAGTAAAAGAAAAGGGCAACCCTGTGTACAATGTTCATAGAAGGGTCAAGGAGGGGTCTTGAAGCGCAAAGACAAAATGGCGTACTTTCAGGATCTTATTGTAAGAGCTCCCTTTATTGGCCTTTACATTTAGGCACAGCATGCCACTATTAGTTTATAACTACTTGCTGTTCTTACATACGGTACTGTACTTACCTCTGCATATTTAGTCAGTTTGGTCTCTATCTCCATTAGAATATCCTCTCTAGCCTCTGACACGGAGTGTAACGTTGCACTTAGGTACTGAAACAGTAAATTAATCCAACCAGATACATGTACAATATGTGTGTAATCATTCAATAAAGGTGGAAAGTATACAAAATTAATGAATGGCGAAAGTACATTTTTTTGATTTTACAAATAACAAGGATGGTTCAAGCACGAACCACGAGTCTCTTGAACTTAAATGACCTTTGACCTCAGTTTGTGTCCTTTAATATCACTATTTTATGCACCTTTCTGTATTCTGACTCAAGTTTGAGTGCAATTAAACTTCAAGTTTTCAAATTTTAAAATTCTAACATTTGTGTACAACTAGACCTTAAATGACCCTAGTACTTGACCTTTGACATGACCATAATATATAGAGGTAATAACATTTTTTGCATGGCCCTAGTTTGTTTGCAATTGGAAATGAATGGAAAAAGCGGGCGGAATAGTAATTTTCGTGCTAAAGGTAAAATACACCATTGGTAATTACCGAACGTATCAGGAAATGGTGGATTTTGGAGGTTGTATTTTATAGTAAATATCAATAAACTGACCTGTCCGAAGTTTTACAATCATGGATGCCAAGATATAAGCAAGATTTTTTTATATTTTTTCTCACGATCGCCGTCCGGGGATCGTACCTTTTTTTCAAATAAATTTTTCAAAACAAATGAAGGAATTATTTACTTTCAAATAAGTAAGAAATTTCTTAATAATTTGATATCTGCAAATGGTGTATCTTACCTTTAATGATAGACGATTTGGCATGGAATGATCAATAATGATCAACAATATTTTTTTACTTTTATATAAATACCTCTAGTAATGTAGTGACCTTGCTACTTTGACTAGCAAATCTAGTGAATTCTTCCAGGCTTGATGAAATCAAAATACAGTCAAGCTATCAAAAAATAGACAAAAGTACAATATAACTCAATTCTGGTAAATTCATACAAAGCATGCCAAACCTTAATTATGTTTTCATTTTTCTAAGTCTTAATTTTGTAGATAGTAGACGCTTCAAGTACAACTGTTGTACAGAATAATCTTCAAAAGGCTCAAATCAACTGTACATGTACATGTATGAGTTGATGGAATACTAGACATCACAATTACAAGGTCATTGAACTCTCTTTATCCACGATTAGTTGAATGAAACCTTACTGAACTCACATTGAGAATAAATGTAAGATGTACATGTATATGGAAATGTAAGGAAATGTATGTACAATTTATATTAAACAGTTGAGTAGCACAGTAACTACCGGTACCTCTTTAACCAGTTTGAGCCAGAGGATGTACATGTATACACGCAAAGTTTTTCCCAGTTTCAAAACGTATGACGCATAAACAAGTCACGAGCAAGGCCGGAAATGTCTGTCAGCAGCGAGCAAGGCCGGAAATGCGCGAGTGTGCTTCCTGGCACCATCGGCCTGAACCCGCCTTGGATCGAGTTTCGTTAAAAATAATCCCGCGCCTCTGCCCGGTGATGTTAAAATAATCTCGGTGTATACTGCTTAAAGGAAACATGCAGTCTAACATTTTCATTACGCATTTATTGTTTTAATTTAATATATTTATGTGTATTAAATGTAAATAAAAAGCAAAACTGTTTCTAGTGTACGTTTAGTGTGGTAATTTGCCGTTCAAAAATTGACCCCCCTTTTAAAATTTCGCGGCCCCTAAAAATGAGTGACGTAAACTGAGTCAGGACCCGGACAAATTCTCGATAGTCGGTATGCGACGTCTAGGTACGAGACGGGTTCGCGTGGCCACGTACGCACACATTGTTGTGTGTACATGTACCCACAGTGTACGAATCGCGTACGCTTTGTGCACGGTAATCAAAATTCACATGGACGATCGTGAAGTTCTTCCTCGGTTTTTGGTGAATCCGACAAAAACAGTACTGATTCGTCTGATTCGAATCACAGTATTTCTTATTCAGACACGGACTCGAACGAGGATAAATGGGGTCCCTCTAGGCGCTCTAGGCCAAAGCACGACCGCTCAAAATGTTCGCTGCAGAGGGCCGAAAATCACTAGGCCCGCTTAGACCACTTCGCTCTGGTAAGCTTTACTTTGGCTGTCCAAATCCTCCGATATTTGGGATCAGCCGGAAACAAATGAAACCTTACTTCATCCTTAGTAGTTTTGCTACACCTAGCAGCTACACACCTAGTCAGCATGACCGAAAACTGTTGTATTTTTACCCTGATTCAGAATGAAAAGACATGTAAAGACGGACACTTGTTGCAATGCGCGCAGTCAGTATACGATAGGCCGGGTAGCAGCGCGTCGAGTCTCTGCCTCGATTTTCGTCATACCCCTCGCGAGGTTTTATGTTAATGAGGCTTCCCCAATTTATCACAGAAAATTAACACAATGTTGTTGTCAACATTATACTTTATTGATTTAAGCAACAAAAATCCTTATTACATGTTTCCTTTAAGGGCACATTTCTTTGGCAACTTTGAAATTTTGAAACTGCTGCACCAGAGGTTCTGGTACATGTACATATGTTTAGACAAAACTTTACTTTATAAACAAAACTTATAAATGATACTTACAGACAACAGGTAAGCAGTTGAGTTGCAGTCATCCTGGGTCTGGTCTACAATTACCGACAAACAGCGCAGGTCTTTGGAGAGGGTTGCTGCAATTACTCTGTGACTGTTCAACTGAAATTTCCAATAATGTACATGTGTAATATGTTGCCTCTTATTCATACACTCAAACAATATTCCTGTGACAGGTACATTATACAGTCGAGTCGAGTCACAGTGTGTAGTCGAGTCGAGTCACAGTGTGTAGTCGAGTCGAGTCACAGTGTGTAGTCGAGTCGAGTCACAGTGTGTAGTCGAGTCGAGTCACAGTGTGTAGTATTATTAACCTCCATGCGCCAGTCAAAACCAAACGCATTCGGGGTGCCTCAGTACCGTGGCTCGATAGCAAAATTCTTAAACTTATGCGGCAGCGCGATCGTGTACACAAAATTGCAAAGCACACAGGCTTACAAATTCATTGGGATTCATACAAAAACCTGCGGAACAATGTTACTAATAAAATCCGCAGTAAAAAGAGTAATTACTACACATCCGCCATAGAAGAAAATAAAAGCAACTCTTCTATGCTGTGGAAAACTCTGAAGGAGGTACTCCCTAAGAAACAAAAAACTGTACCAAATTCGATTACTTCCCCAAATGGGGAAAATATTGACAATATCGCCGACATTGCTGATACATTAAATGAACACTTTTCAACAATCGGCAAGCGTACTGCTGGAAATTACCCTTTGCGTGAACTTGAAATAGATGACAATACTGACGCCTCTATATTTGATTCCGTTGATGAAGATTGCGTAGTACCTAACATTACAGAAGAGTTTGTTCGAAAGCAAATATCATCCATGTCGGTTGGGAAAGCAACAGGTCCGGATGGAATTAGTGTTAAAATGATTAAAATTGCTTCACCTTATATCATTAAATCTTTAACTCATATTGTTAACCTGTCTATAAGATGTGAGCGATACCCTAAAGATTGGAAACATGCTTTAGTAACACCAATTCACAAGGGAGGAGATAAATGTAGTACAGGTAACTATCGTCCAATTTCTATACTGCCAATTATCTCTAAGATTTTAGAAAGATGGGTGCACTCATCGGTATATAGATATCTTGATGAAAACAATCTGATTCCTAGTTGCCAGTCGGGATTTAGACCCCTGCACTCAACTGAAAGCACCCTACATGACTTAACAAACAAGTGTTTTGCGGCCATGGAGAATGGACAAGTTACAGGCAGTGTGTTTATAGACCTCAGTAAAGCATTTGATTGTGTTGATCATGAAATCTTACTAAAGAAACTAGAAAGGATGAACATGTCATCTTCTGTAATAAATTGGTTTAAGTCGTACCTAAGTGAACGTAGTCAGTCTGTGAATATTGGCGGCACCATATCAAAGGTCCTGTCCGTAAACACTGGTGTTCCACAGGGGTCGATACTAGGTCCACTTTTATTCATTGTTTATACTAGTGACCTTCCATTTTGTATTGCCCCAAACTGCAACTTATTTATGTATGCAGATGACTCCACATTAACGTGTAGCTCCTCCAACATTAATATAATAGAAAGTAGCTTAAATACAGCTCTTACTAGTTTTCACAACTGGTGCGGAAGAAACAAGCTAGCTTTAAATGCCACCAAAACCAAATGCATGCTTATTGGTACTAGGCAGAAAATATCTAATGTTAATTTAAATGTATGCATTGCTGGTAGTCGTATTGAAAATGTGAAGTCTTATAAATGTTTGGGTGTAATTATTGATGAAGCATTAAGTTGGGGCCCACATGTCGAATACGTAAGAAAAAATGTGGTGTCTAAATTAGGTATACTAAGAAGAATCCGTGATTGTATTCCTCAGCACAGCTTGCACACACTATTTGTAAGTCTAGTTATGCCAACATTAGAGTATTGTTGTACTGTGTGGGGAGGAAGGTACATATCTCACGATAATATGTTAAACAAATGTCTCAAAAGAGCCGCGCGGATAATCCTTAAATGTACCTTCCTCACCCCTTCAGAGGATATGTTTGCTCGTCTTAATTGGGCCCCTTTTTCAAAAAGAGTCAAGTCAAAAAAGGCTATTCTTGTCTTCAAAAGTATCAACAAAATGACTCCTTTGTACGTGACAAATATTTTCAAACCACTTACAGTAATTCGCGAAACAAGGCAATCAACCCACACGGCACTGAAAGTTCCTTTCGCCAAAAAAGAATGCTACGCCACAAGTTTCGCTGTGAGTGGTGCAAATATTTGGAATAATCTGCCCGAACAATTGCGAACATTGGACTCATTAAGCACATTTAAATCAGAGCTCCGACATGCCATCTGAGTGTTAGATATTATGCCAATTGCGCTGATCTACGGAGTTAGAACTTGGTTGCCACTATAATGTGGAGCCGGATAGGAATTTCCCCTTCTTATTTTTCACCTAAAAGGTTTTTTTATTTGGCGGGTTTTCGCCTATCTCGTAAATCAGAATTAGTATTAATGTTTAGAATTCCTGTAATATCCTTGTATTTATAATATGTACTGTTATTTTATTTGATGATGTATGCAGGGCCCCAATGAAAACCAGTTTTAAACTGTTTGGGCACACCCTGGGTAAAGAAATGGAATAAATAAATAAATAGTCGAGTCGAGTCACAGTGTGTAGTCGAGTCGAGTCACAGTGTGTAGTCGAGTCGAGTCACAGTGTGTAGTCGAGTCGAGTCACAGTGTGTAGTCGAGTCGAGTCACAGTGTGTAGTCGAGTCGAGTCACAGTGTGTAGTCGAGTCGAGTCACAGTGTGTAGTCGAGTCGAGTCACAGTGTGTAGTCGAGTCGAGTCACAGTGTGTAGTCGAGTCGAGTCACAGTGTATAGTCGAGTCGAGTCACAGTGTGTAGTCGAGTCGAGTCACAGTGTGTCGAGTCGAGTCACAGTGTGTAGTCGAGTCGAGTCACAGTGTGTAGTCGAGTCGAGTCACAGTGTATAGTCGAGTCGAGTCACAGTGTGTAGTCGAGTCGAGTCACAGTGTATAGTCGAGTCGAGTCGAGTCACAGTGTATAGTCGAGTCGAGTCACAGTGTATAGTCGAGTCGAGTCACAGTGTATAGTCGAGTCGAGTCACAGTGTGTAGTCGAGTCGAGTCGAGTCGAGTCGAGTCGAGTCGAGTCGAGTCGAGTCGAGACAAGCATTTAGCTCGAGTCAATTCTAGTCACAAATATTTGAACACTATACAATAATAAACACATGTTACAAGGTGCAAGTTCACGACACGGGGTTCGCTTGTTGTATCATGGGAAAAGAAAAGCAGACAGTCACTGTACATGTACTGTATGTACGTAAATGTTATGTACCGGTAGTATTTGCGAACATTGTACATGTACAGTATGTAAACATTACGTGAACATAAATGCAAATATTATTTGCAAAGGTTTGCTCTTATTTTTGAGACTCTAGTCTTATTAGCCTTCACTCAAGTAAAGTCATTCTGATGAAGGACTCAAGTCAAGTCATTCTGACTAAAGTCGAGTCGAGTCATTTACCCATAGGAACTCGAGATGCTAAAAATTGTGACTCGAGTCAGACTCGAGTTGAGTCATGATGAGACTCGAGTCGAGTCATGATGATTCTTGAGTCATTACAACTCTTATCACAGGAAAACCATTAATTTCCATTTCACATAGTACCGTAGTTCAGTGTAATCATTGGTGGTAGCGATTTTAAGATATTGCCGAAAATCTTGAGCGGTTATGTCCTCGCAGGAAGAATAATCTGCATTGGAATACACAATCTGAGAAACGTCACTGCAGTAACGCTTCTCAGATTCAAATTTGTTGGGATAAAAAGTGATATCTTTTTCCATAACCGCAGTACTTCAAAGTGAAAAGTTTCTAAAGATGCATTATACTATCCAAAGCTGCTGTACTTCTTACCAAGTAAAGTTTTATTGCCATTAATTTTTTTAGTAATTACCAAACGTATACGATCCCTTTAAGACTATTTATAGACACTTTTATTTCTACTTTAAACTAAATTTAGAACCAAAAATAAAGCGGACTGAAGAGAGATGTACGGGTGTATTTTGGATGCCGGAAGTAGTAGCGAGAAATCTTTAATATGCCGAAAAAACATGTTTGCCAAAAAAACATGTTTGCCCCAGACAGTTCACAGTTACGTTCTAAACAATCTTAAAGGGGAACTCAAAGGGTTTTTTTTTCTTCTTTTTTTTCTTTTTGTGGCAGAGTATAGATTAAATAATAACTAACACAAAAATTGGGTAAATTAAGTAAGAAATACGTTTTTTTAGAGGCATTTTCTTTCTGCGCCTGCACAGCCAGAAATCTGAAAAGCGCGAGGTCAAATCTCCATCTGTATGTAAACATATGACGTCATTCTGGGAGACGGTGGCACTGAATACCTATGTATGCAGTGCCACCGTCTCCAAGAATGTTGTCATATGTTTTTACATACAGACTTTCCAGATTTCTGGCTGTGCAGGCGCAGAAAGAAAATGCCTCTAAAAAACGTCTTTCTTACATGTACCTAATTTACCCAATTATTTTTTTATTTATCATTTAATCTATACTCTGAAACAAAAACACAAAACAATCGAAAACAAAAAAACCTTTTAGTTCCCCTTTAACAAAATTGTGTTTTGGGAAGTGTTTAGATCGATTCCTATTTGCAGCGGATGCTCGTTAGGTTGGGCTAAGAAATGCATGACAAAAGAACATGAATACAACCTGCTTGCCAGGGTTTTTCTCTTGACACATTCCAGACAGCTTGATCGCTCCAATAGCCGCTACACCATATGCATACAACTGCAGAGTTCCACCATCTAAACCAACTACTAGAATATTCATTCTGAAATATAAAAGTAAATGTACAAACAATTATTTGTTTTCAATTCAACATTTCATAATTTTGGAATTTTTGGAGATCCTCAATTTGGTTGTTTATTACATGTACGTCAATGCTGAACACGTCAAAGGCTGGCATTCAATGGTTAGAAGTTGGCATACTGCAATTGCACCAATGAAACAGCCTGCATTATACTTGGCATCACATTGTTCTTCATTCTTCATTTAATAAAGCAGTTCATTTATAAATAACTTACTTTTTCTGTCCTTTGAGTCTTTTGGCATCTTCAACATTGTCCTCAGCAAAAACTTTTGCTGAATGTCTGCAATAAATAATAACATGAACCCCTCTTTAAATCAATTTTCTCCAAATAATTCACACTTTCTGAATGAGTCTGTTTGTCTAGAATGGAATTCTAGATACCGGCCAAATACATAAAAACTAGCAATTGCTTATTAAGCAGAAACACCGAGCAAAAGCAAAAATCTCATACTCAAGCAGAAGCGAAAGCCCATCAAACAGAAGCAAAAGCAATTGCTTAAAAACAAACACATAACTTTTTGCTTTGACTGACAGGTTCTGAACAATAACGCTATTCATCTACCGGTGCAGTGAGGTATGCGTATAATTTACATACTGTGTCAATGTAAAGCTTTTTATAGCATCTTTTGCTTTTTATCCAAAAACCCTCAGTTCCAAAATGGCTGCAAGGAGGTGCGTTTTTTTATTTATTTATTGTATTATTTATAAGTACATGTATATTATATTATTACATGATATTAGCGATTTTCATTAGGTTCCTGAATAGGGCTTAAAGAATGACTTAAGGGCTTATAAACAGAATAGACGTAATTTAAAGATCAAAGCAAGCCCAAAACCAAAACAGAAAGATGGCGTTATTGAAAAGGCTAAAAAAGGAACATAAGAACTGTAAATAAAAGTGCCCATACATGTACATGTACAGTTGTACGGAGAATGTATATTTTTTAACCTGCATGTGGCACAGTTTGGAAAATTTAAACAATTAAGTAAACTAACAAACTAACTAAACAAACAAACAAACTAGAGGTACATGCACCACAGAACATGGCTTTTTAGTAATTTGTGGTAATTGCTTCATTGTCATTTCTGTCATTTTTCATTTCTGTCATTTTTTATTTGCATTTTTCATTTTTATTTTTCATTTTTATTTCTCATTCCCCATTTAATGCCCCGCTTCATTCCTCATTTGAAAATTGAAAATTTGAAAATCAAAAAATACCTACATGTAACACAACAAGAAGGTTTAATGCAGCAATAAATAATGAAGTCATCATGACGTATTCTGACGTTATATGTTTTATCCGTTTTCGTACTAACAAGAGTTGACTGTACGCTGCTATATAGACCAGCTTTACCAATGTACCCGAAGAAGGATGATTTGCATGTAGTTTATTTTCCTATCCTGGTTAAATGTACATGTACATTGTACACTGTACATGTACAACACTCGACAATTCTTCCAACTTTGTAATCATACGGTAGGTAGGCAAACAATGTACACTCACATTTTAGCTAGTGGTGGAAGCTTAGGCAGAAACATATCTGAGCCATCAGCAAACACATCTTGTTCCTGCCCCTTGAGACTGTTTGTAGTCTTGTCTTGCTGATTCACTTCAACCCACTGTATACATGTGATTGCTGATTTCAAGTCCACACTGTGTAAAACATCAGCATTTTCTACACTACACAGGAGCAGATGACCACCTTTGTATCCTACTGCCAAAACTGTGGAAAAACAAACACAAACAAATGTGGTCTACTGAGCTGATATGTAAGGGTGAAATAATTCATTCAATTAGGGGAATCAAAATGTGGTTCGCCAGTTTTAAACAAGTATGTTTAATGGTAGGATACACCATTGGTAATTGCTTGAATTACCATAAATGGGTGGATTTGGGGGGTTGTGTTTTATAGTGAAAATCGTTTTAACTGACCTTTTCATAGTTTTACAATCATTGATGCCAAGGAAAGCAAGAAAAACGGCAATAGTTTTCAACCGGCGTCAGGCAGTGGTTCTTGAATAGTATGTAATTGGCTTTTCCGCACACGAGGTGCAGAAAAGCCTTTATTTTTGTTCTGATTTGTTTTCTTTCTTTTTCTTATTCTTCATCTATCCCAAATTCCATAGACTTTGTACATGAATTTCCTGGCATACATTTTAGGCATTTATCTTTGTCCTACGCCATTCCAAGTTTACACAGGTATAGTCCCTATAGCAAAGTTGTGTCTTGAAGAATGACGTCATGATGAGGCCATCGTGGGTCACGTGACATCATCTTAAAGGTGCATATTTCAAGGCCCTGTATCTACAGAACCGTAAGCCGGATTGGGTTCAAACTTGTGATTTTAGACGGTGTTTAAAATTTCCTTTAAAACATCTGCGATTTGAACTATCTTTCATGCAGGAGAATTTTTGAGGAACTACTAATTTCAGACATGGAGAGGACAATTTTTGCCTTTGAGATTGAAATAACAATTTGGCGTAAACTTTTTATGGACAAATTATTACTGATCTTGACTTTACCGTCTTTATTTTTGGTATTTAGGCGCGCAGTTTTACTACTCTCCGCAAGCAAATCTGCCAGAAAGACCAGGACGCCGGTTACATTGGCAAATTCTCTCACTATCCCCAATTTCATCTAGTCTTTCTTTTTTACAAAAACTGATATTACTGATAAAACTGACATTTCACACAAATTGACCCACATTGTATACATTTAGGTTATTACATTTGTTATAGCAGTCATTTGCCACGGAACCCAACAAACAAATATATTGTATACTAAAACTTTTTTATACGAGTGTTATTTCTAAAGCTCAAACTGTTCCTTTGTTGTCTTGAAAGAAGCCCCATCAAAAGGCAACAATTGTTACCTTTTGATAATCATGAAAATGACATAAAATGTTACCTTTGCCATCTGGTCTCCACGACAGGACGTTGACCTTTTTGCTTGCTGCTTCACTTGCAGGAGCTGGTAGGATCCACACTGGTTGCTTCTGCCATGTTAGTCTTTGTAATAACACCTACACATGATACATACATAATACAAAACAAATAATGCACATGGATACATACAGTATGTAATTATTACAAATTGGAAAATTCTACAGATTACATTTCAATTCAATATTTTTTTGTCATTCAACCATAAATAAATCACAAATGAAACAATACTGAAAGCGGACGAGACAATGCTGAACAAAAGTAAAATATACTGTCAAAAAATAAGATACATGTACATCAGAATAAATAATATGTATTTATGTATAATATGCAAGGCTCCGAGCGCGACATTTAGGTTCAGTGGGTAATTCCACACAAAAATAGGAAATGAACCCTACAAATTGAAACCTCTAAATATGATTATTTGAGGACTGTTTTTGGTAGAGCAATTATTCAGGTAAACAAAATCATAAGTTGCACTTGAATAGCTTTTAAACAAATACAGCACCAGACGACTTAAAGTTCCCCTCACCACTCTATTTTAATCTAACTTTTCCACAAAACATGTTTTTTGAGGGAAGCGCAATCGAACACTTACAAAATGGTCCAAGACCGTTAATGCTCTGCCAACAAATTCCTTGTCATATTTGTGTGCATGTAACTCATGTAGATACTCTGCATGCTGACTGCTTGTAATCATGCTTGGACATTTCCTCAACAACAACACTGACTTTATACGTGTATGGCTTATTTTGTTTAGTTGGATTACAAATTACGAACTCACCTCCCCATTAATATTGGTTAGTGCAACTAAATCCATACGAGGTGACCAACACAACAGCAACACCTCGGATGACAAACTACGTTCCTCCAGTTGCCTGAACGCGTTCAGCATGGTGACTAGGTGTGGAATACACTGGTGAATTCAAAGCAGACAGCACTTCTTCAGGATATCCTTACTGGATTGGATGAAGTACGGTACTCTTCTTCTAAATTTAGTGAAGGTGCAAGAAAAAAGTAATGTTAAAATTGTATTGAAAAATTGTCAGTTTACTTAACCAGTTCGCGCTGGATGACGAATATAAATGCAAAGTTTTCCCCAGATTCAAAACAGATGACCCATAAACACACCACGAGCAAGGCCGGAAATGTCTGTCAGCAGCGACCAAGGCCCGGAAATGTTTGGGTGTGCTTCCTGGGACTGGCAGCCTGAACCTGCTTCGGATCGAGTTTTGTTAAAAATAAACCCGCGCGTCGGCTCAGTGATGTTAAAATAATCCCGGCGCGAACTGGTTAACC
Organism: Crossaster papposus; assembly: GCA_037893245.1. Classification (NCBI taxonomy): domain Eukaryota; kingdom Metazoa; phylum Echinodermata; class Asteroidea; order Velatida; family Solasteridae; genus Crossaster; species Crossaster papposus. Next base: position 359,654 of record JBAIAA010000857.1, read on the forward strand.
CTAACTACCCCAAGCCCATCAAACTCCAACTGTAGGTTTTGCTAGGTTTTGGCAGGTTTGGGGTACCAAAAATTAGCAACTTGTTGTTGGACTCAGTACAAAAATCCCAGGGAGACCCTGTTGAATTTTATGAGGTTCAGGGCAGAAAGGCATGAGACCTGTAAAAATGTTGGAGCTTGAGGGAATGCACAGGCATTTATTCATGGGTGAGCTTACCCATGGTCACTAGAACAGTTCTGGTCAACTTACTGTACTCACTCAGACACACTCCAACACATGTAACCAACGGCCATCACAGCCATGATGCTATATCATCAGTCACTGAACAATGCATAGACCATAGAGAAAGGACCACAGACATGTATCTGAACCAAATCAATCAAACTTCAACAGTTGGAGTTTGGCAGGTTTAGTACTGTTGGGTTCAGTACCAATAATAACTTGTGTGCAGTTGTTAAAGTTTGCTAGGTTTGGCATGCTTTCTAGTGTGAGAGCCTAGGGGGTTAGGGTTAATGCAAATATTCATGTACCGAGATTTGAGCTGTATTGAGAATTCCAAAATTTTGAACTAGTGATTTGCATAATTGTTTCGATAGGTCTGTGAAATGTCACATCTCTACATGCACAGGTACATGAACCGGGTATGTCTTATGAGTTAGCCAAACCAGAGCTTCGTCTTCATCTTTGGCTTTGCTCATTTAGTTTGGCAACTGTAATGGAGCCGGATCAGAGCCTAAGCTGGGGTTGGAAAATGACCATGAGCAAGTTCGGGTGCTGCTGAAATAGTCCCTTTTGTCGATTTCCGATTCAACTTCATGCATGCATGGTCTGTTTTTCACTCAAACGCGTCTAATCAATTAATAATGTCAAATCTAGTTTGTGAGCAGACGATAGGCTTTCACGTTGTGAACAAAGCAAAATGTTAAAACGTACTTCATTTAGTGCAAAAATTTATTATCTTATTGCAGAGAGTTATCATCATAGCTTGCCCCAGTTTACTTTCCCTGTGAAACCGTGACGTACATAGCGAGTGACTAGAGAAACCATGGTCCGGGGCTAGGTTGATCCAGCAAGTCAAAACACACAGCGTTCGAGTGACAACAACATGTAGATTGACTAATTATTAAGTCTAGTTGATCTAGTAGCCCAATCGTATGGTGTTCTAAAGAGGACAGATCGCGTCACTGTTGCCGTCACCATCCTGAACATGGGGGCGCAACGTGTACATGTGGTACATGTATGTCATGAGAAAGATATACATGTACAATGTAGCTACGGTACATACATGTAGGGCCATCGCAAATTTGTCTTTTGAGAAAATATAGGTAGAATAACAAGCAATAGCAGCTATTTTTTTTTTTTTTTAATGGCTGCTATTGCTTGTTATTATACCCAGATATTTCTTCAAAGAATGCGATGGCCCTATAGCCTAATATCTTTCTCATGACATACTTACAGTATCTGTGCCAAATTTCATGCTTGTATCAACAAAGGCATAATTCCCTCAATCTGTCCCACTAAATGAAATTAGTGGGGCAATGACTTATCTTTTTAACATTGTTAAATTTTACTCTAATTTTCTTTTTTCTACTTGTACAGGTTTAAAGGTAGGATACACCATTGGTAATTGCCTGAATTCTCATGAATGGGTGGATTTGGGGGGTTGTATTTTATAGTAAATATCGTATAACTGACCTGTCCGAAGTTTTACAATTATGGATGCTGAGAAAAGCACGAAAAACAGCATGTGTTTTCAACCAGCGTCGAGCAGTTATTCTTATGTTATCTTCGTCGTCCTGCGATCGCGAATGTTTCTTTATAAAATTCTATTTTTCAGAATAATTACAGGATATCTAGCGCAATCATTTTGCTGGATGCCTAGAATCATTATTTACTTTCATATGAGTAAGATATTTCTTAATAATTCGGTAGTAAATATTTTCGATATCTGCAAATGGTGTATCCTACCTTTAACTTGTCAGAGACTATCCTGCCAGGACACCTCTGTTGAAAACACCTAATTACCCCTTTTAGCTTATTTATTTAGTGATGCTTCAACTGCACCATCCTGAAGGGACTAGCTGGGGTTTTCCTTCATGTGCTTCCATAGTTCTAACCATGATGCCATCCTACAATGAACACTGTTTTAGCTCCAACTTCTTTCAAATTGTTCAGCACAGGTAGGCACAAATGGCAAAAGAAGGCAATATTTGCAGATGTTTTAATACTTTTTTGGGGGGAGGGGGGAGGTAGTGTCCTATGTATTCCTTCAATTATATTTATTAGTTACATTAGAACAGACATGAGCATCACGTCAACACTTGATTAATCCAAAGTTCTACAAATGAAATTTCCAAATCTTTGAAAATGACCTTTTTTTGTAGTTTTTTATCAAAATATAATACCAGCACCCGATTTCATAAAGCTCTGCGACGTGTCGTAACTCGATTTACGACGTGTAACGCGTCGCATCTCGCAGCGCCTAGTACAATCCATTTCGCTAAACTTGCGATGCGTTGAACACATCACATCGCAACTTCCTTCACAACGGTTTGGATCACGTCGTGTCTTTGGGTCGTCCTAAAATAAGATGAGTCTTTTATATATCCGGTATTACACCATAAAAATTAAATAAACAAGACTAAAGTACCGAGACAATGTGTGGGAAGTTGTAAATGGAACATTCATGACGTAGTCAATATGAACAAAAATTGAATATTTTACTTGAAATTTCAAATTAGCTGGAAGTCCACAAGCTTGTTTTTTGTTTAAACTGCATCATACTGTACGTCAGCCATTTTGATTTACATTTTGTAAACTTTCCAAGAAGAGATTTGACGACTCTTTGCTGAATATCAGACGACTATTTACATTGCATTGAATAAGTACTAGCTTATGTGACCCGCTCTGCAAAAATAAGTCCGACGTCGCAAAATACATTTTTACGTAAACGGCTGTTTGTTGTCTCAGAGGTGATTTTTCTTTCAACAAATAATATGTTTGTTTCAAGGCATTTTGGTTTGTCCGACACTTATATTTTCAGATCTGATTGATTGAAACGATTGTTTTGATCCCTAAATTAAATTTAATACAGGTTTTGTCATTCTCTTACCATAGCATCTGATGAAGCACACTCAAGCACTACAATTGTAAATCTTCATTTCTTTTCAAAGACATTTTAAATATAACTGAGAAAAAGCAAATTTCCCAAAATTGTAAAAGACCGATGCATTACACTACAGAGTTGTGCCATACATGTTATATCAAATGTAAGCTTATTTCCTGCTTTTTCTGACCAACTGTAAAATTGATTATTTTTTGTTAACACATCAGACTCATTTTTTAATTTTTCTGAATGTGAATGGGTAAATTTCATTTGTGAATAAAGATGGTTAATGGTTATTATAGATTGATAACTGTTTCTAGAATGTAATGGTGTAATGATCTTTTAAATATGGCTCAAATACATTTATTTGTGTGCAACACCTACAACCATTGTCTAATGGTTATTATTGTCAGCACATTTTGCTTATACCTTTAACCTTTGTAACTGAGGTGTGAACCATTCATTACAAGTATATGTACCTAAATTTAATTATTTACGAAGCAAGCACTAGCAGATTGGAGGGGGGGGTGAAACACACCCTGAACCATAGACGCAGTCGCAGCGACGGCAACGCAGACACCGTCGCAGTCGCCCCTGAATGTGTTTTTTTTTTGTGCACAAGTCTATGGGCTATAAGGGCGATGTCGACGGTGAGTCAGCGACACTCATGCAGCGTCGCCGTTGCAGTCGCATCTTTAGAACACCATACTGAATGATCACGTAGGTTGGCGAGTAAAAACTCAGATTGCTGTAAGCAATGTGCGATCATCGTTATGCATAGCCCTCACTGTTTTGTAGGCTTGGGAGGTTTAGCAGGTTTAGGAGGTTCCGGCGATTCCCCGGTTCTACCTATAGCATGAGAATTTCAGCTCTAAAAGCTCATGATATTGGGAGATACGCCATTTAGAGCTGGAGCGGATCTGCCGACATTCCCTGTGGTCTTCCCTAAATTTACCCTTTTCGTGAACTTTAAAGTAAACACTCACCACATAGAAATTGATCCTACACCTAAAGAGCCTTTCAAAATTCAAATACCTAGCAGATAAAAAATGTTTTTCTCCTGAGTGGGGTCTACAGTACAGCCATGGTAAAGTCAACTGCGTGTGTACAATGTACAAAACAATGGCAGTCATGTTTAACATGCTTCCAGACCAAAATCAACACCTGATGATAACTACGAAGGACCGATGAGCTGGCCTTGCCATGTTCGTACATGATGTTCATGTCAAAAAGCGTGGATTTGCAATTTATTTTCTGTAAATAAGTAGCCCAAATTAAAGACACATTCGCTTTTTGTAACCCATGACGATCTGTAATTCCAGACACAAGAAAGGTGTAAACGAAATTTCAGCTTCCTTCATCAGGTAAAAATATGAGAAAAATGTGTTATAAATTTTTTCGCTATGGCAGGATAAGTTGATCGCTGTGGCTATTCTTACGTGACCGTAACCTACGTACTTTTTCTATTCTTACACTGTACGTGATTTAACTGGTTCCCGACACAGACAAGGGAAACTCAATACATGCGGAACGTATGAAAACCACCCAGGAAATTTGATTTGGCAATAGTCGATGTTAAATTGTGGTATTTAGTCCAAAATGCACTTTTTTGTTACCATAATATATATTATTTAGATTTTTGTGCAAACATAGTGAAAAATTCACATTACATTTCATTCGTATTCAAATTTTGACATTTGTTATAAAAAACTAGCTGTGACTTCGTCGTGGACAAAAAAGCGAACTATAAAACTAACAACGGCAATAGCATAAGTTTGTAGCATGGAGAAATAAGACACAGGGAGTTTGAATGGCCCGCCAATCCCCCACAGGGTATTTACTGACCGACCCTGGCTGACTAGTGGTAAAGGCATGGAGGCCTCCCGCTTTACGACTGCGATAAGATCTCTCACATCTCAGGGTTTGGTACCACTCGCCACCACTTACTGGAGAAACGAATTGATTGTGCGTTCAATAGTTAATAGTTCACTAGCAAGCAAACGAACCAGTTTTCGCACCAGCTCTCTGTCGGTCGAAACACGTGAGCCATTGTGGAAAATCGATGCGCCTTGAAAAACTGAATCTGCCGATATTTCTTTTGTCGAAATCCGACATTCTGATGGTAAGTTTAATACGTTTGTTATCCTTTTAAAATATGAACGGTACTACAATCATGGAAATATGGTAGCATATTTTTATGATTTTGACGACTTGAGGCCGAGTTTGGCCGGCCAGAAATGGAAGGGTTTGCTCGTTGAGGCTTTTGTCTGCCCATTCGTGTAACGCTTAACGGTGTGCGACGTGTTGCTTTTTTTGGGGGGCATAAGAAAATCAAACTTTTTTAGAAACTTACGTACTATTTCGCTAGTGCGCAGGCGCACATCTTCCCGAATTCGTGTGGCTGTGGTCGCGAGATTGCCCGCGGGGTGTTTACAGTCAATTATCCCGTGCTGTTTTACGACCGCGATACCAGAGCCTAAACGTTTGATCCAAAGGTCGTTGTAACTCCCTGTGTCTTATTTGTTTGTAGTAAAGTGTTCAGTAGGTTATTATTGTACTAATAGTAATACTATAATGTATGCGTATTAATTGCAATGTGTAATAAGTTAATTCCATTGTTTTTTCCATTGTTAATTCCATTGTATTATTTCATTACGTAACCTTTTTTTATTAACTAAAATTATTGGTTAATAATCTTATCTACTGTAGATAGGGTCTAAAAAGGTATAAAACTATTAAAGTCATGTATACGAAAAACTAGGGACTGTAATCTGTATACGAAAAACTAGGGACTGTATACGAAAAACTAGCGACTGCGCATACGCTACCGGAACTCACGTAAGAATATAGACCGAGTTACTGGCCTCTAGTTATCGCTTTTTTAACATTTGGGCATAAGCCAATTTGGTATTCCAACTGCACATGCGCACATTTTCCCTTGACGATATTTCTTTCGATATAAACATTTCATCGATTGCGTGCAAAAGCATAGCGGGGTACCAGCAAATTTCAAGAGATCGTCGTGTTTTAAAGTTACTAAGTAACATATTTTTGTTTACGTTTTGGTGTTTTCAGCCGCTTTGTGTGGCCAAACTTTTGTTCGAACAAATATTATTTATTTTTTTCGATTTCACAAGAAAATGTAAAAAATGCGGATTTGGTTACCACGTCCCCCATAGCCTTGTGTGCATTTGTCTGCCGTGTTTGTATCACTTGACCTCCTTGAGAAAAATTGTTGAATCTTGTTGTGCACATGCGCAGTCGGAACTCCAAAGTGGCTTATTATCTTGCGCTACTAGCGGCAGCGCAAGATAATGCCCATTGCAAATGTTAAAAAAGCGATAACTAGAGGCCAGTAACTCGGTCTAGTAGTAAGAATAGAAAAAGTACGTAGGATTACGGTCACGTAAGAATAGCCACGGTGTAAATTGATACCCTGCCCTGGACGTCAAGAACGTCGTCCAACCTGGCCTGGCCCTACCCCTAGAACTCTGGGTCTCCCGACGCCCGTAGGACCCATAGATAGAGAGGGTTTTTACAGGTTAACCGCCGTTAAACAATAGAAACCGTGCACACATTTCGGGCAATAACTCCATACTGCCGCACGGTCTACCCCAACCAAAAAATTTGTATGAGTACTTTATCAACTCACCCAGCTGCTGCCCACCAAAAACCGGTTAAATCTCGGCCAATTTCTGTAAAAAAGGTGAAAACTATGCCCGTTCCGCAAACGCGACTGTTACAAGATGGCGAAAAAACATCGTTCAATGGGTGCTGTTTTCCAAACCCTGGCTTCGGTCTATTGTACCTCTGGGGCATTGCTAAACTGTATGAATAAGGCCGCAAAAGATGAAGCTTGTGTTTCAAAAACGGCTCTACGGCTTGAAATTACGCACGAGTTATCCGCCATCTTGTATTGTAACAGTCGCGTTTGCGGAACGGGCATAGTTTTCACCTTTTCTACATAAATTGGCCGAGATTCGACCGGTTTTTGGTGGGCAGCAGCTGGCTGAGTTGATAAAGTACTCATACAAATTTTTGGTTGGAGTAGACCGTGCGGCAGTATGGAGTTATTGCCCGAAATTTGTGCACGGTTTATATTGTTTAACGGCGGTTAACCTGTAAAAACCTTCTCTATCTATGGGTCTCCGCCCTACGGGCGTCGGGCGGGAGACCCAGAGTTCTAGACTAGGCCCCTGGCGCGGCCGGCCCTGGGCCAACTTCCAACATGGTCTAACCATGGAGGTAGTCTAACCACAGTAAAAACTGGCGAAATTTTCATATTTGTATCCGCTACATTTTATGAGCTGAAACTGCACCAGAATGTCAAGCACTTACAGTTACATTATTGTCCAGTATCTGTAGTTCCCAGGGGAAAAAAGAAGAGGAAATGTGGAACCCACGTGTGATATGTTGTGCATTGGTTTTTGCACTGTTCCCAGACTCCTCCATATGGTTTGAACAGTAGCTGCATCGACGGGTCCGGTGTTTCAAATGCTTGATACACAGCCAGATTGGGGAAATAATTTAACCACATGTTTTGATTAGTACTATTTTAATGACTCGATCCGACGTATTTCTGACATTCTACACGGGAATAAAATCAGAACCGTGTACAAACTAATAAAAGCTTCTTTTGCGAGGAGAAAAGAAATGTCATTTACTACTCCATAGACGTACACAACTCTACACTGGACTCAAATCATTACTGCATAGAACAGTGTACCTAAACTAAAAAGCTACTTTGAGGGGAAATGGCATTTCTATAACTTTATGCGAGTCTGTCAAGGACTCCTGGAGTGAGACATCTTCACTAATTAACGAACGTTTTCTGGCTCAAAGAAACCACCCAGAGTTATAGACTATCACTGGGCGAGAACTGACTCCAGCGTTTATTATTATTATTATTATTTTCTGGTAATGAAACCAAGGATCCTTCAAAAGCGCTCAAGGCACTGTAGCTCGTAAGCCAGAAGAAACCCGTAGACAGAGGGCCACATGTGTCAGCCAGGAACACCGGGGCAAACCCCTTCTCTTAGCGAAGAGTGTTCTGGGTTCTTTTACGTGCATTATACAATTTTTATAATGTTATAATGGGAAAGATATATACACACATTATAAATTATACAACACACGGGACCTACAACTTTACGTCCCATCCGAAGGACGAAGCAATAGTGGTTTAATTGCCTTGCTTAAGGACACACGTGTCCCGGCCGGGATTCGAACTCACGCTCTGTGGAACAGAAAACACACGCAGGATCACAGAAATAGAAAATAAAAAGTACTTATATGATATAAAACATAGGTTACAGTATTAATACACCCAATACAAAAAAATGTGTGTGATTTTAGGGTTATTTGAGCCATTACAAATTTCAAATTTCTCTTCGATCGCCCCGCCCAGAAAAATTCCTCCTTTGACAGAATGCCTGGATGTCGAAGTCGTGACGTCACGTAAAGAATAGCTTTCTTCGCGATTGATTGCGATCGCGTGGTTACGTATGTACGCACGCAATCGCGATCAATCGCGAAGAAAGCTATTCTTTACGTGACGTCACGACTTCGACTTTTTCTGGGCGGGGCGATCGAAGAGAAATTTGAAATTTGTAATGGCTCAAATAACCCTAAAATCACACACAATTTTTTTTATTGGGTGTATTGATACTGTAACCTATTTTTTATACCATATAGGCCTAAGTACTTTTTATTTTTCTATTTCTTTAATCCTTTAACCACTCGGCCACGACACTCCACAATGAGACGGGAAGTATCTAATAAACGAATACAACACATCAAGATCCTTAACTGATAGGCAAATGGATGCAGAAAGTATTAGTGGCATAAGCTTTGTATCCTGATGAGGTGAATCGTGACGGGTAAGATTAGGAGTGAGGCATGGGATGAGGTATTGGGATGAGATATGGGGTGAGATGGGGGTTGTGGGGTAGATGAAGAGAAAAAAGAGAATGGATTGGGGGTCCAGGTTCAGAACGAAGAATCCTTATACCCATACCTAAGATCATAATGTTGACTATGGAGTCCGAACAAAGCAGCGATGCAAATAGTTTTTCGAACACGTTGTATTGACCGTGGTCGGGTATTATCGTTAACGTTTGCGATGTTTGAGTGTTTCCGGAATTAAGTTTGTGCATTGATTACACGGCCGATACCACACTGGGAATTTAGGTTCGACCGACTTCATTCAGGATGTGAATTTGGATCATTTGGATATACCCAGCACGATATGTGGCAAAGGGGGAACCCACGAATCCCTATACCTTATACACACTACACTATTGTTACCTAACCAGAATTCCTGAGATTCCGGGAACACAATGGTCAACACAAAAGAGGGGTGGGGGTTTCTCTGCCACTTATCGTGCTTCATATGCATTTGGATGTGATTTTGGAAATCTTTTGTTGAAATCACATTCTGCTATAGGGACCGTATCCGTTTTGAATGCAAAATCACATCATGCCCTTTCCTAGTGTCAAGTAATAGCCATATACAGACGTAAAATAATTGACAATCAAGGTGGGGTAAACGATGGATTTTTTAAGTAGTGTGATTTTTGGGGGGCAGTATTTGGCCTTATGCTGTCCTGGGTATCGCATTACCCCGACCACTTCATCGATGAGTTTTGGTTGGTCACTGTCCCGAATTTAAAAAGACCTTTCAAGTCCCTGTATACGATAAGAGCCAGCGCTGCCTGGTCCCATCGTAGAGAATGGTCCCATCGATGCGTGTGTATGTCCGGTTTGTTCTGGTACTTTGGGTAAACGCTCCATGCTGGCGCGATGCACTCTTCTCTCAAGGAGCATTCGACCCACGGTTTGATGATTGTCGACTGGATAAGGGGTGTCCTCACAAATAGTATCCGGTCGTTTGCATTGCACATCGAATTGCCCCCGTCTTCGGCAAATTTCCCAATGTCTACGTGCAGCTCTTGGAACATCTTCGGGTGGGTGCGAGCCAGCATGTCGGAGCTCCCGTACTGCTCAACGTACGGCATGAAACCCTTCTGTTGTTTGAGTATAGGAAAGAGAACTAGAAGGTCCTTCCGTATTCGGGCGGGGGCGTCGCACCAAAACACGACTCCGAACTCCTCAAACGTATCCTAAAACAAAAAAAGCAAACTAGATGTATCGCCTCGTCCACACAAGTCAGCCAGTCTGGAGGCTAATTCACATTAACTCTGATCTGCGACATAATATTCTTTCTAGCATTGCTCATGAAGTTAATTGTCAACACTTGACTCGTGATGACTGGAACTCAGTGATAGACAAGCAAATTGATCAGTGTAAGTTGTCTCCTATATAGTTGACAGTTTTCCAACCAAACCTTTGGGATCAAAATAAACTTAAGAGGGAAACTGGAGCGAAGTTTGACTGGAGCAAGTTGTGAATGAGCGTCTTCTGGGATTTAAAAACCGGAGCTCTACCAACAACAGACTGGACTCAGTATCCATCTGTAGCCGAATGATCTTTCAACTACGTTTTTCATTAGACTTTATTAGAAGTCACACGCCAACGATTTTGGATGTATTTTAGGGTCTTCGTTCGTCGAGTCCTTACCCTGACTATCAGCGATTTCCAGGCGTACTTCTTCAAAGTCTTCACGTGCGGCGGATATTTGGAGAAGTTGAAACTTCGAAGCTTTACGTTGCAAAGTCGTTTGACCTTGGAAGGAGTGAAGCACACATGAACATAATCAGCAAAAAGGGTGGATTTGTCACTCACAATATTTTTATTTGAGTTTTTCTGAAAGGATAATTTTTATGATTTTTGTCAGTTGTGCCTTATTTTCGTTTGAAGCAGCAACAAAACTCAAAATCTAACGAAAATTGTGTTTGCCATGAAGTTGTATCTCTGTGAATGTTGTATATTCTGCGAAAACTATATTCTAAGATTTCAATTTCAATTCAAACATTTGTCACATTCATTGGAGTGCCGTGGTCTCATGGTCTGGAGCATTGAATTTGTAATCTGTAGGTAAAGCTGCAGGTTGTAGGTTCGAGTTCGGCATGGGACTATGGTGCGTGTGCCCTTGATCACTCATTGCTCTACCGAGCAGTAAATGGGTACCTGTGAGGGCAGAGATGGTCATTGTGCGTGTGGTGTCGTTCCGATGCTTGCACATTCGCGAAATACAAACATACCTAACGGACATTTAACAAAAATGCGTCTCCCAGGCTCATCTTTGGAATTACCTTTATATATTATTAGTCTTTAAAATGAACAGCATGTCAGAAGGAATAATTTCACAAGGAGTCCAATTGTTTACAAGCTTTTAACACTTTTGCATATAGTTTCATTTTGAATACCTGCAACATACCTCTTTAACACCCTCTGGTGTCAACCCTAAGTCAGTCATGATGATCTTTTTCTGGGGCAAAAACTTATGCACGCTTCCGATCATAAACTCTGATTCTTCGAGGTGATTCCGCGAGGTCCCAGTCACAATATTGCCGTTCGGTTCAACAACTCCTTGACATTCATCTTGTCTAAATCTATAAAGTTCGTATCGATTCCGCTCTTTTCGATTGTCCCAGTACCGATCCCTTTGACAGGTCCGGCGTCTATGTTGACAGGACCTCTTCCGGCCTTTGTATCGGTGCTGCATTTGGCTGTTCTGACGCCAGAGGGTTGGACAGCCTTATCCTCATCTAAATGTGTTTTTTGACGGATACGGCAGCTCCACCAAGGACCATGGTCACCAGAGACGAACAAAGAACGCATGCTGCGACATTCTGATTCGCCAAGACATCAAAAGCCTCGTTCCAAGAGAAATGTTCCTCGACAACAAGAGCAACAAGACCCAGTTCATTCGGCTATATACTTGCTGAGACATTCGGTAGAAATGGGATCAGTGTACAGGAATGCCCCGATGATGCGGACACCTCTATCATTCGGGCAGCTCTAGATGAGGCAAGAGATTGCCCTGTTGAGGTGAGGACACAGACATCATGGTTTTGCTGATTTATCATGCTGCAGACCACCCGATCTTCCTCACAACAGCCAAAGAAACATCTTACGATGTCGGCAAGATCCGGGAAGCCCTTCCAAAGAGATACCAAAAGTATCTGATCTTCTTGCACAGCTTTTCCGGCTGCGATACAGTGTCTGCGATTTCTGGGTTTAACAAATCAACTTTGCTAACCAAGCTTTGCAAGACTGACAAAGCGGAGAGGGCCATGGACTTGTTTCTGGACATCCGAGCCAAGAAAGATGACATCATTAAAGCCGGCTGTGAACTACTCAAGCTCATGTTCCGCGGGAAACCATCCAAAGACTTCTTCAGCAAGCGGGCCGCTGCAGGAAGCATCAAACCTAAGAAAATGCCCCCGACAACAGAAGCTACAGCACAGCATTCTCTCCAGGCTTATCTCCAGACTAGAAATTGGCTGCTGCTGCAAACTCCATAATTGGATGCCCTGGACTATGGATGGAAGCTCGGTGACCAAGGTTATGCGCCGGTCCCTATAACAGACCCTATCGCACCGGACTATCTTCTGCTGCAACTGTGAGGGGGGATGTAGCACACTCGGGTGCTGCTGTAAAAAGCAAGGAGTCCATTGTATTGTATTGTATTTCTGCTTGCGGCAACTGCCATGGCAACTCTTGCCAGAACATCAACCAGCCAGATGACGAGAGGAGTGAGGGAAATGCCGGGGAGTAGAATGAGTAGGGTGAACTAGAGAACTGACTACCCAAGGTTTCAATTGAGATACATTTCTATTTATTATATTTGTTATGGCCAGGGAGTCATTTGTACTCAAAACTAATGGTTGGATTCGAATGAACACCCCCAAAAGACCTAGTTAGACATTCCACCAGCTAATATTGGCAAATTTCTATTTGTCCAATGTTTCGCCCAAGCCATCCGGGTACCCAACTTTGATTGGCTTCTATAATGTTTCACAAGGATTTGGGATTGAACAAGTTAGAGGTGTTAGTAGACAGTTGGATTTTAGGCAAGATAATAATACAAATATACTTAGCAGGGCCCTAGAACAATGTTTTTGTGGTTTCTTCCCCATATTAATTATACAATTTCTGGCCAAACTGACTTTATTTACAATTTTTCCATTTTGGATGGCATTTTGGACGGCATTTTGGCCACCATCTTTAATATAAAGCAAGATAATAAAACAATGCTTAGCAAGAGTTCACAATTGTCCTAGAACAATGTTTTTGTGGTTTCTTCCCCATATTAATGATTACATTTTTGGCCAAACTGACTTTATCCACATTTTTGGCCATTTGGACGACCATTTTGGCCGCCATCTTGGATTTGAAGCAAGAAACTATGCTTGGAAAGAGTTTACAATGGCCCAGAACAATAAATTGTGGATTTATCCCCATATTAATGATTAGTTTTGGTCAATATATAATTTATTTTGGCGACCATTTTGAATTATGACTTTACCCCAAGGATTTGGAAAGGAATAAATTGAGGTGTTTGTAGACACCTACCTGGACACATTGGGGAAGAAAGCTATTGGTAAGCAATTTTTTCACAGATTTTTCAAAATATTTATATAATGCCCCAACTATTGTTGTCCTAGTGATTTATGGATATGAACTAGTTCACTTGGCTTGATACTATTACCTGAATTCGAGCACTCGGCCACTCACGAGCTGTTAGGACGCAGATATTTCGTCTTGCAAAAAAACCAAAACCCCAAACCATCAAATTCAATTTCTGTTGAGAACTTCGCCAAAATGTCCGTGACCGTCTCGGTTTACAGAATTTGTACTCACTCTCGAAACCCTAGATTAAAGGTGACTACACAGAGTCAAACTAGACATATCGATTGTGGAATACATGTACATGTGTCACCCACAATGGCCAGGAAAAAAATTAGTAATTAAAAAAAAAAAAATTGTCATGTTGTAATTGTTGTTATAGTCTGTTGGTAGCTCCGAAGACATAGTGGATAAGGGGAAGATTGTAGATATTTTTTTTTTTGGGGGGGGGGGGGGTTGAAAAGGGTGTTTTCCGGTATTTATTGTTTTTGGGGCGTTTTCGGTATTTAGTGGTTTGTGTGTTTTGTTTGTTTGTTTGGTTTGTTTGGTTTGAGGTGTTTTTTTCCGGTATTAAGTGTTTTTCCGGTATTTAGTGGTTTGGGTTTTTGTAGTTCTCCGCTAAATCTTAAAAACCTGATTACATGTACACACTGTGTACATGTATACTCTACAGCCAGATAGTCTTGAACACTTTTTAAAGTATAAAGACACAGACATTGTATATAGACACAGTAACTCTAAATCAGCTCCTGTTTTAATCTATTAAAATCAGCTTGTCATTAACCCTAACATCCTAGGCATTCATTCGGGGTACAGTACACAGTACATGTACTACACAATACTACTCAATTCTACATACATGTATGCCACTGTAGTACTGCATACTTCAGTTTACTCAAGTACATGTAGTATTGGCTTTATGTACATGTACATATATAAATATTTATAAACAGATTTTGCATAACTTTTCCTTTGAATAAAAGGAGTGCTGTTATTTGTAGAATTGTTAAAATGCTCATCACTTTCTGCCTTTGTTTGTGCTTCTAAAATTAGCATAGATGTATTTGACCCTTATACATGTAGGACACATGCGGCAAAGAGGCATAAATGCTGCAAAAATTTAAAAAGAAAATGTGCTATAGGTTTTCTCTGCCTACTTCAGCAAATATTGAAGCCGAAGAATTCAAAAAGTATGAGTAAGAAATGTATAAATTTGTACAAAATCTCTTATTCAATTTAAACTGGTTTTCCTTCTTCATGTACATTTATCACTTTTTTGTCATTCTTTGTTTGGTTTATTCTCTTACATTTTTTTGGTTTTCTGACCTGGGCCTACTCTGTAATGTTTTTTTGAAACATTGTTTGTTTTATCCTGTTCCTTACTGTCCATTCGTAGGGTTTCTCAGTTTAACAACTGCCCAATAATGACCAAATGCATGCCGCAAAAAGCTCCTACAAATTTGAATGCTGTAGATTTGTTGGTGTAAATCACATGACGCAATTGTACTATTGCATTCAATTTCTTGTAAAACCGAATGAAGCGGTAATTATATTGACCGAAAAAAACCTATAAACGCTGTTTTAACCAGTTTACACCGGAGGACGTATCCGAAACACTTTTCCGAGATTCAAAACAGATGACGAATAAACACGTTCCGAGCAAGGCCTGAAAAAAAATTGTTAACTATCCACGAATGACACGTTAATCCATCAGGCACAGCGGAGGACGCGTATTTACGCTGCAGTACAAAAGTTTCCTGTTGCGGTTGACGTGTATTTATGCCAAAAGTTACCCTCTAGTGTTATGGAGGACGGGTATACACGACCGACATGTATGGTATTTTTTAGCTAGCGGTGGATGTGAATATACGTCGACATTGCCAAGCATGCTTCGTTGACGCGGTGGACGTGTATATACACTATATTGCGGTATCAAGCTTCAGTGATTAGGCCTATTCAACACCCTAGTTCCATTGAATTCATACAGCCGAGGATTATCAGCTGCGTCCAGTAATTTCTTGACATTTAAATTTCCCAACTATTGTTCTTTAGTCTCCTTTGAAATTTTTGAAAAAGGGTGCTTTTCAGCTGGGCTTGCAAATATTTGTATATATTACCGAGTACAATTGTCCCCGGCCCTGGGTGTAGTTCCACGGATGACGTATACACACGCATCAGAATAAAAAATAAACCCGGCACAACCTCATTAATAAGAACATTTTTTTGATTTAACTAAAATAAAAACATTTTGAATAGCAAACTGCAAACTTTTTCAAAAGTATCAAATGAAGAAGTGGACTTGCAGTGATAATAAAAATGTTGTTAAAAGTAGAAACCTACATAAAGAGAAAAATTAACTAAAAGAAAATTAGTTAGAATGTACATTAAAAGTGTCTAGTTTATTTTGTCTGTTTTAAGAATATTTGGAGGTCAGTTCCCATTAACATTGTGGACGGGTATGTACATTGTATTATGTTGGACTTTATACCAAACTATTTAGCTCATGTTTCTGTCCTCTTTTTGGCTGTGGATGACTGTTGCCATGATGACCAGATGAGCCTCGACTGTTTTCCTGAATTATAAAGAAAAGAAAAAGAACCAGAAATGTGCATGATATACATGTAGGTATCCCACACCAAGTTTCCAGACTGTACATGTATTTATAAATGAAAAATAATCTTTGTTTCACCAAAATATTACCTCCCATTGACCATTTCGCATTGGAGAACGTGTATACGTAAAGTTTTTCAGGAATTCAAAACAGATGACAGATAACGAGAAAGGCTGCAAACATCTGTCAGCAAAGCTGGAAAAATCAGGGTATGCTACCCACTTATGCCGTGCCGCAACCAGTCCCATTCGAGAAAAACAATCCCACGCCTGGGGTCGGTCAATGTCAAAATAATTTCAAAATAGGTTTTCCAAATTACGCAAAATCTTAAAATTGACCAGCCCATCATGTTTTGACTTCGAAAGGCCATATCTCCCCGAATTACATCATGCGACTTTACTCTCATATTGTGGTGACAGGTCACATATGTACAATGTTTTTATTTCATTCTACCTTTTTTAGTGTCCTCGGCCTTGGGATTGGCCTGTTAACTGCTGATCCATTTGACTGCAAGTTGTTAGTACATGTAGGTGCATTGCTTTGCCGTTTCCATAACTGTAATGAAGAGCGTTCAGAAGGGACAGGTTTCATTACTCCTGGTGACTTAGTTGCAGCAGCACGTTGTTGCTCTTCTTGCCGTTTAGGAGTGAGAGGAGCCTTCCTCTTCTGGCTAGATTTAGGTGGAGACACAACGGCAACAGTATGGCAACGATTCCTTTGAAGTTGACCCACAGGTTCATGTCTGATGTCATGCATCATCCTCTGCTGTACAGTCTGTCAAGTAGAATCAAATACAAGCTATATTTTTTAAGCACGTGTACCTTTTCAAAGATAAAATTAAACATTCGGCTAAACCAAACACCATCCTTGGCTTCCGATTTGTGTCCAAACCTACCAAACCATTGCTGTTGAAAATATGTCAACAGATTTTTAGAAATCCACTGGGTATATCAAACGCTATTGCTTTACGACTGTTGCTTTATAATTCGATGTGATGAATAAAAGCACTTGATATAGGCAACAAGAGGGCGCTATTTAAAAGGATGGACGCCATCTGGAAAAATGGGCATCCGAGGACCTGCGGCTGAACAAAATCTTTGGATTCCGCGAGGTTCGATGATGCTAGGTTCCCACTGTCGTGCGATCCGTTACGAACGCCACGATTGGCCATTCATGGAATTTTTGTTTCCTTTTCCGAAATTTCACGTTTGAATACGAGTTGATGCGAGTCGATACGTTCTGGTACGATTTGGTGCGCCTGAATGCGATATAGACACGATTGGTCAATTTCAGGTGACACGATCTGTCCTCCCGTTCAGATACGATTAGATACGTTCCGATAGGATTGTCCCGATTGAGTCCCAATCTGACACGATCAGCAGGATCGGGGTCCCCGATTTGGGATGATCTGGTACGTGCAGATACGTTCCGATACGCTCTGTTGCGATCAGATATGATTGTGGTCGCAATGTCTTTCACGATCGGGATCGAGAGTGATCACGCTTTGAGCCACGATTGGACCCCGACGGGTATATACATGTATACAGCCCGACTGACCATGGACTTCATTGTTTCTTGAACTTCTTCAGAGTGAAGACTACAACCCACAATCAGATCGCAGCGCATCTCAACAGAGGTGGTGTTTGTCTTGTCCAAGGTTGATCCCGATCACCACGATTTAGAAGCACGATTAGATGCGATCTGTCGCGCTTTGTTACGATACATTACAACCTGATGCGATGATCACGATTGAAAATTAATCATGTGGATCGTAGAAAATGTTGGAACCGTCCAGAAATTGTCTACGATCAACACGATTGCCACGACTGACCTCAAGATCTGATAAGATCTGATAGGATCACCACGATCACTCTACGATTAAGACCACGATTTTAATCGTTGACGCGAATCGTGATAGTGGAAACCTAGCATAAAAGAAAATTTACAATTTAATTCATGTACATGTACATTAAATGTTTTTAGTTTAAAACTTATATTTTTGACTCGTTTCGACGTATTTTACCCGAAATGTACATGTATTTATGAATGGGAATAAATATGTTGTTGGGCAGTATTAAACGTACATTTAAAACCGGCTCATAGGCCTAAACATAGTTAATGCTCACCACTTCGGCTCGGCCAATAAGCTGGATTTAAACGTACGTTTAGAACCGGCTAGCTACATATTTATTCCCTTATAACTACTTTGGTATTAAGATTTGAATCCTGATGGCGGAAGTTGACTTGTCTTAACCCCGCAACGTGCCGCCGAACCTTTTTTCAAATTCGATTAGCAGGAAAAAAAACTATTTCATCCTGTGTTAACAAAATCTCATATTACATTATTCCTAGTTCAAAGCAAGCCGAATAACATGGCAAGTGCCGCTTGAACCCTGGTTGAACCGGTGACCCAGCTTTTTGCAAAGCAAAGGTTGTCCCACGAGTATCCTATTACATTGTGTACATAAAGGGTCTTTGAGGTGTGGATTTTACGCCAGACCTTCCCAAGCAATCAATCATGCTATTGTTGCCTTGCCTTATTCAACAACACCAGCTGGTTTCTGGGTGTCTGGCCTGTGGGAAAGGGCTGTGTTGACATATAAAGCCATAAAACCGTACAGCATGGGGGTATTACACAAAATACAAGCGACTTTTAAAAAAAAGTACGGATGCGCGTTCGTGTAAAAAAAAAAGGTCGCACGTCACAAGGTTAAATGACATCTTTAATAGCAAAAGTTTTAGATTTAATGAACAAAAAGCTGGATTTTGATAAATAAAGTTAACAAAAAACACCACCTTTTAAGCGTGCACGATTCCAATGTAGCGCATTGTCTTAGTTTTGTTTTGTCATATCACCAGAACGGGAGGGGCTATGAAGCTTATATTCTGGACGTTCCAACCATGTACTGGTACCGGTACGTACCTTTTTGCAACTTGCATACATGTATATCACCTTTTCCTGGAGCGGGTCAAAAATAATTCACGATTTAATAGTAGGATACACCATTGGTAATTGCTTGAATTATAAGGAATGTGTGGATTTGGGGGTTGTATTTTATAATAAATATCGTTTAACTGACCTCTCTGAAGTTTTACAATAATGGATGCCGTCCGGTGATCGCAAATAAAAAAATATATAATTAAATTTTCCGGAACAATTACAGGATGTCTAGCGCAATAATTTTGCTGGATGCCTAGAATCCTTATTTACTTTCAGATAAGTAAGATACTTCTTAATAATTCGGTAGTAAATATTTTCGATTTCTGCAAATGGTGTATCCTACCTTCACAAATTGTTTTACAGTATCTGTACATGTAAGTGTACATCCTTTACTGTTACAGTATTTACATGCATGTACCTTATGTGCTGCTGGAGGAATAGGAGCTGGCCGTCTCCTTTTTACGTTCATCGAAGCTTCTGTAGTACGCTTCTAATACATCACAAAAGCAACATTTATGCTTTGGTTGAAAAATCAATATGGTTACACATTACCATACCCAGCCCAGTCTAATGTGTCTTTGGCAAACCCGGCGTTTTTCCGGGTTTGTGTTTTAATGAGCACCCTACTGTGCTCCCGAGTGTTAAAAATACATAATCGGGGCGTCTTTCTCTCAGTCTAGCCAAGCTAATTTGCAAGGAAGATTGACACACACTTGTATGCGGTCTGTTGGTGGGCTTGCTTCACAATAAATGCGCACTGGAAAGGTGCTAATGGGGAGAAAGACACGTCAGACTGGGATCGGTCTGGTAATCATGTGCATACATGCAAGAGCCATTTAAAGCTTTCAACAATTTTAGAGTCATACACAAAGCTTGGTCTGGGGAGATGGATTTTAATTATTATCAGAATAAGTAGTCTGCGTTAACACCGCGGTAATACTCTTCAGTGGGAGTCTAGTCTCCACCATGCAAAGCTTTAAATCTCACTGTAACAGTAACAAAACAAAAAACGTTATAAAACTGGACAATTAACGAATAGGAAACAGAAAGACGTTCGCAATCTCCCAGACACAGTGCCACGAGAAATAGAACCCCAGGGTAGGCCGGATCCTGTCCTTGGGCTCAGGTCTGCAACACCTCCTGGGTGACCAGCCCATCGTGACACCATGCCCAATCAATCACTCACACTCTCTGTATAAATATAATTTAAGGACTACTAACAATCTTGTTGACCATTTATTTAAACGTATGCTCACTGTCTACTACACATGCATCAACATCTAAAGAATTCCATAGATGAAAAACAAAGCAGGCAAAAAAAAACAGCGCTGGTGCGACATCTTATCGGCTGCAGACTAAGCGAATGCAAAGACGATGCAAACCGAGTAATTCTCGCCGGCACATACAGCTCAGGGATGCAATCATACAGTGGATGAAGGGGATTGAACAGTATCTTGTACAGTATACAAACATTACTGACATTACGTCCACGACTCAGATCACACAAAACTTTACCACAAAAAAAAAATGAGCAGTATGGAAGACTGTCAATGAGACGAAGGTGAGATGCAGCAGCGAATGACCAAACAAAAAAATTGATTGGAGCACAATACTCAAATAGTGGAAGGATGAAGCAACGGAAACAGCTTGCAAAGATGGACACATCGTTAAATATCATATACATGTACATGTAGGCCTTATTCAAAATCCATAGTTTGCGAGGTCGGAAGTGACGCTCGAAGGTTAATTTCGCATCAAATTTGACTCGCAACCATTTACAGTGGAACCGTCAAGAAGTACGGGATCGTGAGATGCACAAGCTACCCGACTTCGATGTGTTCACTAGGGCTGTGGAGGTAACACAAGCTCCCCGCGCTGCACCCTGGTTAAACTTGATTGATTTCAATCAAGACTAAAAGTGTTACCACCCTGTTGGCGTAATAGTCACAGGTTGACGTTAGTAAGGGCATACAGTCGTAAAACAATATTAAAGCAAATCTGCTTTAATATTTGTACAATTTGTACAATGGCAGTTACTTGCCTACAAGTGTGAGAACTGCCAACACTGGACCGAGCCAGAGCTCTGGAGTGGTTCTACTCATGTGGATTAACCCTCGAGTCCAGTAAAAAATTAGGTAACCGGTATGATGATGATGATGATGATGATGATGACCTTCATATTCCACTTGTCGCACTATCTACATGTGTATATATGCGACAGAGATCAACATTTAACGATTCAGAGACGGCACGACGCCACTGAGGCGAATCAACTGTCGCAATCAGAGTTACGGTACATCGTCGGCATAGCCGTAAAGTGAATTCTCAGTGATTTGGAACAGATCAATAGTATAAATGTTAAACAACAAAGGTCCCAGAAAACTTCCCTGAAGAACGCCAGAATGGACATTATGCCAGTCACTGAAGCTGCCATTGACACGGCGAGTCCGTCCCCTCAGAAATGGATAAAGATCGAAAACACCTTTTTGCCAACCCCGACACTCTGTAACTCCGTATCGAAGGGACACTCTGCCTCAAATTCAGTTGGATACTTTTGACAGAGTAATCAGATGTACCCCACTTGACTGTTGACATTGACAACAACGAAGCTAACATAATCTTCCTCACCAACTGGCTGTGAGCAACCTGAAACACTGGTAAAGTCAAGTGCAGCACGACCATGAGCGTCTGCCGGTGAGACTGAAACAAGCCACTCTTGGTGATTGGCATTGATTTATGAACCAACAAAAACAAACACTGCCTTGTGATCATCTTCCTGTGATCATCTACGTTGAGAACAGGGATCACGAGAGCCAAAGAAGCACAGGACATTCGCCCGACAAACCGCGGTGGGACCACAGTAAACATCCTGGAAATAATTTTGTATAGTTAGCCACGTTTAGTTTTGGCTATTGTTTTTCCTAACGGTCGTTCATACATGTAGATTCACAACCATTTTAAAGATAATTTCCTGTGCTATTTTGAGGTTTCACAGTGCTATTTCTAAAAGGTGTTCGTTTGTGCAGAAGTATGTTTAATACCTTTGAGAAAGCCTGAATGAAAACAGTACCGGGAAATATTATTCGCACATTATACTACAGTCGACTTGTTAACCAGTTCGCGCCGGAGGACGTATATACATGCAAAGTTTCCCCCAGAAAGAAAAAACGTACGACGCAGCGAGCAAGGCTTAGAAATGTGTAGGTGTGCGTCCCGGTAGCATCGGCCTGAACCAGCCTCCGATATAGTTTCGTTAAAAATAATCCTACGCCTCGGCTCGGTGATGTTAAAATAATCCCGGCGCGAACTGGTTAAAACAAACAGTTTATAATACAAGTTCTGGTTATAGCAAACAAAAAGCTCCTGTTTTGACTCTGCATTTATGTGCACAGTGAATGGGACAGACATTCCACTTTAGGGTCATTCCGTGTCAATTCAACAGGCTTTTGGACCTTACCCTCAAAAATTGAAATGATATTTGGCATTATGATTGACCTATGATAAACCACTAGAGCAGATTTGTTCACTAGTTTTAGAGATATACTAATTTCTTTTTCGAACCATAATGACATTTGCCTTTGTCTTATTGCCCAAACTCATTAGTTGATTCGCACGGGGACCACACACGTGTTGAATTATATTTTCTATGGGAAGGAACAGATACATATGCTTCAGAACGTTCAGGGAGTTGGTCTCGTTTCTTACATCTAAGGAGCCACCCCTGAATTGGCAGGTGTATGCAGCGTGTGTTAGAAGCAGGATGGTGTACGGGAGCGATATGTGGGCGATGAGAGTGGACCAGGAGGAGAAGTTGGAAAGGACAGAGATGAGGATGGTGAGGTGGATGTGTGGCGTGACGCTGAGGGAGAGGAAGTCCAGTGAGGAGCTGAGGAGGAGGCTGGAGGTGGAATCGATCAAGGTGGTAATGAGGAGGAACAGGCTGAGGTGGTATGGACACGTGGAGAGGAAGGAGGAAGGCCGAAGGTGACTGAGTGAAAAGATCAGCATCGATGGTGGTGGAAGGGGCGAGATCTGAGGGAAGGGGCGAGATCTGTGGGAAGGCCGAAGAAGATCTGGCATGATGTGGTGAGGACTGATATGAAGTTACTGGGCCTCAAGTCGACAGACTCCCAGGACCGAGCCCAGTGGAGATGCGCCATAAAGAGACCCAAGTCGGACCCAGCGGAGTCTGAACAAGCGACTTAAAGCCAAATATGATAATGATGATGGGACAGCAGAAAGTCCCCATAGCATGCTAAAACACGGTCCTAATTAGTCTGGTTCCCAGTCCAAAATATTTTGACTATTTCTGCAAAATTATTAGGTCCGGTAGCCGCCAATGCCACCTGACGAAAACAAGCAGAAAGCTGCCCATTTCCGAAAATGCCCAAAGTTTTCCGAACACATTTCATTGACGGTCGGGTAATATCATTAATATTCACAATGTTTGAGTGTTTCTGGAAGTTAAGTTGTTGTAAGGTAAACAATGTTAAAATAAAGCCCATCGATCTAAATTCCCTTTTTTGGTTTGCATAAAATCAAAACTCACATTGGCAAATATCAACACCAGAAGAAACTTAAAACAAATGCAGGCGTTGTGCCTTTTGGGGGAAAAAACATTATAATTTGAATTGCTGCATGGTCTAAAAATAGCTATGCAGCATAGCACGTATTTTTGTTGCCTGACCTAAAATTTAGATACTTATGTCTAAGTTTAAACAAATTGTCAGTTCAGAGAAGCAGACTAGGTCCTAATTTCACCTAGAATAGAAAACATCCCCTCCCCATAATGCTTTGCTAGAAAGTTCAGCAGGAAAAAATGCATACTGTACAATAATAGGTTTAGTCTTTGCCAAAGACCAATGTGATTAACCAGTTCGCGCCGGAATTATTTTAACATCGCCGAGCCGACGGGCGGGATTATTTTTAACGAAACTCGATTCGAAGCGGGTTCAGGCTGATAGTGCCGGGAAGCACACCCACGCATTTTCGTCCTTGCGCGCTGCTGACATACATTTCCGAACTTGAACTTGGCGTGTTTATGCGTCATCCGTTTTGAATTTGGGGAAATGTTTGCGTTTATATACGTCATCCGGCGCGAACTGGTTAATTGATCGTGTACGTCGCGTATACTTTTCACGCAGTGCGCCGGCTAAAGACACGATTATAGACCAGCTCCGCAGGCTTTCCTAGAAAGCCTATCAGCGTTTGCAGAACTGCCATTATCAACACGTACTGGTACGTATGTATTGACCGCCAATCGTGGTCGTCAGACAAATGAATTGGGTATGTCCACGATTGACAAAATGTCCACGATTGCAAATCGTGTACAAATCCTATGGAGGTCATCCAAAAACGTTAGTGTACAAACAAAAGTAGGGAAGATGGTCGGAAAATGCCCCGTCCACGATTGGCGGTGTTTACCAACCTACATGCACGCACAAAATGCCTTTGTAAAGCAGCACTAATTAGATATGCAACGCTGGCCAGCGCGACCGTTAAATGGTAGTTGACTGCGTGGTAGATGAATGGTAGATGATGCTATGCCTATAATAGAATAGTCGAATTTGCATGAAAGGTCATGCCCCATTTAAGCAATTTGCAAAGACCATTGTGTGATCGAGGGAGCGGATGGGAATATACCGGTAGTAGTCTTTTGCAAAGACTATTATTAGGTTTGGCTGCAATACTCACACAAATAGCATCGCCTACAGATAGACTGCGCACGTGCTTACGGGACCTGGTACTGTATCCTTCCCGACTCCTTAACAAGATGTCTTCTTTTACCTTGGTAGGTGTTCCTGGCATGTTGCAATTCTTAGCAAACTACATGTAATATAAAAAATTACAAAATCATTTTTAATGACTGCATTTTAATATCATGTAGTGGTTCTATGTGTAGGTTTAGCATCCAGCCCACAATGGCATTCATGTCTCACGCTCCAACCAAAACATCAATATCGCCAATAGCACTTTTTGTTTCATATCAAAATGTCAAAACTTTTATGTTGGAAAATGTTATCACAAATAGATGTTGATTTGGAGATCGATGGCTCCGCTACCAATGTATGATCCTCAGACTATACATGTAGCAAACACCATTCCACGATGTGTTCTCTCTACTGATGGTCATGATCACACATGTCAGAGCATGTATCAGTACGTGTATGAATGCATGATGGGTGCACTCATGATTACATAAGCATTTAAAAGCACTTATAAGCACTTAAAAAATAACCCCCCCAAAATTAGTAATTCTACCAATAAATGTTTCCAGAGGCTTTGTTTTCAAAAAAATGTGAAATGATATAAATTTACCCGGTACCGGTAGTTGTTCAAAATCTTGGTTTTAAAAGTTAACTTTATTCCATTTCAAAACCAAGAGGGTGAGGAAATTGTTTTAGGCTTATTACCGGTAGGTACATCTACATGTAGTCCAGGTACATTCAGTACATGTATTTTACATATTTTTTTTTTTTTGGGGGGGGGGGGGGGGAGGGATATAATTAGTTTGAGGTAAATAACAAAACCTCGTCCCAACGAAGCTCAACCACGTCATTTAGCATAGCCCATTGCTGTAGCTATCAAAATGTTCCTGGTCTGTCTTGGCCAGTACTGGCACTGCATACTCCATACGTTTTATCAATATTACTGCTGTGCATCCATGAAGTTTGCAGGTGGAAGTTCGCAGGAATATTTACGTTTATGGATGCTTGCTTTGTTAAACGCTCCAAACCACTGTAATATTTGCACATTTTGCTTATTATCCGTATTGTCAAAGGACTGTATTGAACAAGGGTTAACAATGATGGTGTGGCAACCCGGCAGTATCTGTTCAGATTCACAGACTTGACTCAAGTCTTTGAACTTTACTGATTATCAAAATGAATTCACTTCTAAATTGTATATGTAAATACCTGTTTCATAAGCTTCCTCTTCTTTGAGCTAGGTGGCATTTCTTGGACACTGGCATAGAGCTGAGCAAGTGCTGCTTCAGTTAGAGTTTGTTCCTTCTTGACTTCAATATTTGGCGTTTGTGGAGCACCGATAACAAGAGCAGTATTGGATTTACTGCTATATGTACATTCATCCTGAGCAAAAATGACAAAAGCTTTTTCAAATTGGACAATTCAGTGGTAACATTGTACTGTGGACTGTGAAAAGTCAGCTCTCAGAAAGGGCTAGATTCTTAGCCACCATGCCTCTTGCCCCATGGAATGTCTCTGCATATGCTTGTGCATGCAGTGCATCATGCAATTAAATTGTTATGATTCTGGGTATTACTGGCATGGAGTTCCAAAGAGGTCATGAAGCACCAAAAAGAAGCACTCTTACATGTAGTATGCTTGCTTGTGGTAAAAAAAATCATGTGCCATGCATTTTCGGGTTCATTCTTTAAAAATTTCAGGGCTTGTTAATGCCTTGTTAAATTGTTCATAATTTGGTTATAAATATAATGCCTGAATAGGCATTGGCAAAACAATACAAAGTACGTGTAGGACTACTATCTACACAAGACATCAGTCATTGCAATGCTGTACTAAATCGATCTTTTATGTCTTGACTAACCTGTGGCTTTGCATGTTGTGTTTGATTGAACACTGGTTCTTCTTCATCTACAAGGCTGCCATGTTTGATATACTGCTCACATCTTTTCAACATCTTAGCTGGCACCTAAATTTAATGAATTGTTTAACAAATATGTGTTCGTTTATATTTGCATTACAGTTTACTGACTACACAGTGATTGGCAGTGAATAATTTTATTCTGCAGTATAAGGTAGGCGCCAGGGCGGCATGCTGATCGTCACAGTAAATACATTCATAGGCAAAGATCAGAGAATAAAGTAATAAATGCTAAGCTGTCTTTTAATATCACAATACATTAAAAAACCAAATACCTGGTACGTAGTGGTATATAACATGTATTGCACGTCGCAATCTACAGAGCACAGACCTCACAAGGTTACACTGATTACTTTACATTAATTTCAAGGGCTTATGTTTTTTTTTCACTGAATTTTCTGGGAGCCGGTTCCGACTCAGAACCGGTTCTTTTTAGAGAACCGGATCCAGACATTTTGGAACCACCCAAGCCTAGTGATGACTGCAGTATGTAAGTTCAAACAAGTACAGGCACAAGCAGATCCAGCAATATGAGAGACATTCAATAATAATAAGGATACAAGTGACCAGAGGTCTAACGTTACTGCAGTGATGAGTGCAATTCAGCGCGTCTACAATGTGTAGCATCTAAAAGTGTATGCTGGAGTCTGTGAAGATCGAGGCTCCGATGACAGGGTGAAATCTCTCAAAATATACATCAGGAGTTATGTATGGTGAGCTGATACAGGTACCTGTACATGTACCAGTAGCTAATGTAACAGGTTCTTAGATGACAAAGATGTAGTGATACGAAAGAGCTGTTTTGGTTGTTAACAAAGGGTCACCTATACCCAAAGCCAACTAGTTAGGGCCCCTAGTTCCATTACCCCCCCCCCCCCCCCCCCCCCCCCCCCCCCCCCCCCAACTTGGGTAGTACATGTACTTCACACCACATCATCCACAATCCTGGAATTTAAGTTTTCCACAGAGCCCCCTGAAGATCCAGAACCTGCTAACTTCAGACAAGGACCGGCCAGACCCAGAGCGCAGCCCGGGAGTGTACAGGGTCCCCTGCCAATGTGGCAAAGTGTACCTGGCGAGACTGGCAGGAATCTCCCTACCAGAATCAACGAACACAAAGCCCATGGCAGAAAAGGGAAACTTTGACAATGCATTCATTGTCAAACACTTCCCCATCGAAGACTATCAGATCAACTGGAGCCAGGCAGAACTCATCACCAGTATCGAACGCTGGTACCCTCGCCACACCAGAAAAGCCATTGAAATCATCAAGCACAACACGATTTCTCAAGACTTTATCACTGTAAGGCCCAAAGACGTATTAACCATTTGTTGGAACGAAAAACGTGAAAAGAAAAGAATAGGCCCCATTGTCACTTTTTGTAATACGAGAAAAAGGGACCTACATTTATTGTACTTTTCACATTTTTTGTTCCAACAAAAAGTTTTCACGTTTTTCCCCCTCACAGTTCAAGTTTCTACATCAGCGACATCTGGCGCACATTCATCACCTCCCTGTCATTCCTTTAGTCCGGTCAATTTACATCAAAATGGGGCCTGGCCTAGAAGTAATTGCAATATAATTTATTTTAACACTGACGCACGAAGGGGGGGGGGGGGGGGGGGGGGGGGGATATCACTCTTTGACATACTAAAAATCTAATTTCACCCAAGGAGTGGAACATTTTTCACCACTACTTTTTATCATACCGTACAATAACAGTCTGTTAACTGCAGTTATCTCAAGCAGACGATTTTTCGATGTACTATAAAATATGGGAATCTACACTTTGCCACACACATATTATGGGTAGTTTCTTGAAATCGATAAGTTTGATATTTTTGGCTGTCTGAATTATTTATTCGTTAAAAATAATTCACTTCATGTTCAATAAACCAATTGTTTCGGGAAGATGTTTGTCAACTTTATGTTGTCTGATTACGTTGTCTGGAAAGAAACTATATCACTGACTGAACTCACTACTGAATTAATTTACAATCCCACGGACCCAAATCTGCAACGTGGTTTTGAAACCTGATATCTGAAGGAGAGGTAATTGCTTCCATTGTATAAACTTTGCGGTCAGGAACATCTGCGATCGGCGATTTTCAAGTTGCTACATTTTGTGTCGGCTCACTTAAAGGATTTAGTTCATTGAACCTTATTTATTTGGGAAAAAGACGCATCATTGTACATGTAGGATCGGAAACCGCAAGCAAGCGTTGGCTGAATGGATGAAGGTCTTTTCTTCTTGGCTCTACCAGGGAGCAATAAACTAGATGTGCCCACCGCCCCAGCCCATGTGGTTACGGTTTAATTCATGCTTGGAATAGTGTGATCGTTTTATTGGCAACAAAATGACCCCTTTGTGGCGATGTACCGACACCGGGTGGCGCCTGGTGTTCTTCTGTGTGCATTCAAGCATGCGTCTTATGCGGCGATGCGCCTTTTCTGTTGGCGTTTGAATTTGTTTGGGTGATTTTGTGGACCTGCGCCTTATCGGCCGAGCGCCTTATCCGCAGGAAATTACGGTATTAATAGGGGCGGACAATGATGAGCACGAAGTGACCCATTTGAAGTTAAATTTTAGGTGTTCATACAGGGTACACATAGGTTTCGAGACCAAGAAAATGACGATATACAATCTGTGCATGTATCCCAAATCTGGGATTCGTGTGATAGTTTCCTGAGAGTTTCCTTAGCATTTGCTTCATTTAGTATGAATAAAAAGGAGTATTAAAATGCTTTAGATTTTCAAGGTTGGGTACGGGTCGAGGCAACCTTGTATAAAAAGAGGCAAATACTAGTTTGCAAAATATGAGCTTTTACATGTACGGTATATATGTGGTTAGGCAGAAAAAGGTATTTGCATCAATTTTTCACATTTTCTGTTTAATTATTTTAAGTTGTTTGACGCTTGAATGATTTCTATTGCAATTAGTCTTAATGTAAGATGACCAGACTACTTCACACTGACATGCCTCAGTGATCATTCAGCATCCTCTACATTGTACGTCCTGCAAGAGTACAACTGCAGAGTTGCACCCTTCTCACGCTTCATCGCTTCCAGGCTCCATATAACAACGCTTCACCATTGGAATCCCTCAGTTTCCTGACGACAGACAGAGCATACTGTCCGTAACGTAACGTCCGTCGATGTCAGTTTTTTATAATAATCGATTAATCGGAAATTAAATATCGAGTATACTCGATATATCGATTATTTCCTGTGTGCAAGATGAAGCCTAAAAACAGCGCTCAATATACTGAAGACCGACAGTTTAATAGGTACGTTGCATATACCGGTTTTCGGCTTGATCCTCCGCGCATGTTGTCGGTTCGAACAATATCAAATTGCGCCAGCTCGCGTGTTTATACAACGAATATGATTACGGTTGCCGCTTCCGCTTGCTTTTGTTCTGCGGGGCACACCGTCCGTTATCTGGGCGTATTGAGGGCGCCCTATTATAAGGGCGCCCTCAATAAGCCCAGATAACGGAAGGCGCGCCCCAAATGAACAGCTCAGTCTTGGAATCCAGACTGGCTTGCTAGGCCAATAGCAGGGTGCAGAGAACGCTCCCCGCAATTCCCGACTCGTGATTGGCCACCCCAAAATGTTATCAGATCAAGGGAGGGTTACGTCCCGAACAACCGATAGGCTGGGGCGGCATGGCCGGTTTCTTTTGAGATTTTACCATGCAAGCGGTTGTGAACTATAGCGGCGGGCCGCGGGTGAAACACAAAGAACAACTTCACAACCGCAGTGGGTCGTAGCTATTTTATTTAATAGGCCTACTCAAATGTTTTAAGCTACAAATAAAGACGGCAGCTTTTCTAATATACTAAAGCCCTGAGATTTTCTGGATAATCTGACAATCTTTCAGTGTTTTCGATATCATTTAGGAACATCAAAATTTTTGATATCGAAATGTCGATATTTCGATATAAATAAAAAAGTGACATCGGCGATTATCGATGTCAAAATAGTATCGAGTATTTGAGTAATATCGATATATCGACGGACGTTACCATAACGTTCATTTCAATTGATGCCAGAAGGGAAAAACACCAATTTTTTAAAACTGGAATTCCGGCTAAAACCGTTAAAGTGGCATCTCTGAAAATATTATTTAATGTTTTATGTCAAAAGTGCTGTAGAAAATAAAATGTATACAAGAAACAACCACGTGCCTTTTGGCAGCCACCACTTTTCAGATACCGGTAGCTTACCTTAAAGATTTTGTGAAACTGCATGATCATAAACTCCACACCACAATTGAGTTTATTGACGAGAACCCGATTTCGAAGATCTTCAGATGTCAACTGAAATAACAATGCAAATGAAAAGTTTTGTTTTTAAGTTCCTGTCATTATAGCAATCTAATTAGACATAGAATACATCTGAATCAGTACATACTGTAAAACATGTACCGGACAGTACCAGTTAACCCAGATAAACCGGGTTTTTTTTGGTTTACATTACACGATATGTTTCTGTACATTCTTTTTCATAAATCACCAGCTCCACAAAACCCCTTTGTTTAGCAAAATGTAGTAATTATATTTATTGTTCATTGCCAATGTTGCAATGTTATGAAATACTTTTTGTGGCAAAATATAATGTGTATCATTCAAAGTACAAGCCTAAATTACATGTGTAACTCCATGAACCTGCCTCTCTTTTCACATTCCGTAAAAATGTATGTATGTACTTACGTATCTTGGCCATAGGATGTGTGGTGCAAACATAACGCCCAGGTTAAAGGCCGACATCTTATTCAGATTTGCCTGCTCAGTGATGCAATATAGAAGCTCCAGAATTTCTCTCAACATTTTGAAGTTGACTGGTGGAAGCATGAGGAAGAGATATCGTAATGCTGTAATCTGGTCCCGGACCTTCCTGGTTTGATCCCTTTTTTCCATCTCTTTTGTCAGACTGTGAACTTGATCCATTTCATATGTCAGACCTGTAAATTTGGATTAGTTAATAATATCAATTTTAGTGGCAGTACAGGTATTTGTTCAGCTATTTGTACAACCAAACAATACCATAGATTTTGTAGCAATGTGGACCTACCGGTACATTGTACATTTTGTACTGAAATTTTGGTTGAAAAATTTAATACTGCGGTACTCGTCACAATTTGGTTGGAAATTAAGCAACATTGAAAACATTAATCTCTGTACAACAACGTCACACTGATCACCCATCTTCCCTGGGTTCATCATGGCAGCTCCTTGACTGCAAGCCGCCCTAGTACTTAATTTCCAGGGCTACCAAATCAATGTATCACTAAAAGGATCATCATATGGAACTGGTGTACATTGTAAAACAGTCCAATCATTAGGTTTTGCCTGCAGGCAATATACCCAAGACCTAACGACGTTACACTTTGTTTAGTATTTTTGGATACGTTGCATCTCGCGATGCATCGTACGATCTATTTCCTGAAGCTTGCGATGAACACATCGCAACTACCTTGACAATGGTATGAAACACGTCGTAAGTCCAGACATATCTTTGGGTCATCGTAAAATAAGATGCGCCTTTTAATAGCCAGTTTTACAACATAATTTTTTTTTTAAAGAGACTAGAATACTCTGACAATTTGTGGAAGGTTGTAAATGAAACAATCATCGTAGTCATATAAATAAACCTTGAAGAGTGCACTTAAAATTTCAAATTAGCTAGCTTGTTTTTTGTTTAAACTGCATTATACGTCAGCCATTTTGATTTATATTTTTGAAGCTTTCCGAGAAGAGATTCAACAACATTTTGCTGAATACCGGACGGCTATTTACTGTGGGTTGAATAGGTACATACAGCAGTCTCCATTTTGTGCTATAAATACACCTTCGACGCGTCGCATGTACAATGTGTTTCGTGAAATGAATTTCACGACGCGTCGCAGCTGCGACTTCAAAATTTGTATTCCCTAAATTCCTTTAAATAGAAAGGGGAAAACATATCGTTTGGTACAAATGATAATCTGGATTTAACATATCGGTGCAGGGTTACCTGCTGATAAACCGCTGGTCTATCCCTTAATCCACTTTTTGTTTTTCATCTTTCAATCTTACCCCACATGCTTTGTGTACCTGGTACATCCCCTACATGTTTGTTGTACTGTCATTTTATATGACAATCTTTTAAATTGAAACGTCAAACCCCGTTTTATTTATTTTATTTATTACTCTTCTCTAAACTGCATGGAGTTTGGAGAACCCCTCGACAGGAACAATGTTTCTTTTTGGTAATCCTTCGGGAGCTGAATGGTATTTTGTCTGTCTTTTCTTTTTTTTCTATCTGAAGTTTTTTTTGTATGTATTATTTGTAATTTTGGTCTGTGCATTTGATGTTTCCCGAGAAATAAAATAGAGACAAAACTGACCTGTAGCTTGTACATGAGCAGGATAGTGCCTGTCGGTAAGCAGTGGTTCTGGTAGATCTCCAAGAAATGTCTTCAAGACGCAAGCTACATCATGTGCGCTGAATACATCATTCTCAAGGTCGACCAAAAGACCACGATTGATTTTGTCTTTTAAACGGCGTTGACGCTCAGAGTTACCAGGTATGCGGAATATACCTTCCTTTGTAATATCTACAATAAAAAGAACAAAGAAAATCAGTGTATTTATTTCATTTAAAACATTTTGAATATTTTTGAAAGATACATTTAATTATTTCTTTCTAAATTTAAGGCTGAAGTTGAACGGAGCACCCAGTTCATCATCAGGGATAAGATTGTCAATTTTTAAAATGTCTGAAAATGTGTGAATGTCTGAAATAACCCAACAGTCTAGAAGCCACTAGGAGTCTAGAAGCCACTAGGAGTCTAGAAGTCACTAGGAGTCTAGAAGTCACTAACAGTCTAGAAGCCACTAAAACAGTCTAGAAGCCACTAACAGTCTAGAAGCCACTAACAGTCTAGAAGCCACTAACAGTCTAGAAGCCACTAACAGTCTAGAAGCCACTAAAACAGTCTAGGAGCCACTAAAACAGTCTAGGAGCCACTAACACTGTAACAGTCTAGACTCCACTAACACTGTAACAGTCTAGACTCCACTAACACTGTAACAGTCTAGACTCCACTAACACTGTAACAGTCTAGACTCCACTAACACTGTAACAGTCTAGACGCCACTAACACTGTAACAGTCTAGACGCCACTAACACTGTAACAGTCTAGACTCCACTAACACTGTAACAGTCTAGACTCCACTAACACTAACAGTCTAGACTCCACTAACACTAACAGTCTAGACTCCACTAACACTAACAGTCTAGACTCCACTAACACTAACAGTCTAGACTCCACTAACACTAACAGTCTAGACTCCACTAACACTAACAGTCTAGACTCCACTAACACTGTAACAGTCTAGACGCCACTAACACTGTAACAGTCTAGACGCCACTAACACTGTAACAGTCTAGACGCCACTAACACTGTAACAGTCTAGACGCCACTAACACTGTAACAGTCTAGAATTCACTAACAGTCTAGCAGGTCTTGAATTTGGCATTTTTTAGGGCAAGGCCACTTTGGCCTTGAATGAAGCAAAATTATGGAGGGCACCAAGACCAGTATGTAGGGCACCAAGGCCAAACAATATTTAGAGAAAGGGCACGGAGGCTAAATTGAGAAGGAACAAAATTGTTGCGCTCCGGCTGCACTGTATTTGCAATGTAAGTTCCCCAATTCCCTGGGGTTTGTAGAAAATCATATTGAGATTTGACGATTCAGGACTGTTGGGGTTAAATTAGACTGCATGATCAGGAATGAGATGATCATCACTGTCAATGCTTGATGCATCAGAGTCAAGATGGGACCATAAGGCTTGATGTGTGGGCGCTTGAAACGTCTCACACTTGACCATCATCTTGCTAGATGTACAGCTGGTTCAGACTTGAAGAATTCTGGCTCAGGCCACTGGCTGCAGATCCGAAGCAGATCCTCTATGGTGCTTGCTTTTAGGCTGAGACGCCAGTCTCCCAGAAGTCACTTAATACACGAAAACTGGCGTTCAACTTGAGATGTTGCAACAGGCATTACCAATACGATGCATACAAGATGCATACAAGATGCAGGAAGTTGCAGTAGTTGTCGCTCTTCTCCGTCAACATTTTTTTCCAGAGTATGAGGAACTTGTCATTTTTGTGATGCCTTCTTCTTATATCACATTTTACCTTGATCCACTCTCGTTTGACCTGTGTTATGTCACACCCTTTCTTGATAAGCAGGGGGTTTGAAGTGGTCACACATCTGTTGGATTTCATCCAAGCCGAAGTCAATCAGTTCATCTGACTCTGATGGGAGGTTTTGTGGATCCAATACTTCAGTCGCCATGATCACAGGTTCATCCTTGAAGCTGGCAAATCTGTTGCCAATAGATGCGATTATTTTGTCCACAATGTTCTCCGTCTGCCTGTTGAATACATGTAGGCCTGTGGCTTGGGCTGTAATTTCAACATTATTGAAGATGAAGGTTGAACGGTTGTCATCACCAACTGCCTCGTTCACTGCATAGATCCGGCAATCTGGCCAATAAATGACCTACATGCTTTGTTATCGTTGTAGGTGGTTCCCATATAAATGCCATGTTTCTGCTCAATGGCAACGAGTGTTGGGTATAGTGTAAATGGCAGCTCGCAGTGGGCAACATCAAAGCGACATCAAAGAGGCGACACATTCTCTCTTTTGTTTTTAGGGTCATTTCATTTAGGTTTTGCAGAATGGATTCTTCCTTCCTCTTGCCCTCCTTGGCCCTTTCTGCAACCATGTGTGTCCTAGAAAGACTGTGCGTTTTTGCAGTGTCTTTCTTGATGTTTGTTGTTCCAGTTGTGTATGCGTCCAAGTCGCACAGTTGCTTTTGCCCTGAATGTATGGCAGAATCACTATGATGCTCACAACAAGTAGCACACCAAAGTTTTGCTATGAATCTATTGCTGCTGTTTGGCTGGATCCAATCCAATCCCCAGCCATCGACCGTTGCAGTCTTTGTATTGCGCTGTACACTTTTTGCCTGGCGGGTGGCAGAATCCTTCGAATACACATTGTAGGTACATGTACATGTACTGTACTGTAGGTAAATCTTGTTGTCGTTTTTATTTTTGTTTTCACGCACGTACGTACGAGATGTGAAAACAAACGTGATCGAACAAAGAGACCTTGGAACGAAAATTCCGGATGTGAAGGTCGTAAGTAAAATGCCAAGATAAAATTAAACCAAGATTATTCCTCGCATAAAATAGCCTTTTTGCACAATGATATCTCACACACAATTGTCATCAGTGCAGCTGTCCAACCGTATCACAGGGACATAGACGAGAAATAAAGCATAATTTCACAAAACATAATTTTATTGCCAGCCAGTGTACAATAGGCCTGGACGATATCGTAATTTTGGACTGGCGATATATCGTCGGGTAATTATCGCCGATATGTCGATATATCGCCGTAATTTTCAAATTTAAAATGAACCTATTCAATGGTTAAAAATAACTTTAAAAAGCTGTCGATTAACGCCGT
Organism: Crossaster papposus; assembly: GCA_037893245.1. NCBI lineage: Eukaryota > Metazoa > Echinodermata > Asteroidea > Velatida > Solasteridae > Crossaster > Crossaster papposus. The sequence continues at coordinate 396,005 of JBAIAA010000857.1, forward strand.
CAGACGACATGCGTGAACTGTGGCGATTCTTGGAAGATTTAAAAGTCTATAAAAGAAAACTATATAAACAGAGTGGTTGCTGAAAATAGACGCGATGGTGAGAATGCTTTGTCGCCTTCCACTAAAATCCAGCCGCCGATCAAGTCGAAGGGGGCAGTTTTATTGCACAAAGATAGATTAATCTGATTGGCCAATTTTCATCGGGGGCGGCGAACTGGGCGCTCCTTGGAAGAAATGATGTGGCGCTGGTTGAACAAAACCTAACTGCCATATCCTATTGGTCCATGACTGATCAGTTGGAGGCTTATCTGACAATAATGTAATACCTTTTTTACTTTGTGAATTCCGCCTGGTCGGGTACTGTCGGCACTCAAAGCAACATGGGCCACTTTCCCAGCTATTGAAATTCCAAAGTAATGGTCGGCCACAAGTTGGTCTACTTGCTACAATGTATACATTTTGTAGGTCAGCTGTCAATCATTGTCTGGGTTGCTTGCTGCAACTTGGAATATATTTGGAAAATACTCCCGAATAATTCTCCCGTGGTTTTATTTTATTCCTCGTGCTCTATAAAGGTGTTTATTAAATACTCTGTAAAACTACACCACAGAACCACTTATAAATTGAAAAATGTAACAAGCTCTTACAATTTCCACATCTTTTTAGGGACAAATTAAATATTATGGTTTTATTAAATAACACCCAGCAAATTATTTATTAAATTAGGACGTTTAGAAATTCACTTTAAGATTGAAATACATGCTTCCGGGAGTAATTTGCTGGGATAAAACCTCAGCTCGTGCATTTTAAGGGACAATGCTGGACAACAAATAATACCCGTTTTCATTCAAAATCATGCCTTGATTTCTGGGTCTTAATTTAAAGTATTTCAAATATTCATGGCTCAGTTTTAGTATCCTGGGGTCCGCCATCGGGATTTTGTACCACCTCTATTTTATTCTTGCTTATTTATTCTTGGCTCGTGTAGGTTTGGTAAATGTTTTTAAAAGCTATTTTATTTTATGGGCCACGAAATAGATCGTTTTTGTCAAATACAAGAAAAATGGAAAATAAATCGTATTAAATTTCCCATTTAAATCTGTTGGAAAAATGTTGAGGAGCTCAAAATATTAAGCGTTGAGGTCCCGTTTTCTTTTTTGTTCTTTTTTAAACAATAAAACTAGAAATAAATATTATAAACCTGGAATTTATTTCGCTAGCCTCGTAATTCAATGGTCAGGTGTATGTCGATTTTGTTAGATACCGGAAAAACCAAGAAAAAATCGTATTATTATTTACCCCTGAAATCGATTGGAAATGTTTTGGGAAATCAGACAAATAAGTCTTTAAGTACCCTTTCTCTTTTTTTCTATAAAACAAGGACAATTTCATAATTAACCTTAGAAATATTGTTTTTTTACGACTAGGGTTTCGTAAATAAACTTGTTTAAAAGTACTCACACCCAATTTAATGACCATCGGTTGGGCCAAGAGATAAATAAATTCGAGGAATACACCAGCCAACTGTATCTGCCAGGCAAGGGTTAGTGTAAGTAAATACAATGTATCTTTGTTGGAGATAAGCCGGCCAGGGCAACATTCTTTGAGTAGCCCTTTGTGTTGAGAGAACGTCTGTGCTGAAAGCTAGAGAAGAAAGTCAACACCCAATAGAAACGAAGAATTTTTTAACTGGACTTTAGGATTGGATAACAATCTTGTCACTGAGGAAGTAGTGAGCGGCGCATCGGCTGTAATTGGGTTTGTTGACAAAGGGTACGTTCAGGCGAAGGCGTAAGTTACAACAACTTTTGCGGCACATCTTAAGTTCTGATTTCAGTGAAGTTTTTCGTTTGTTTGCAAGCAGTTTTAATACATTTTGTTAAATATCGACTATATCTTGCAAATATCGTCTGGGTCACGATATTTCGATATTTTTTAAACCAAAGTCGATACTGTCGATATCGTCTTCAGTATCGTATCGTGACGATATTATCGTGATATCGTCCAGCGCTAGTGTACAATGTACGGTACGCATTCATGCATTTATTTTTATTTTTTGTGGAAATCAAACTCAAATTTGAAGGTTACATTCGGAAGTTTATTTTGGGTTGTTTTCTTGGTTTTTCTTTTGTATTTCATCTTTGTATTTTTTTCTTTTTCTGTTTGCACAATACGTATCGTGATATGTATTGTATCGCCACTCAAGTATCGTAATACGTATAGTATCGTGAGAAAGTGGTATCGTTACACCCTACATGTAAACCCTCCATGCAATTTCGTATCGCCATTCAGAAGGCAGTTAAGGAACCAACAGTAACTGTGAACAAATAACAATGGATTTTCATTGTTGGTGCACTGTTTTTATTTTGTTAGATTTATATTGAGAAAACTTTACGATGCAAGTAAAGCAACATTTATTACAATCCTATTCTTCAGTGGACATCACTGTTATTCACTTTTGACTGTTCAAATTTATTAATACTCACAATTCTTCAGGAAGTCAATGAGCAGCCGAGCCTGAGAGTAACCTTCTTCTGTCAGAGGGGCACCAAATATTCCACTTTGAGAGTTGGCTAAATATTCAAGGACAAACAGCATGAAATTTAGTTAAAATATTTACAATCAGTGGTGTAACTTTTGATATCAACACTTACCGGTACATACATGTACATGTACTCTTACTTTGTGAGGCTACAATTGTACCTCATCTGTCTTGTACCTCATCTGTCTTGTACCTCCTCCGTCTTGTACCTCATCAGCCAGGTACCCCATCAGCTCCCTCGATCACCCTATGGTCTTTGCAAATTGCTTGAATGGGGCGTGACTTTTTCATGCAAATTTGACCATTCGAATATAGGCATAGCATCTTCACGCAGTCAACTACAGGCGCAGCCGGCGTTGCATATCTAATTAGTGCTGCTTCACAAAAGAATTTTGTGTGTGCGCGTACATGTAGTTCTGAGATCGCTAAAAGCAATTTGCAAAAACGTATGCTTGAACGAGGGAGCTTGTCTATAATCGTGTCGATATAGCGGGCGCACTGCGTGAAAAGAATACGCGACATACAAGATCGATCAAACGCATTCGTCTTTGGCAAAGACTACCGGTAGCACTATGAACCAGAAATGTCTGAAACACTTTTGTTAGTGTCAAAATGTCTAAAACGTGAACAATAGACTTACGTTTCAGACATTTCAAATGTCTGAAACGAGAAAGCTTCCTAATTACAAATTTAATTTCAGGCATTTTCAAACCTCAAAATGTCTGAAATCAGGGTGAGTACTATTTTGCTTAATACTTTTGTATGTACATACAGCTTTGATAAATAATGAAAGATTAAAAAAAAAAATTGTATTTTTACAATCTTTTGAAAATGTAACATTTAATTATCTATACATGTACATATTCAAATATGTGGAGGAAAAAATAAAATGAACAAATGTTGGCGATTTCAATGCATTTTCATTTTCAAGGTTTAGAAAACAATCTAGCCTGCAAAAGTTCAACAAGTTCCAAAGGTTCTCTTTAAAATTTGTCATGTCAACTTTTGCGTGGAATTGACCCTATGTAAAAACCATAGCAAAATATCAGTACTTGAACTGTACCTCTCTGCTTGTTTCTGCTAAACTTTCTGATCAATGTCTTTCCCTGGCGCACATCAACAACACCAGCCAGCACCTGACCAAGTCCTTCTGGTCCACTGAAATCTAAAACGTGAGACAACTCAGTGCAGCACCAGTCATTTAGCACTTGAGGGTGTTTATGTCTCATAGCTTCCACATAGTAGAGCGGGTTGCAAAGGTATTCTGCAGACATGATGGGCCAAGTAAAACTCAAAAACCTGGTAAAATCAAAGAAAACGTGGATCAAAACTAGTTAATTTTGAAAAAGGAAATAGAGGGAAGAGCCATTAAACTAGAATAAACTGTTTCCAAAGATCCGTAAAAAGTATACATGTAGCTGATTAATATGTACACGTTTGTTTTTCCGGCTATTTTATAGGGGCGCTATGTCTTAAAATTAGTGGTGGGAGAAATCAAATTTTACAAATTTTTTTCAAACAAATTTTGCTGTATGTTTTCATGCATCTCACAATCATGCTACCAAAAAGTGGTGAGTGATCATGCTGCATGAAATGCCCTTTTAATGACTGGCCATAGTTTGCAGGATTCAATTTCAGTGACCACTGCATCTTTACAAAAATTTAATCGTGCGCGTCCAAAAAGACGTAAACACTGATGAGTTCATGCAAAATGAATACCATTTTTCAAACTGATGCCGACTTTCCCCCATGATGCACTGCGGGTATAGCAGGATTTGCGCCTCCAACGGCAGCTTCTAGGTAATGTGAATCGCTCGAATTAAAACCAAATATTAACAAATTCGGTTTTAAATCACAGCACTACCTGAATTCCCCTCCAATTTCATTTTTTTGATTGTTTACTTACAAATTCTATTTTAAACATGGTTGAAAGGAAAACAACCTGATTATATCTTACTGTTCCCAAGAAAAGACCCCCAAAAAACAATTACAGATCAAATTCGTATAAAAGCAATATTCAGCTTTTTTTATTGATGTCCTGTGATAAAAACCTAAAAATCTAACCAGTTCGCGCCGGATGACGTAAAAATACGCAAAAATTTCCCAAATTCAAAACGGATGACGCATAAACACACTACAAGTTCAAGTTCGGAAATGTATGTCAGCAGCGAGCAAGGCCGGAAATGCGTGGGTGTGCTTCCCGGCACTATCAGCCTGACCCCGCTTCGGATCGAATTTCGTTAAAAATAATCCCGCCCGTGGGCTCGGCGATGTTAAAATAATCCCGGCACGAACTGGTTAACTGACCTTAGTTTATCTTTGACATGTGAAGAAGCCAGTAGATTCTTTTTAAAGGTAATTTTGCCAAGTACATAATATGTATTTTTCGTGATTTTTGGCGACCTCAGATGAATGATGAATGACCCAGAACTTTGGAAAAAGAAGCTGGGACATAGAGAGGGATGTCCAAAAAAAAACATGCCCCATTAGCCGGAACAATAGCAGAGACTTGGCCAAGCCCGAGGTTGTACAATTTGTTGCCCCGCCTTACTGGGACAATAGCGAGGACTTTGCCATAGTTGTACAATTTGTTACCCTGCTCTACTGAGATATTAGCGAGGACTCAAGATCATGTAGTGGCTCTAACAAATGCTCTGCATTTCGAGGCTGGGATCTTGCCCCACATGCCAGTGCCAGGGTATAAACAGGGATGTACAAAATACAAGTGCCACACCCGGCCAGGTGGTAGTGGGGACATTCTTGTAAACATTAAGGATGTACCTTACAATACATGTACTAACTTTATAGCAAACTATCAGCTTCCTTCATCATAGACCATGGGACGAAATCACAAAATCATTTTAGAAAGTCATTTTCGTGATATGACGAGTCTTTTTCGTCATAAATTCAAAACACATGTACACGCGGTACCGGCCCCTAATGCAGGATGTACCACCGCCCCGCGCCCGCCGACGTGTGTTGGGCTAGGCTAGCTGTAAACTTCTATATTGTTTTGTAAATTATACAGTTTTTCTTGAAATGTATAAAACTAATGTAGATGGTAGTTTGAGCACGGCCGATAGTAGTTTGGGCATGGTTTGGGGAGTCCTTTTTGACTCCTTTTCCTTTTTATTGTTTGTCGCCCTCCAATGATATCATATAATAATATTACCACCAATGAATCCGTATTTCATAGAAAAAAATGCATGCTGCGCGCGTCGGTCAGCATAAATTTTAAGAGGTTTCTACATGTAGAAATCCTTAAAATTCATGCTGAGCGACGCGCGCAGCATGCATGCGGGCCGGCTGGGCGCGCGCGAAGTGGCGAAATGGCGATGGGGCGAAGTGACCGACAACCATACTAGTACTACTAATACTATCGCCAGATATTCATCATGTCCAAATGAAATGTTAAAAAAGCAATAATTAGTTTTTGTTTTTTTAATTTGCCTTTGGACATGATCTATTGGCAGTTAAGAGCTGGATTTTCTGTTCCGCACAGCGTGAGTTCGAGTCCCGGTGTCGACACGCGTGTCCTTAAAGGTAGTATACACCATTTGCAGAAATCGAAAATATTTACTACCAAATTATTAAGAAATATCTTACTCACTTGAAAGAAGATAATAATTCTATGCATCCAGCAAAATGATTGTGCTAGATATCCTGTAATTATTCCGAAAAATAAAATTTGATACCACAAAATTCGCGATCGCCGTCCAAAACAAAGATAACATAAGAATAACTGCCCAATGCCGGTTGAAAACAAACGCTGTTTTTCGTGCTTTTCTCGGCATCCATGATTGTAAAACTTCGGACAGGTCATACATGTACCTTTAAAGGTAGTATACACCATTTGTAATTGCTTGAATTATCATGAATGGGTAGATTTAGGGGGTTGTATTTCATAGTAAATATCATTAAACTGACCTGTCCGAAGTTTTACAATCATGGATGCCGAGAAAAGTTAGAAAACAGCATTTGTTTTCAACCGGCATTGGGCAGTTATTCTTATGTTATCTTTGTTTTGTTTTTTTTTATTTTATTTTTCGGAATAATTACAGGATATTCAGCGCCATCATTTTGCTGGATGCCTAGAATCATTATTTACTTTCAATTGAGTAAGAATTTTCTTAATAATTCGGTAATAAATATTTTTGATATCTGCAAATGGTGTATACTACCTTTAACTCGGACTACATGTAGAACTCACATGATCATGATGATAACATCAACATCATGATTTGATAGGTAATGTAAACAGAAATGAGTCAACTCGTACCCCAAATTTTACACCCAAGTCAAGTCGTACCCGAGTCAAGTCGTACCCGAGTCAAGTCGTACCCGAGTCAAGTCGTACCCGAGTCAAGTCGTACCCGAGTCAAGTCGTACCCGAGTCAAGTCGTACCCGAGTCAAGTCGTACCCGAGTCAAGTCGTACCCGAGTCAAGCCGTACCCGAGTCAAGCCGTACCCGAGTCAAGCCGTACCCGAGTCAACTCGTACCCGAGTCAACTCGTACCCGAGTCAACTCGTACCTTCGTGCATATACGACAGTACCCGCGCGGTGCGCGCGTAAAGATTTTCTTTTTATACCAGCCCTAATGATTTTTGCCTTTTATACCGGTCAGTTAAAGGTAGTATTGGTAATTGCTTGAATTATCATGAATTGGTGGGTTTAGGGAGTTATATTTCATAGTAAATATCGTTTAACTGATGAGCTGTCCGAAGTTTTACAATCATGGTTGCTGAGAAAAGCAAGAAAAACGACTTTCGTTTTCAACCGGAAATCGGGCAGTTTTTCTTATGTTGTTTTTGTTTTTTCGCGATCGCCATCCGGCGATAATGAATTTTGGTTTATACAATTCAATTTTTCGGAACAATTACAGGAGATCTAGGGCAATCGTTTTGCTGGATGCCTACAATCATTATTTACTTTCAAATAAGTAAGATATTTCTAATAATAATTCGGTAGTAAATTTTTTCGATATCTGCAAATGGTGTATCCTACCTTTAAACGATAAGATACAACCCCCAAATCTACCCATTCATGATAATTCAAGCAATTACCAATGGTGTATCCTGGCTTTAAAGAAGTTCGCAAAGTCACCAGTTAACAGTACTAGCGATAGGTATCCAGTGAAAAAGAAAAAGAAACATACATCATTTTATTTATTTTGAGAAAATATTACTCAGTCTCACTCTCACTCAGTCTCAGGTAACACATGGGTCAAAAGATGAAGGGACGGGTAAAAAGATGAAGGAAATTCAATTAACGGGAGGGGAGTACGACTTGACTCGGGTACGAGTTGACCAGGGTACGAGTTGATTCGGGTACGAGTTGACCCAAAGTCCTACATTGGTGGCAAGGACTAGTTGTACGACTTGCCACCAATGTACCCGGACCCGTACCCGTGAACGTTAATACTCGTTAGCCTTATTTCTCCATGGTTAGCCTAATAACGGGTAGGCCATGTTGTTAGGCTATTATAACGTTAACTCGCTTAACGAGAATGCAACTGTGCTTTCAGAAGAAGGCCTATGCCTATGGAAGAAGGAATTACCTGTCAAGTCATGATGTCTTGAAAACATCGGTGGGATATGATGTGACGTGCGCGCGCGTATGCTACTGCTACAGCGGTGTCATGTGAAAATCAGACTCTTTTCAAAATCGGACCCTTTTTTCTCTATTGGTTAAACCCTCTCACGTGACAGGTCACGCTCCTAATTGCATGCGCAATATAAATGTACATGTATGATTTCGTGGTCTGCATCTGAAATTCAAGCTATCTGCGTGAATTAATTTCAGACTCCATATAATATGGAATCTGTCACGATAGAGGGTTTAACTAATAATAGAAAAAGGGGTCCGATTTTTATAGGAGTCTGATTTTCATATAACACCAGCCCTCCAGACTTGAATTTTTACTACTACGATGATTGGTCAGAGTTTGTGCAATCTTGCATTATGATTGGGCAGTTTTTAGAATTGGAGCAGAAGCGCGCAGAACAAAGTGAAAAACTTGATAAGATTCTCGGTGTAGGCAACAGAACACAGCGCGCCGCCCTGGTCAAAGTGGGCAGATTAGATGCTATGGCTGCAAACAGCTAGGCCATATCCGTAGGAATTGTCCCCAAAATACCACCCTCAACGCCCCATCAAACTCCAACCCCCCACAGCATTGAGTCAAGCCGTGGGTGGGGAAGTATATGTGACTCAACAGATTATAGGGCAGAAGCCATCTTATTTAGAGAAAGCCACAGGGAAGTGTCCACAGGCTGTGGTAGAGCTGGAAGGGGTCAAGACCCGTTGTTTGTTGGATTCAGGAGCAGAAGTTTCCACGTCAAGTTAACTGAGGAATTCTTCAGGCAAAACTTTCAGTGCGACAAAACAGGTTTGGTGGACACTACTCCGTGGTTGAATATAACTGCTTCCAATGGTCAAGGCATACCAAATAGGAATAAAGGAAAACACAATATCGATCCGCGATCTTTATGTGGTTCACGACTATGTGTATGGGTGGGTTTGTTTTTGAATGAAATAGGGGACGTATAACAATAGAGGACAATAGGGTCCCCTATTTCGCCAAGGTCCCCGATTCCGACTCGTGTGCAAATCCTATGGAGATCATCCGAAAACGTTAGTGAAATAAACAAAAGAGGCCGGGATAACGGTCGGACAATGCCCCGTCCCCGATTGAAGGCGTTTACACACTTGTGTGTGTGTGTATGGAACGCCAAAGAGGCATAAACCCCGTTCAACGCATCGATTGGTCTTTTGCATCGACCGATCGGTCTTTTACATCGACCGATCGGTCTTGTACATCGATCGATCGTTTTTGTACATCGACCGATCGGTCTTTCTACCGATCGGTCTTTTACATCGACCGATCGGTCTTTTACATCGACCGATCGGTCTTTTACATCGACCGATCGGTCTTTTACATCGATCGATCGGTCTTTTACATCGACCGATCGGTCTTTTACATCGATCGATCGGTCTTTTACATCGACCGATCGGTCTTTCTACCGATCAGTCTTTTACATCGACCGATCGGTCTTTTACATCGAGCGATCGGTCTTTCTTTCTACCGATCGGTCTTTTACATCGACCGATCGGTCGTTGCCATCGACCGATCGATGAAAAAAGACCGATGAAAAGTACACCGCGCCAAAGAGGCATAAATCCGACCAACCTTGTTGACGTACGTGTACATGTACACAATCTAGTTGAGCCAATCATACGTTAGATGCATATTCACAATGCATATTCACAATGTATACATTGTACTGCACGTGGTGCAGTACAATGTATACAGTGCACCACGTGCGTAGTCTTCGTATACCATAACACATGTACATGTACATGTACGTAAACATACGGATTACGTGCTTGTGTCGCGAGGAAGTAGAAAGAAATCACATGTCCGGTTACATTTCTCTCTTTACGAACTTGCCGTACCGCCTTGTCTACTAGTACTTGGGTAAGTTACCACATGATGGTACATGTAGGCCTAGATAGTAGATGAAAGTGTCATCTTATTTTTTTGTGTATTTTGATTGATATTAGTATTACTATCATGAAGTTAACAAAATCATCCTGCCTGACATTACAGCCAAGCCTAATTAGCATGCATATGTCCTCCATTTAGATCAGGTAGAAAAGTTTGGGAAAACAAATAATTATATTCCTATAATATGGCTTTCAACTAATTGTTTACGTGCTTCATCTTGAAGATTTTTGTTACAAACAGTGGTACTCAAACATGCCCCCCCCCCCCCCCCCCCCTGTAATGTCAGGCAGGATGATTTTGTTTAACTTCATGATAGTAATACTAATATCAATCAAAATACTCGAAAAAATAAGATGACACTTTCATCTACTATCTAGGCCTACATGTATCATCATGTGGTAACTTACCCAAGTACTAGTAGACAAGGCGGTACGGCAAGTTCGTAAAGAGAGAAATGTAACCGGACATGTGATTTCTTTCTACTTCCTTGCGACACAAGCACGTAATCCGTATGTTTACGTACATGTACATGTACATGTGTTATGGTATACGAAGACTACGCACGTGGTGCAGTGTATACATTGTACTGCACCACATGCAGTACAATGTATGCATTGTGAATATGCATTGTGAATATGCATCTAACGTATGATTGGCTCAACTAGATTGTGTACATGTACACGTACGTCAACAAGGTTGGTCGGATTTATGCCTCTTTGGCGCGGTGTACTTTTCATCGGTCTTTTTTCATCGGTCTTTTTTCATCGATCGGTCGATGGCAACGACCGATCGGTCGATGTAAAAGACCGATCGGTAGAAAGAAAGACCGATCGGTCGATGTAAAAGACCGATCGATCGATGTAAAAGACCGATCGGTCGATGTAAAAGACCGATCGGTAGAAAGACCGATCGGTCGATGTAAAAGACCGATCGGTCGATGTAAAAGACCGATCGGTCGATGTAAAAGACCGATCGGTCGATGTAAAAGACCGATCGGTAGAAAGACCGATCGGTCGATGTAAAAAAACGATCGATCGATGTACAAGACCGATCGGTCGATGTACAAGACCGATCGGTCGATGTAAAAGACCGATCGGTCGATGCAAAAGACCGATCGATGCGTTGAACGGGGTTTATGCCTCTTTGGCGTTCCATAAAGCACGGCTATGCAATGAACAATTTTGGAGGCGGCGAGCTGGTTCGCCACAAAAACACGGCCTAATTTGAATGATATTAGAGCAGAGATGTTTCCAGGACGAGAGGGTTTTACCAAGTTTCTCTTTGCAATTTGTCCAGTTTTGCCGAGTGTAGATATCGTTATTGCCCAAGTAAACTCCAAGTGGCTTGTCGATTTGTCCGGTCCAAGACTCGGCTCACAAACCCTTAGATTGTTGATAGTTGAGGCTAGCAGCAGCTGGATCTACTAAATAAATCATAAACGTTACGAATAGCGCCAAAGGCGGAATCCTGACTGACACAAACTGTAACCGTCTGCATAGACCGAAACCGAGCAACGGCGTGGGGTATTAGGAATGATAAGGCTTTTAACAAAGAGATCTCTCCGCATAGAATTAGGCAACGGATCGATGGCAATGGAGTAGGGCAAGCCCGAAAGCAAGCAGCCCTGTCGAATACTACCCTTTTCAAAGGGAAAAGCAGCGCTAAGAGACCCGCAAACTTTGAAGTGGCTCTCGGCACCTTCGTAAGGTAAGACCAAAAAAATGTCTACAAATCCCATTTCAGATGATCGTTTTCGGATGATCGCCATAGGATTTGTACACGAGTTGAGATTGTGGACGTTTTGTCAATCGTGGACCCATTGTTTGCCTCCCAATTCTTATGTCCGACGACCACGATTGCCGGTCAATACAAACGCTCGGAGCTCGTATAGAAACACCCCCTAAACCAATCAACCATGTCTACAATCCTCCCCTTATTCACCGGCTCTTTACCCGTGGTTTGGCCGGGTACGCGGCTTTCTCAACTCGACTCCTTGCAGGCGGAATTGGAGTCGATGGGGATCTTGTCAACATTCACACCGGCTCTCAGCTAAAGATCTCCACCTCTCCTCAACAAGTTTCCGTGCTTCTTCTAGTAGTATTCTGCGACAGAAACTCTATAGCCTTCACCGCACCATCTCGGCCAACTTTACTACCCTTTTGGCACAAAAGGCTTTCTACAGAATCCAGCAGCTCTTCACACCATCTCTTCTCGTCCAACCTCACCTGGCCAAGTCCTCTTCAAAATACGTCCTCCGGCGCGAACAGGTTGAGGCACGTTCTAGTGATAACTTGTATTTAAATATAGTGTTTAGAGTTTTTTGTTCATCACACTCAGATAAAAGGATGCATCACAAGACCGCCAAACTAAAATTAATGGAGCATTTTGTGGGTCTATGTACACGGTGCAAATACCGGTACATCTTTGCGATGAAGATCAGCTGATTGATAAGTACACAGGCTCAGTGCATGAATACTTCAGCACTATGGTATTTTAGGAGAATTATTTTAGTACACAACAAACAAACTGAATACCTTTCTTTTTAAAATTAAAACTAAAAATATTATTCCTGTTCAATGGTAAACATACAGTATACAAATACATACAACAAATGAATTAACATAAATGTAGAAACATCTCTATCATTGTCTCGCATGTCTAACAAAAACATGTACATGTAATGAGGAACTCAGTTTGGTTGCAAGCAAACACATAAGGAAAAGTGTCTTTTGCCAAGAAATGGTAACATTGCAACCAGGAATAGACCTACATGTATATTTCTGAATTGACAAGTATATTTGTAGTTGTAACTTACTGTACAAGAACAAATATTGAATTATGTGGCAGTGCAAGCCTTGATAAAAGTGCAGGCTTTATTGCCAGAGACCGAGCATGCAGAGTGCTAGCACAACATTGCACGAGTTCATTTATAACACATGTTGCGTGCGGGTTCGTATAGTCTTGCTCCAAAACTGAGTTTTTAATTTGTTCCGGGGTGCGCCGTTCGTCTATATGCAGTTCATCCATCATCAATACTCCGAAATCTGGCTTATTGAGGGCGACCTCAATTTGTTTTCGAACTCAGTCTTGACGTAACGCTCGAAAAGGCCCGTGAAATTAAGAAGACATTCCAAGCATACCTCAAATAGCTGCTCGCCCCCGCGCTAATTTGTTTTTATTTAATGTACCGATAGTGTACGATACACGCTGTGTTTCCCACAAATTGAACGTTTCTTACACATCTGCAAAGGGCAAACACTGCACCCATGGTACTAACTTAAGTTTCGAGAGGGTCACTTTAATTTGTTACTCTCGTTCTACACAAGAACAACACAAAAACGACCAGCTAGTGCTCTTTCCGAAGATGTATCATGGTGCCATGGCAACCGGAAAGTGTTCGGCTTTTGCGGACGTGTAAGGAACCACATTTGTGCAATGGTAAGTGCCGTGTGCAATTTATGGGAAACACACAGCGTGTATCGTACACTACAATGAAAACGAATTTTTTTTCCCCAAACGCGATTGCCAAATTTCATGAATTATTCAGTAGTTTGGATGAGAAGTTATGTTTATTCATCGGAATAAAACATGACGTCACAGCATTGTTGTTATTAGTTAACTAGTTACAATAAATCACTTTAAAGAACAGCTGTTGTCGAGCTGCTATACGTAGTGTAGTGGATAGTGGGATGGGCTATGGATCAAAGATCCCTGGTTCGAATCCTGCTGTAGTAGGTCACTAGTCAAATTGATATCTTTAGAGTATTTTTAATTTAAGGGGAAAAGGAGACCTAGAACCTAAGTGTTGTACAGCGATCAACGCAACTACTGAATAATTCATGAAATTTGGCAATCACGTTTGGGAGAAGACAAAAAAATCGCCAGCGGGCATGCGGGGACGAGTAGCTATTTGAGCTATGCTTAGAATTCCACGGGTCTTTTCAAGCGTTGCGTCAAGACCGAGTTCGGAAACAAATCGCGTGACAGTCAAGGGCGCCCTCAATAAGCCCGTTTTTCGGAGTATTAATGAATTGCATTGACGGCCGGACGGCGCGACCCGGAACAAATGAAAAAATCAGTCTTGGAGAAAGACTAGTTCGCACATTGTATAACAGCTTAGTCGTGGTACATTCATTTGTTTACAGACAAATTAATGTTAATATTAAAAATGATGAATACCATATTACATGCATGTGCCAATTAAGCCAATTAAGAACATTTGTGGACGATGGTTTTTAAAACATTCAAGCCCGGCAATGGCATTGTTCCAATAAGTCATTGTACAGTGTTACCATTTCTAACATTCATATTCTTCCCAGTGCTCACTGATTTCACATTATCAATGGAGAGTCCATATAGGCACAGAACCATTTCTATAAAGTATCCATTTTTAAAAGCTACAGATTCACACAGTTTTGTTTTAGAAATGGATGTTTTATGGATGTTGCAAAAGAAATTGCATCTTATAGGTAATGGTTCAATTGCAAAAATAATTTTAAAAAATCTTTAAAACAAACAATAACCAACTATTATGTTATACAACATGTATGTCTAAACGTTGAGTACAATACTCCATTTATGTACAGAATAAGAGATACCTAAATTGACCTTGGCGATTGTTTTTTATTATATCACAAATAATACACTGTGCAAACAAAGATCAAGTACATGTAATTACACATGCTTATAACATAATAGCCAAGGCTTAAAATGTTTTAATGGCGAGGACAATAATTAAGAAGAAGAACATACCTAAACTTACATTGGCGATTTGTTTGATTTTTTTTCATTTGCACTCGCATGCAGAAAAAATAAAAAAGTACAAGTCTGCGATATTAACCTTATACTTTATAGTATTGTGTTAGCAGTACAACGAATGTTTGGTCGTACAAATGGAGTTCCACTTTAATACCAGTCAAACTTGTTAATCTAAAAAAAAAAAAATATATTGTCACCTTATGGTTGTGGTTTTGTCTGGTGTTTTAGGACTTGGTCGATTGGTTATGCTGAAGCAATGTCATTCTTTGGACCAAATGAATATCAATGATTAAAAGTGTGACACCAGTCCAGGAGATTATGGATTTTGCTGCATTTTATGATTTTGGGTTTTTCAAAACAGTTGAATTATTTCTACATGTACAATGTATGTATTCATAAGCTTTTAAGTTATAACGTACTAGCTTAATAATAGTATAACCCTTACTTTTATACTACATGACAGTCTCAAAAGAACTTAAATAGTTTTGCTTTTAAAATTAATGGCATACAATGCAAGAGAGCAAGGGTAAATGACTGTAGACACACCACAACATGTTGTTGTACAAACCCCTTTAATATACTAACATGTTATATTTTGATTACCATTTCGTTATACCCTGTATATACTGCAATCAAGTGATGAATATATAAATACTGTTCATGCAAGATGAGTTATAAAAAAGCAACCACAGAATACGGATATATTTCTAGTGTTTGTTTAAAATGATTTTCTTTTTAGTTATAAATTTTGCTAATTCAATTTTTGCATCAGGTGCCTGAATAAAATCATTTCTAACAACAAACTTGTTTGTATCTCGAGAGCATTCGGCATAATTGTGACTTTTCTATCCTCAATGTACACAGTCTTACCTGTAAATGTAAAATATATGCATTTAAATGACCAAAACTCAAGGACAGCTCAAACCTGACTTGTACACGTGTGTGATTCGACCCTCGACTTAATTCTCTATCATACGCAGCTGCGTATAATAATAAAAATGCAAACTAATTTGGCTTTACACAGTAAGATTAGTAAGTGAACTATTTAAATGGTAGCAAAACAATACATGTACGTACCTTTGGGACAAAGACGAGGACCAAAATGTAATTTTCAAGGTTTTGGCAATTCAAAAGACTTTATCCCATTGTTTTAGGCTATTTCACAGACTACATTTGTACATTGAAGTGTTTGAAGACACTGTGAAACTTAGGTGGACTGGTGCCCCGCTCTCCCTATAAATATGGGGAACAATAGTTAGCTCTCATGTAATGCCTCTAATTGGACAACTTCTGCGCACTCTTGCCATAGCCAGTACCCAAAAATCATCATCATGTCTCCAAGAAAGCAGCTTTTCAAGCATTTCAACTGCATACATGTACCTGTACTGAACTGCATACTGAAACGCAGTTTCAAGCTCTCCTTGTTGATTGTTGCAAAAACACTTGAGAATTGTATTCATACATTTATTCCAGATCTATTACCTGCTATTACCTATATATAGTCTGTTTCTGTTCTCTACATTTCAAGTCCGAAAGACAATATAAAGGGAATGGGAACCAGTCTAAAATGCAAGTACATGTAGCTTAATGCACATTTTCATTTACTTGCAATTAAATCCAAATGTATGCCTTTGCCAGGATAGATTAACACTTTTAAATCAGCACTGGATTACAATGACACTTTTTTAACTATTTATCTCTAACCAGTTCGCACCAGAGGACGTATATAAATGCACAGTTTTCCCCAGATTCAAGACGGACGACGCATAAACACGTCACGAGCAAGGCCAGAAATGTTTGTAAACAGCGAGCAAGGCCAGAAATGCGTGGGTGTGCTTCCCGGTACCATCGGCCTGAAGCCGCCTCGGATCGAGTTTTGTTAAAAATAATTTTGTGCCTCGGCTTGGTGATGTTAAAATAATCCCGGCGCGAACTGGTTAAGCAAACCTAACATAGTTAAAAATGAAACAAGCTATACACAACGTTTTTAATAGTTGTCCTATTTATGTGCAATAGAAATAGCGTGCACATCTTAGAATATGGCTATACGGTATTATATACTTGACATATAGATCCTTGTCATTTGATTCACGTGACATTCATCATTACTCCTATTCATGCCGCAGCTCAAAAAGTCCCATTCGCCCATGGTGAATAGGATTTACTATTTAACAGTTAAGATCATCCTCATTCCCACGGCTGTTTAACAGTCGGCCCTCACCCTAAAACCTGGGGAAGAAGGTTGTGGCCCGAATAGTGCTGCTCACACAGAATCATGGTGGCCAGCGACGTCAACAGATGAGTCAACATTTACGGATCTGTATTGTCATTTATATAAAACAAACATTGAGTAGTTTTAAATTGTAAATGGGAGGAATATTATCGAGAGGTAAAATCTGTACTTTTTTTTATTTTACTCGGCTTCGCCTCGTGAAATAAAAAAGTTCAAATTTTACCTCGCAATATTATTCCTCCCATTCCACTCTGAGCCACTCAATATTTGTATACCATTTCATATGCTAGTATCACAGTTATTGCCATGAGTTAACCAGGATCGATGATTTAAAGTTTGCTTGGCGATATCACTGTTGAACACAACTTATTATTTGGTCATACCGGTACATGTACATGTAGGTTTGAAGCCTCATTCAACACAATACCGGTATGTAAACATAAAACAAACATCTTTGTGGGTGTCTACCTTACTGGTACATGTAAATGTACATGCAAAAAAGGTTGGAAATTATATTCCAAATTAAAGGAATATACAACAATTTTCAGAAATAGGGATTTTTGTTTGGGGGGGGGGGGGGGGGGGGGGGAGTTGAATCGTACAACAAAATTTGGTTATACTGACATGATTAAAAGGTTTTTGTTCGGAGATGCTAAAATAAAACAAGACAAATAATTCTGTTCTTGTAGTCTGGTTCCCTGATCCCACTTAAGATGAAACAGAGCAATATATACTGTACGGTCCTGTAATGGTACTGTACGGTCACTGTCGGGGAATTAGTCTAGGTTGCTTTGTACCTATTCATATCGATTGCTAACAAAATGCGGACTAACTAAATATGGTAAATTGGGGGGAGTATTTGAAAGAAGCCAGATTTTCCAATGCTAATCGGCCGACCAGTTTTTTTATAAAAATACCACTTTTCTTTTAAATGACGGCACACTACCGGTAGGTGCCATTAATGTACAGAATGCTTTAGACTGTCATTCACCAACAGCCCAGTAAGGCATTTTATAATAATTTTGTAGTTTTGTTTTTTGTTTTTGATCTTTGCAAATGTTGTATATTCCCTTTGAAATGGGCGTGTCATGCTTTTTCAAAATTTTGATTCTTTTTTCTTCCCAAATTTTGAAGGAATATAATGTACTCTAACAAATAAATTTGCTTGTTTGCATTGGCAGGCCTTTATACAATTTTAAAAAAGTTGTTTTGGGGGTCATTCATCAACTGCGCACTAAGTTTTAAGCGAAAGGTCAGAAATAATCATATAGTGTGTAATCAGTCTCTTTATGCTAATTTAGGTCATTGCCATTGCTAAGGGAGTCGCACAGCTGCACATAGTACATGTACACCCATCCACACATCAATATACATTGTAGTGTTACATGTACGCCTATACCGGTACTCACAGCATTGTAAATCCCTCCAATCGTGGACCCTCTTGTCATTTTTGTTTGTATTTTAACTTTTTGGGAAGATATGTTTTGGACACGAATCTTAACGGCAAGTTTGTCAATAGACCTATAGGCCTCGCGCATAAAGGGTCACGATTGAACTTCCAGGCACATCGGAGGCGCCAGCTATCGGACTCTTATTTGTGGTTAATTTTGTTTCTGTAATACTTTGTTTTTATGAAGATCTAAAACGGCCAAAAATATGGATGATAAATTCGAAATTTATTTTAACAATATATGAAGACATGCATGGCTGTCTAATTCTAAATCATTGAAAAAAAGTACATAGGAACGAACGTTTGACATTAGAGTACAGGTTGCAACGTAATTGGCTCATTGCTGGGAAGAGAAAGCCTTGCCCCAAAAAACCCTGTACTGCATGCCACGACGAAAAACTGCCTAATACTGCATGTGTTCTACGCTTTAGAAACTCTAGCGCAGGAATAAGATAGTGGAATGACGTGCGTGCAAGGCTTTTTCGTATCCCCTTTTCACTAATTTGAAATTTAAAAAACCCACATATTTTGTAAAAGTTTTTATCTACCGGTACTTTTCAGTAAAAAGAACAACGTCAAAACCAATTATTTCAAGAAAACTACGTGCTTAACAAGTTGAAGATCCTATTAGATGTGCCCGAAAGTTCGGTTTATCGTAAAGTCTCGTACATACGTTACGTTATCGAGGTCAACTTAATATGCTCTATAGTGGACTATTTTTCCCTCAATTGTTAAACGTTCACTATTTGCCAATGCAAAGAATTATACGTACGATCTCTTTTAAAAGTTCATAAAAAAATACAATGCTAGAAAATTATTAATTTAAAAACAAAATCCATTTTTCCCGGGTACCACACCCAAAAGGAAACAGACACACCAGCTTTAAGTACAATTATTATCAGGTTAGAAAGCAAATTAGAGATTTACCCAGTGACCACATAGCATTTGTCATGCATTCATAAGCTATGGCTGTAATGTTGATGTTTCAAACATTGTATTAAGTGCACGAACTTCTGCGGATAGAGTAGTTGCTGCCTCAGTAGCCTGTCTAACAGCATCTCGGTACATTCCCTTCTTCTTACGATTATAGCGGTCGGTGAAGAATGGAAGAAATGGGTACAACTCAGTCAGAGGCATATGTGATATTGTTGTTGAAGCAAACCATGTAATTTGTGCCAACTGACTAATCAACGTACCATCTTCATGTCTACTTACAACTATCTCAACAATACGACCTGGCCACCATGGAAATCCTATTATCTTGCCCCATACTATGTCACCAATACACATTTCTCGGCCATCTTGTAAGCGACTTTTGGTCACATTTTTCTTATGTGCCTGCACTTTCAAGAATGGTACACGGTCATTTGCAGGTAAGACAGAGATGATGGGGCTTTCTTCAGTTTCCATACACACATCTATAATGCCCTTGACACTGGAGCCAACAACCATATGATCTGAGTCACTTTTGTCTTTACTGTGATTGTGGTATTCCCTTGATGTGTTGCATGCACGTGTATTGTCTGTGCCAAGCACATTATCCTCTTCTTGCTTGTTACTGCTTGTTGCATTGGATTCCCTGTGCTGTTTTGGAGTTGTCCCCGACACACATTGGAGACTACATGTACCTGTTGTCCTGTTTCCTGAAGGTGCCATGTCTTGGAGTTGATCCTTGAGCTGCATTGAATCAGTCTTGACATCTCCACAATGATTAGGTGTTGTACTGTAGTAGGTACCTTCTGATTTAACTATACGAATTCTTCGATGCTCCTCATGATATGATCTAGAGTCACTGCTTTGAAGAAATCCATTAAGCACTGGTTTGACTGCTTTGTTCGACTTTCTCTTTGGTGGAGTTTTAGCTTTCTTCAATATTTTCTGTGACTTTAGTTGTTCGCTCTGTTTCAGTTTACCATTTTGGTTGGATTCAGTACTGTTTCTGTAGATATCAGAATGTGTTTTGGCTGGTATCCTTACCACATGACCCTTACCCTGTGGATTTGCATATGATATCTTTATCACTGGGCTTGTTTTTTGTACTCCAGTCACATCTGTGCTACTTGTTTTTGACTTTTTGTTTCCCAAGTATTTAGCAGCAGCATCTTCCTTTTTACGTTTTCTCAACAATGGCAGCTTGTCCGTTTTTTCCCCTGTGGTTTGTGAACCAGATGCAGCAGCACTACACTGTGATCGGCATTTACTGCAGAGTGGACGTCTAGGTCTCAGGCGGATTGGTCGAGTACGTACACTGGTGTTAGACATCTTCTTTTCTTTGAAGTTGACAGGTTTATTCATGAGCATCGGTCTTGGAGAGGGAAGTGGCATATCTTGAAAATATGACTGTCTGTAACTGAGCGCTGAATGTTCAACCTTGCCAACTCCTTCCCCAGACTCATTTTCCTGTGGCATAACAACTACTGTTGTGGCTCTTTCTGATTGGGATAACTCATCAAAGTTATTCTTCAAACGCTCACAGAGTGGAACAGGACTACTGATGCCAAGAGGACATCTTCTGTTAGTAAAAAAAGAAAGACAAATAATTACCGGTATGTCAAGTAAAACAATGGCATCCTCACGAAACCCACACAAATGTGATTAAGTTACAAGGAAGCATGCAGATGGAAATGGATAGGAAATGTGCTTGACAGTACATGTACATGTAGTAAAAAAATAAAGACAAATAATTAAAGATTTATGACCGTATCGGTATGTCAAGTAAAACAATGGCATCCTCACAAAAGCCACACAAAAAGTGAATAAGTTGCAAGAAAGCATGCAGATGGAAAAAGAAAAGATGTAGGTACCGGTACTGGTACATGTACAGTGTATGTAACTGTAAGTAATGTAAAGTATTAAAATGCCTATTAAAGTTACGAAATGTTTGTACATTTGTTCCGGTATTGTAATAAAGTTTCATTTACATGTAGCTCAACAGTTTCAAAGGGCATTGACAATGGCTTATTTCTTTTATCTGTGACCAGAACTGAACACTTTTGCTAATAATAATGGCACAGTGAACAGAACATCCATAATCATGACACAGACTAAAGATGCCATCGTATCGGATCACTGTAGGAATACATGTATTTCCTATAGTCGTACAGGAGAACGCCACTATAAATAATGAACACCTTGGGATCCACAGATTTTCAGCCGCCGGTCCATCAGGTGTTTTTTTTTAACACAAAGCACCAGAATATTGACTTTCGAAAAAAAAAAATAATAATAATAATAAAATCAAAAACGGCTAAATTAGCGTTCGATATACCTAGTGGATATATTGAGATATTTGTAACAATGTTTGGTATACACAATGTACTTGGACACAAAAATCTGGAGGAAAAGAAAAGTGGATTTTGTTAAAACTGTTGACTTTTTTTCAACATCAATGAATGTTCGGGTTTTTGTTCACAAAAATCTGGAGCCAAGGATGGTGTTCGGTATAGCGGTGTTCGGTATAGCGGCGTTCCATTGTACATGTACTTCTGATTACTGGACCTGATCAGTAATGTGTGTTGTAAGGTCATTCCGTTCCAAATCACCTAAATTTGTCACGATTCCGACCCCGATTTGATTGAAACATTTTCTAAACACATATACATGTAATACCTCTGCATGTGTCTACAGAGTATGCAAACAGTTTAGTGCCCAACTCAAAGTCGTTTTGGAGATACCGGTATGACCCCCTGCAAATTCCTATTTGGCCCACTTTTTCAATTCTCAGTTGCTCTGGTGATTTGTTTGCATTTTTGGCAGCCCATACATGTGTACAGGTACATGTACTAAAAAGTGCTACTCAGATTAAATGGCATCCCATCTCCAAAATGTTACTGTCAAAAGTACCATATCAGTGTTCCTCAGGGCTTAACATTTTAGCAAGACAGGCAGATGCAGTGGGCCCACAAACTACATTGTAAATATACAAATGTACAATGCATGTACATACCGGTATGTACATAGTTCTAGCCTCTATCTACATGTAGTTGTGGGGACAGTTTTGTTTTGTTTTGAAAAAAAAGACCGAGTAGTGGGGACATTTTCGAGTCCCCATAGCGCGTTGGGTGTTCAGTAAAAGTAGAACAAGGTAAAATTGTGTTAGAGTATAATAAAAGAAAATGTAGAAGAAGACAATTTAGGGTGATGTTAAAAAAAATTGAATTTTAGAGTGTTCTGAGTTTGAGATTAGAGAGATTTCCCTTAGCACACGAACCCTATGAATTGTCCCCATAACATAATGTACGAAAAGAACTGTAGCCCATGATATGACAATGGAGAGCTCTCCATGATATAGCCCCGGGATTACGTTTTGTTTAGGTCAATGGCAGACAACTTCTAGATTTTGAGCAATTTAGAGATAAACGTTGATCTTTTTTTATCTCGTTACGGCTGAGTGATTTGGGTGAGTTCCAAAACTGTGTTTGTGCATTTTATGCTAATGGTTACACATGAGAGAATCCTAGAGATGAGTTTGACCACTCCTGTCCTGAACACAACCCGTGCCTATAAAAAAGACACCAAAATGATGCCAAAAACACATGTATCCATGATGCCATGACTGTCACAACCTGAGAGAGACCGAGCCATTGGCATGCTCCAAGCCGGAAGGAATCGACGGGCAGTGGCCAGGTTGTTCGGGGTCCACCACTCGACTGTTGTGCGTCTTGATCAGCGCTACAACACTACTGGCACCTCCGTGGATCGTCCCCGAGCTGGCAGGCCGCGGGTCACAACCGCTGCACAAGACCGCGCCAACCAGCTGTCCCACCTCCGTGACAGGTTCCAGCCCGCTACACGCACTGCCGCTGAGACCATAGGGACACACCACAGGCCAATGAGTGTAAGAACCATTAGGAATCGTCTCCGGGCTGACGGAATCAGACCATATCGACCGTACGTGGGCTCAGTGCTGACACGCAGACATCGCCAGGCTCGGGTCCAGTGGTGCACACCGCCGCCGCTGGACATTACACCGCCGCTGGACATTGCAGAGATGGTCGCAGGTGGTTTTCAGTGACGAGGAGAGGTTCCAGTGCTTTAGGGCCGATGGCAGGGAGCGGGTGTACAGCAGACGCCACGAGCGGTACACCGACGCTTGTGTCCGCCAACCCCTAACCCTAACCCCTAACCCTATTTGTAGCGATTCAAACACATACATTTGATTTCACAAATTTCGGGCAAAACTATAACAAAAATCAGTGGTGCGTTTCTTTTTTCCTTGAGTGTACATTACATGTGCATAGGTACAATGTAGACGTGTACTTTCACTAGTTTGCAGCAATTAAAGTAACATCAATGTTAGATCATCAATTTTCTTTTTTTTCATGAATTTTGCTCTTTCGTAAATCCAATCACTTAAGAGTTGGCACACACCTGGACCACCACCCACATATGATCCACGAAGAAAATAATCACGATAACGTCATGGCCGGTCATGAGACGCTACATTAAAGGTCAGTTTTCAAGGTTTTATATGTTTACTTCATTTACTTCACTTGCATTATCAAATTTGAAGTGATGTTGTCATGTCGTCATCACGTCAGAGAATAAACAGGCGAAACAGCTAGTGTTTGTCCACAAAGACATTTCTAGTTTGATAGCTTGTTTCAGGGTTTTTTCAGGTGATACAAATGGTGATACAGTGAACTGGTGGAAGATTGAAATACTTTTTACCTACTATATTTTACCTAAATATTACCTACTCAGGAACGACTACAGAATTTTGCACGCAAGCGTTCAAATCCAAGCAAACTGGTCAATGATGATGCCTAACCCATCTTCTAAACATTGAAAAGCCTCCATCCCTTTGGTCTTTGCAGGGCAAACACTGAAACTGGAATCCCATGCATAACTGGGAGGTTGTGTCAGAAAAAAACCTGGCAGCTCAGTGCCACTAGTAGCACACTATGGGTTTGACCGGGCACCACCGCTGCAAAATGGTCCCGACTGTGTGCTGCAGTGCCGGTTACTACCCTGCGGTGCGCTAAGACAGACAGATTGATTAAGTCAACTCACTAGGGCGTGTGCAAAATCAGATTGATTTTGAAAGATTTAGAACTGTTGGGGTTAATGGCCCAGAACAGCTCCGTCAGCTACCCATACCGTACCGTCGGTTGGGGCCTGAGCGTAAACGTGATGGGCCAATTGATTTGTGTTTCTTTTTCTTTGGTTTAGCAACACAGACGTTCCCGTCAGGGAATCTGTTGAGTTATTGGGGGGGGAGGGGGGGGGTATAAAAAGTGTCGGCCCCAGGTTTTGCCGACATATGGACCGATTTCTTCCATCCTGCCCCAGTATGCACCAAGTCACATTTTTTTTTTACATTTCACTGTCCAAAATTGAATCCAACAAACAGAATATTTTGATAACGTTTATTTTGTAATATATGATTCAAGTTCTCATAACACATATACATGTACACCTACCGGTAATAAGTTTACCCCTAACACATGCAAGCCTATATGTAAGTGTAGTGCGTCGTTTTGCGCGTCTCATTGCAGCATGACTGACCAGTGGCACAGCGCAGCATGCAAGATGAGCGCCGCGTGGTGGGCACGCACACGAAACACATCGCTATGCGTGGCCGGCCAGCGACGCAACATGCATACAGGGCCGATGGCAAGGCGCACTTTGCATACACATGCACGGTGGTGGCGTGGCGCATCGTGCGTGGTCGAGTTGTCCTGCCGGTCAAGTTATCCTACAGGTCGTCTTGTCCCACAGTCGAGTTGCGCTGTCTATTAACGTTAACGTATCTTATCAATCTCAGACTTTTTTGGAAATTAAACAAAAACATTCTCAAATGGCATTTTTTGAGGGTAAAATCTGATGTTTTTTGTTGGCGGCAAAGACTTGGGATTTAGGGATCTGATTTAAGTGTGAGCGTGATAGGAACTATGCGGGCTCGCCAGATAATGTCCAGATGTTAAAAAAGCGATAAGTCGGGTCCTAGTACGCGCTATGTGCTTTGAAAATGTGTCCAGAAAATATAAATAATATATTTGTCATGCTTTGCGTACATGAAGCTGTATAGTAAAAGCATGTAACAAACGTGGCGCGCGTGAACCATTAGGCTCCCCCCATTATTGTTCCTTCCTCTTTATGTTGGACTTTCCATGTATTTAGTTGTTTTAATGTGTGTGTGAGCTTCTACTAAGTAGTTTAGTAATTTGTGCATGTGAATGAGCGTACAGCCTAAGCTTGTTTCATGCAATTTTAAAACAAGATGTCATCAACTATATAATAAATTCACACACCATGAACTACATTTCTTTCGCTGAATTATAGTAAAACAGAGAAAACATGTTTTCCTGAAGTATTTCCAGAAGAAGTGAGTTTGCTTTTATCCATGTTTGTTCTTGTTCCTACAAATGAAGTTCCTGTCATCATGATCAATGTACAATGTACATTGTACCACTGCAATGACTAATTTAATGTAATTAATTCCAATAGCTTTTCGCACATCTTTCAAGAGGTAAACGTAAAAACTGCTAGTGATAACATTTAATGTAAGTTTTTTTTTATGGAATCCTTTGATAAATCTTCATTTATTTCACGTGCATGTGCAAACTGTATACAATTGTGTTCTGTTGCTTTGTAAAATCGATACACTTGTACACAACAGCCAATCAACGAGCACCTTTTATTCTCAAACTGTTACAATAAACTGCATTTCAGGTCGATTCTAAAGTACATCTACATGTACATGTAACTCTGAAGACACACATTACAGCAACAGTGCCCTCATAATGAGATTTCAAAAATGGGGTTCCATTTTTTTCATTCAGTTAAGATACATAGATATTTGTTTTGGTCTTACATCAGGGGCTGATGGACTAAAAAAAAGTTGGCCCCCCTAAAAAACAAAAAACTCCCCTACGCCCCCAAAAAGAACAAATCCGCATCGTAACTATGGAACTTGGCCTATACATGGTCTATTTTAACCCACATTTTGAGCCTTACGTTGCTATCTTCTACTTTAGCCTATCACACGCCCAATGGGAAACTTTTGAGACAGTTGGTGGCAGCAAACACAACAGTCTTTTTACATTGTTTACGCCACGTTTAAGCTAAGGTGCGCATGTTCAAAATGATTAAAACAATCTCTTAGAAACCCCCTGCGTCGCTGCGCATCGGGTTGTGCTAACGCGCCGATATACATTTTTTTTCATATTCGCCCCCCCCCCCCCAAAAAAAAGAAAAATTCCTGTTTACGGGCTTGCTTATGATCATTTATTACAACTGTCAGTACTGTAATTAGATGTTTCAAAGTTACATGTACTGTAGCTTAGAAAACCAAGACTCCAATCCTAGAAAATGAAATTAAGTGTCAACTTCTGGACGGACGTCAACATCATCTTGATCCCCTTGATGACCAGATGCAGATCCTGATCATGCTGGCTGATATTGGAAGATGCAACACAGTGTCCCAGCCCATGGAGAATGTTAATGCATAATGAGCAGCCTGTCAAATGGCGCACTGTCATGGCCAGTGCAAGTCAGAACCTAATTGTTCTTAATCATTACACCAATGAGAATTGGACCAATGGACAGAAGTTGCAGCTTGGTGGCAGTTGTACAATGCTGGTGGCACACAGCGTTCAAACAGCGTCAAGTGCGAGCTCTGACCAAGATGGAGGCCACCTGCCAGTCTCATCTTTTACCTCTGCCAAGCTGCGGAGAATCTAAGGAAGAGTTGAATAAGAAAAATAAACAACATGTTCCAGACAAAACCCTTTTTTTTTTAAATATACCATGGGTACAGTGATATAAAAAGCAGAAATTGCTCAGCTCAGAAATGTGATTAACCAGTTCGCGCCGGGATTATTTAACATCACCGATCCGACGTGCGGAAATATTTTTAATCTAAGATGGGTTCAGGCCAATAGTACCGGGAAGCACACCCACGCATTTCCAGCCTTGCTCGCTGCTGACAGACATTTCTGGCCTTGCTCATGGCGTGTTTATGCGTCATCCATTTTGAATCTGGAAAAAACTTTGCGTTTATATCCGGCGCGAACTGGTTAACAGAATGGATGCACTTGCCCACGCACACTAATTTCTCATTCATGCACATGTATATACCGGTAGGCACACGCTTATTAACCCTAACCCTACCTAATGCTCCTTTTTACTACTAGTAGTAAAAAGTAGTATGCAGTACTCTCACTGACTTGTGTGCAATGCCTGTAGTAATTTTTTAGTATTTGGTACTTCACCCCTAATTGCACTCATAGTACTTTTTAGCATTGGGTCCCTCTGCTTGCTGAGTGTGCATGGCCCATGTATGCTGTGTAGAGTGTTCTAAACTCTACAGCAAAAATTGTCACTTGGGACACAGCAATGGGTCAAGGCTGGACTACTGCATTTTTTGCCAGGCAAGTATTGCTGACCTGTATTGCCACTATTAGTATTTTGTAGTTGGCAGTATCTGTACTCTGTCAGTACACACCCAATCATCAGTCATGGAGAGACCCAATGCTACAAAAAACTAAGTACCGTAGTATTATGTAGTACGCAGTTCTTTAGCCCAAAGTAAGGCCTAGGGGGTTAGGGTTAATAGATTCAGGGAATTAGGATTAATTGAAAATACAAACCTTTGCTGCTGTATACAGAGTGTGGCGAAACATTGATATCCACTGGCTCCTACACACCAGACCCAAAGAACTGCATTCTGATGAACTGCTTACATGTACATGTAGCTGTACCTGCAATGACTCTCACTATATTTGTAAATAGCGCGTCGCAATTGGTGGCAGACAAAGTGCTGGCTAACGTTATTCAGTGCATCCAAACCGTAATGATAGTCGTTTTTCTAACCAATCACTTCAAGAAGTTTCTGCTTAAATCTCGACCACTCGAAGCACAAACGTTTTGCTGTGGAATATGTTATGGATGTGAAATACTTCTGAAATACTTCTGTTAGTCTCCTGTACAACCCAAAGAGTGCAAGCAACACTGCAAATTGCTGGCAGTCAGAGCCGAACATGTGTGACTGGGCGCCACCATGTTTGTTGACAATGTTATGAGCTGATGGTCAGCTGATGGCAAAAACTGGTGTTTTTTGTACGCGTATTATCCTTCAGAAATTATTATTTCTCCCATGTTCTGACGTAAAAAGTGTGCCACTGTGTACACGGAATAATTCCAAATGGTTTTTACATAGGCAAACAGTCTTTTTTTCAGAAGCACATTTTCGAGGCACACAGCGCGTACTATACTAGTTTCTCTGACTAGTGAAGTGGCTACCGCAATATTTTTTTTGATATTTTTCTTCTTTTGGGTAACGCAGTGCCTGACATTACGGCAGTCAAAGATCCAATTCTCCAATGTATGTACCCGACCTCACATGGACAATAATATTTGGATATCGCTCTTGGAACTCGACTATTTTTTATAGTTGTAATCTAAAAGTGAAAGGTCCAGAGTATTGTCAATGTGAGGTCGGGTATGTCGGGGAATCAGATCGCGGATTGCCCTAACGATAGCCACTGTGTTTTAGTGACTGTTTTTCTGTTTCAAGTGAATCATTGGCATCGTGAATGACTGCTGCACGCTATGGAGTAGGCCCTACATGTGATGGGCAATTGTGAAAATCTACGGGCCCTGTTCCTATAGGGGACAAAATCCACTTTAAAGTTTTTGGGCTTGCCAAATTAAAAATCAACAGGTAAATGTATACTGTCTTAGATAGAGTGCTAGGTTAAAATTTGTGGGAATTTTGAGGTACATGTAGACTATAATAACGTCCATCGATGTCAGTTTTTTATAATAATCGATATATCGGAAATTCAACATCGAGTATACTCGATATATCGATTATTTCCCGTGTGCAAGATGAAGCCTAAAAACAGCGCTCAATATACTGAAGACTGACAGTTTAAAAGGGTTGCATACATGTATATAACGTTTTTTGGCTTGATCCTTCGCGCATGTTGTCGGTCTAAACCATATTAAATTGCGCCAGCCCGCGTGTTTATGGTTTTACAACAAAGATAAGGAATGATTACGGTTGCCGCTTCCGCTTGCTAGGTGAATAGCAGGATGCAGAGAATGCTCACCGCAATTCACTCGTAATTGGCCACCCCAAAATGACATCAGATCAATGGAGGGTTACGTCCCAAACAACCGATAGGCTGGGGCGGCATGGCCGGTTTCTTTTGAGATTTTACTGTGCAAGCGGCCGTGAACTATAGCGGTGGGCCGCGGGTGAAACACAAAAAACAACTTCACAACCGCAGTTGGTCGTCGAACGTATTTTATTTATTGGGCCTACTCAAATGTTTTAAGCTACAAATAAAAACGACAGCTTTTCTAATATACTAAAGCCCTGAGATTTTCTGGATAATCTGACAATCTTTCGGTGTTTTTGATATCATTTAGGAACATCAAAATTTAGATACATCAACATTTTTGATACATCGAAATGTCGATATATTTTGATATGATTAAAAAAGTGACATCGGCGATATCAATGTCAAAATAGTATTGAGTATTTGAGTAATATCGATTATAGTCTTACGTCTGTCGATATATCGATGACGACAATGACGACAAAACACAGTGCAAAAATAAAGATAGCGACTCCCACGACGCACGTACATGTGTAACCTTTGGTCAAGGCGCGCGAAGCTACACGGAGCAAGAAGCAAGACTATAGCATCCGTGTAGCCACACGTGCCTTGAACAAACCGCGTTGATTTGCAAGACGGCAACTAGCCTTGGTCAAGGCGTTCATCGTTACCCGTCCGTACGTACAGCGCAGCGGTAATCTGAGCTCAAACAACGACCTCACGCGGCCACTATTATATGCAAACTAACTGAGGCTACTTGAACGCCTTGGATCATTAGGTTTTTGGGGCGGTGCTCATTATGCTAATAGATTAAGCTGACCTTTATAGTCGTTTTCTTATTGGTCGATCGTTGCGTAGAAACTGCATAATTTGAGCTAGCGGTGAAAGGTCATAGCTAGCTCGCAAGTGTTTACGAACACCGCCATTGT
Organism: Crossaster papposus; assembly: GCA_037893245.1. NCBI lineage: Eukaryota > Metazoa > Echinodermata > Asteroidea > Velatida > Solasteridae > Crossaster > Crossaster papposus. The sequence continues at coordinate 426,495 of JBAIAA010000857.1, forward strand.
TGACATATTTTATCGGAGAAAGTTGAGTGATTTGTACGAAGGCTTGTAGGAATTACACATGAAGATTTGAACTGTCTTGCTTGATTGGTGAGGGTCGCAGTTATTTTCGCTCGTTTTGCTGGGTATTTTCTTGAATGTTGACAATGTTATGGTCAAAACTAGTTGTGTTTAGCTGCTTAGTTTTAAGTTTTCAACCGCGGTGACTGGAGAAGGCCGCGACTCTATTGAAACGTGTCGAACTCGGCCCTACATTATGTCGCACACATCTAATCCAGCTGATCTGAAAACCGTGGCTCGGTAAAACGCGGAACTCTGATAATTAAATGCCTTGCCGGCTGAATTTTGACAAGAAAATAATCTGAGGAGTTATTGGGGATACAAGACACTTGTCCCTGTTTAAATTACGATATTGCGATCACTTTGAAGGTTGGTTCTGCAGCCGTAAACATGCCCCCTCCCCACAGCGTTGGACCATGCTTGGACCACAATGTGGCGATACCGCACAGACCAGCATGCCTGGGTTAATGCCGATTATGCGGCGATAAGAAACTGACCGAACACGCTGAAAACTGACGCTGAGTACCTGGCCGTACGTACGTACGTGCGAGCTCCGAGCAAAATGGGGCTCCGCCAGGCTGCCTGAAAAATGACGGATTTCCCATAACCTGTCGGCAAATTCACAAAGACCACGAAGAAAGGATTCTAATGGCCTTTCGCTGCTCGGGTCTAAAATCTTCGAGGGATAATATTTGCGCTGCAAAATTCAAACAACACGACAGATCTTCGGACGAAAGACGACGCTGAATATCTGCCATTTTGTCTTAAATGTCATGCTGCATCAAATTTGATGACGTCGGGTTTCAACCGCGTTGTGATTGGACACTTCACATTTTAGCCCCGCCTATACTTATCTGTATTCGCATACGAGGTCATGCGCCACAAATGTGGCGCAAAATATAGGAAAAACATAAGATTTCAAAAACCCAAAGATCCAAGGCGAAAAAGTAGCCTCAGTTGATTTGCATAAATAGTGGCCGTATGAGGTCGCTGTTCGCGCTGTATCTTTGCACGGGGCGCAAGCTAGCATGCAGCATATGCGGGGCGCGCGTACAGTGTATTTCTGGACGGATAACGACGGACGGATAACGACGAACTCGCCTTGACCAAGGCTAGACGGCAACTGAAAAAACAAGGAAGAAACTTTTCAGTTTAAAATTACAAAATATGGTGTCATTTAGGTTGCTAAAGTCATTTTGGAATTTTCAATCTAATTTGATCAAAACTTGGGCGATTGTGTAGTTCGGGGGCCCAGTTCGAAAAAAGGAAAACAAAATTGAAGTTATTGAGCTTACCAAACTAGCTTGCAACACTAAAAAGCAACGTGTGTATACGTTGTAGATAGAGGGCAGGGTTTTGATGTTTTGTAAACAATTTTGGGGTAAAATATTGGGAAAGACGACAAAACACAACAAGAAATAAAACTGAATGGCGATCACCGCGCGCACAGTGAACGCACAAAAACAAATTGCGATGCGACGGCTGTTTCTTGTAATGTTTTCGCCAAAGTAAAGGGCGTACGTGTCACTGCTAATGAATGGGTAAAGGTCGCAGCAACCTGTTCGTGATAAAATACCTTGTTTGAAGGTTTCAATGCAAGGAAAGGGGTCTGCAATAGCGCTGGGCGAGTAACTCGATTATGTCACTACTCGTGATCAGTTTTTACTACTCGTTAAACCACTCGTGGTTTTCAACTGTTCGAGCACTCGTGCCAGCTCGAGTAGCAATAAGTACTTAAGAGTAGTAATTGTTAGCGAGCGATGATTGTTGACACGTACTAATTAAGTTGTGGTCGTAAGATGCAACGACACAAAATGAATTGACTTGCCGCTCTCCATAATTGCAAGCCTACAATGGCAAGGCTTTTTCCAAAATAAATAAGGTTCAAAGAACTAAATTGTTTAAGTGAGCCGACACGAAATGAAAAAAAAAATCGCCGACCGCAGATGTTCCCGGCCAGCTCTCTGACCGCAGAGTTTATACAATAAGCCGATTCACTGTTGCAACTGCGCATGTTCGTTACATGACCTGACGACTGCTTTTCGAAGATAAACAATACACCTGCGTATCTTTTAGCACGTGTTTAGACAACCGTTACCGTCGCCGTATTTTAGATAATTTGTTGTCATTTGTGGAAACGAACGTGCTACTGTCTCTTCTAATGTAAGATCTTCCATTCTACTTAAAAAACAAAACAGAAATATCGCATGTTGTGCCCAGAAATTGCCACACTATCGTTAGTTTTTTGCAAGGGAGTTAATACGCTACTGCTGACAACGCAATTTGTTTATCTTACGTGACCTTTGACAATTTACCCAGCATGCCTTGCACCGCGGAAATAGTGAATCGGCTTATAGAAGCAAACACCTCTCCTGCAGTATCAGGTTTTAAAACCACATTCCAGGTTCGGGTCCATGGGATCGTAAATTAATTCAGCAGTGAGTTTAGGCCATTTAAAATTAATAAAAAGTTTTACATCGCTGAGATTTTAGAAAATTGGTGGGGAGGGGAATTTATATTTTATATTTTATATTTTTAGTTTTTTACTTTCCTTTATATCCAAGGTGTCCAAATAGTATACGTAGCGATCGTTTACTGTTCATTGTTTATTTAATAGTGTCAATACAGTGTGGCTTGAACACATTGGATAGTGGAAGTAATAGGGCCTACTTTTGACATCGTTAGTCACCTGTCCAGCGACTTGCCCTGTTGACTGTAGTCTTTAGGCAAGACGTTGCTTAATCTGCAGCCACGAGAGGGCGCTATCGCGACAAACCATCATCACTCACGACAGGTTCGTGAGTGATGATGGTTTGTCGCGATAGCGCCCTCTCGTGGCTGCAGATTAAGCAACGTCTTGCCCAAAGACTATGACGATCTTTGCAGAGCGTGCTATTCCATGCCGTCAGCCACGTGATGCGACTTTTCTGAAGGCGGGTATTGATGAAGCGATCGCGTACATCTCCCTACAATCACTGGATGGCGCGCGCAGTTGTTATCGACGATCGATCTTAGACCATCAATTGCATGCACAGAAGTAGAAAAAACACATGCAGTTTTAGAAAAAATATAAAATATATAAAAATATCAGGACGGAGCTAAAAATCGGGACGGACGGCGATGTAAAACTTTTTATTAATTTTAAAAGGCCTTAGTCAGTGATATAGTTTCCTTACAGACAACGTAATCAGACAACATAGAGTTAACTTAATATACGGAAGGGATTTATATCTTGGATGTTTGTGAATTGGAACTTGAGCGATAAAGAAAACCAAATTGCTGCAGAAGTCGTTGTGAATTTCCCGTTGTACTTTAACCCTAACCCTACCTAATGCTACTTTTTACTACTAGTAGTAAAAAGTAGTATGCAGTACTCTCACTGCCTTGTGTGCAATGCCTGTAGCAATTTTTAGTATTTGGTACTTCACCCCTTATTGCACTCGTAGTACTTTTTAGCATTGTGTCCCTCTGCTTGCTGAGTGTGCATGGCCCATGCATGCTGTGTAAGGTGTTCTAAACTCTATAGCAAAAATTGTCACTTGGGACACATTGGGTCAAGGCTGGATAACTGCATTTTTTGCCAGGTAAGTATTACTGACCTGTATTGCCACTATTAGTACTTTGTAGTTGGCAGTATCTGTACTCTGTCAGTACACACCCAATCATCAGTCACAGAGAGACCCAATGCTACAAAATACTAAGTAGTATTCTGTAGTACGCAGTTCTTTAGCCCAAAGTAAGGCCTAGGGGGTTAGGGTTAAATGAAAACACATAGTGATAAACATGTGTGTGACCGTCATTTCACCTCTTGCGAAAATTGTGACAACTACTCGCAAGTACTCGATTACTCGCAAGTAATTTCTTCGCGCGTACTCGAGTTGGAAAAATCACTACTCGCCCAGCACTAGTCTGCCAGTTGGATGGCTAGTGATTTCAAACAAAACAATTTAGATTCAGACCAAACCTCTGTTGCAGTGTTTTCATATCTCCAGTGTGCGCTAGCTCGACAAGCTCGCACCTGCATAATGTATGTAGTGCGCTGTGTGCTTTCTACACAAAGTCCACATGCATACGCGGTATAAGGAGCTGCAACCGTACCGCTTACCGTACAGGTCGTAATCTCTCACACGTCTGCTTTTTCAATCTCTCACATGTCCGCTTGCAATCATTTTATTAACTGTTTACGAGTTGCCTGTACCAATCGTCGTTAATTCTCCAATCAGTATTAAAAGCTGTACCACGGTGCATTTCAACTGTGAAGAATAGATGCCAAGATTTCTGGAAAATTGACATTTGTGAGTTAAGTCTAGATTTATATAGCATTAATCTAGATAGTAAAAGATGAGATTATAGAACATGATCTAGTACAATAAGCCGATTCACTATTTTCGCGGTGCAAGGCATGCTGGGTAAATTGTCAAAGGTCACGGGAGATAAACAAATTGCGTTGTCAGCGATAACGTATTACTCCCTTGCAAAAAAACTAACGATACTACTGTGGCAATTAAATTAAGGCATAACATGCGATATTTCTGGTAAGTAGAATGGAAGATCTTAGTCTTACATTAGAAGAGACAGTATTAGAGCACGTAGACCCAATACTAGTTCGGCCTTGGTTGGACTATTCAACCAATCACTTGAATCACCCGGTGTCACATGTGTATCATCACTGTTCATGTCATGACTGTCAACCTGGCATGCCTGGCACAGTGACTGACAGTCACTGATCATGCTTTAGAACGTAACAGTAACACCGACTTACCCAATCTGAGTATCGATCAAAGCTCCACGATATATCTTTCCCCCACTTCTAAAGCAAACCATGAGCACATTGTTAACCGCTTGTTCAACTTCTACCGCCACCATTGTACCAGGCTTCAGGTTCTGCTTCTCTTGCCCGGTCGCCATATTGCTTACCGCTACACACTACATGTATGGATATACTTGTACATGTGTATGCACGCGTACGTTGGGTCATATCTCTATACATGTAGTACCGTGGTGCTGACATGCAGCGCGTACTGCATGCATGCAACGCATTGATATATATATAAATCAACAGAGGGCGCACTTTACATACACGTTCTTCAAACACCGGTTGCGGTGCATGCAATGTGGTCCAGCTGAATTATTGTGTAAACTACTACACGAATACGTGTACAAGACGCAACGAAGCCGAGATTTGAAAAAGACACGGCGTTAGCGAATCTATCTGCGCGCAGGCGCTAAAAATAATGATCTACATAATATTGAAGCGCATTGTGAATACCGTGCGCAAGTTTAAACCTGCGCAACATATTAATAAGCACGAACATTTCATAGCACAGTTTCAATTTGCGCAAGCATGTTACAATTGCGCCTACCAGTATTATTATTGTAGGTTTTTTTTTTTTTTTAATGTTCTTATACTTATAGCCCATGGCTAAGCTGAGTCAATTTTCACAAACGTTTACTCATTATTTATTTTTTATAGTTATACAATAACTAAAACACTCAAACAATATTTTTCATTCAAAAAGGTTCACACATTATAAACGAGTTTAACATTTACACGTTACAACATAAAAACACGAATACATTTTTGTATAACCACCAACATTGACAACCCCGACAATGACAACCACGACAATGACAACACCGATAATGACAACACCAACCTATTGTGCTATTGTCCCTAGTGTGCTTCCATTCTCGGTCGCAATACGACACAAGAACACCAAAACAAATGAAGACAACAACAAAGACGACAAACCGTGACAACACAAACAATATCAACGAAAACAACAACAATTACCAAACTAAAAACGGCATTCACAACAATTTAAAACATTTATGCACTGAATTTTGTTTTAATAAAAATATAAATGCATATTATTTTGGTACCAACAACCATAATCCGTTGATTTAGTTTCCATTTTATACCCAGCAAGATATATGGGACCGAGCGACTATACCCCCTTTATTCCCCCGTACCTATACACTTCCTAGACTATTGTTACCTGACTCACCAATTTATTTTGATGGCGATTCAAACCAGTATTTTGAGACCTATCCGATGAGGGTTTATTATGGTGGCCCTGAAGGGACTACGCAGATCGTGAATATTGACGTCAATATTAACGACAAATTTCACGACTTTCCTCAAAGTCGCGAATATTGACGTCAAATTTGACGTCAAAAGTCGCGAATATTGACGTCAAATTTGACGTCAATATTCGCGACTTTGAGGAAAGTCGTGAAAGTTGTCGTGAATATTGACGTCAATATTCACGATCTGCGGAGTCCCTTCAGGGCCACCATAGTTTATACACCAATGATGAAGTAGTAGGGATAAGCCGTATCTAAACCAAATCTTAAAAACTCAATTTTGTCTAATATTTTTCAAATCTTAAAAACTCAATTTGAACCAAATCTTAAAAACTCAATTTGAACCAAATCTTAAAAACTCAATTTTGGTGTGACAAAAAAACTCACAAAAAAAACCACTTGCGAGCGCCCTCTATGGGTTAACAAAAATAGCGCCCTCTGTTTATGGTTTCCTTTTTTTTAAAACGACTTTTTATCTCGGATTCCATATCACTCTCACCTTTCTTTTCTGACAGCTTGCTGCCGGATCTAATAGTCTCTTTCATATCGTTAAATTGCCTCAATTCCTTTAACACCAAAGCGTATTCTTCGTGGGATATATCACCGTCATCTATAGCTTGAGAAATAAGATCTCTTACGCTGTTGAGTTTAGCCTCGGCCAAGACTCTAATCTCGTCGTGTTTTTTAACTTTATGTCTAAATCGTTTGCTAAAATATTTTAGCAAGAGCGCGGCTCCACCAAAACTAATGGCTACTACCTCTAACGCTATACCAACGGGTGACGCAATTATGCTGCTTATAGCCGCGATTCCCAAACCCCCACAAGCCACACCACTCATCTCGGCTAGCGTTTCCATAGTAGACAATCCCGTAATTAACTTACCGTATTTTTTACACAATGCGCTTCGCTGTTCTCGTTGCGCCAATATATCTTTTTGAACTTCTTCTATCTTTTGCAATCGAAACACCCTCGTTTCGTCGATTTTTAGATCGGGATAAATACTAGTCGTCATTTTACAAAATTAACTAAAATATTTCTACGTTAAAAATTATCTCTTTACCTCTATTATCTAACACCTCACCACGACCGTTTTTTAACGAAAACGTGAGGCTGTTTATTTTGCCAGCTACTAACTCTTTTGAGCACTTGTTGTATTTGACGTAAATTGGATCTTGAGGATTGTTTGAACGAGCGGCATCACCGTGTATGGGTATACTCTCTAACAGGTTGGTTTGTTTTCCGTTAACAAAATTTGAATGTGTAGACAGTTCTTCGCAATGTAAAAAAACCGCGTTGTAAAAGATTTAGGTTAAATTTTCCAAAATGATTACCACCATTGAGCCAACCCTTGGGTAAACCTAAAAGTTTAGACAAACTATCCGATAGTTTTATGCGATTTTGGTCGGGAATGGATATATAAAACAGTTCATCGGATAAGGACTCTATAGATATATTGTGAAAATCTTTTATATGATATTTGAAAGAATAAAGATTCAACCTATCTGAAAAAAATTCAATTCTTTTACGATCGACATTTTGAAGAGGCGTCAGGTCTTTGATATCACCCGTAAAACTCTCCCACATTATCGACGTCTTTTTTTTGAGGTTATAAAAACCCAAGTCTAACGCAAAGTTGTTTAACTTCATGCGACGGTTACCCTCGACGTTATCTATAAGTCGCGATAGTTTAAAGGTCTGTTCGTTATCTATCATGACAAACGTATGAGACTGCATTTTACAAAAGTAACTAAAATATTTTTATGTTTAAAATTATATCTTTACCTCTATTATCTAAGACCTCACCAAGACCATTTTTTAAAGAAAACGTGAGGCTGTTTATTTTATCGGCTGCTAACTCTTTTGGGGAATTATCGTATTTTACGTAAATTGGATCTTGAGGATTGTTTGAACGAGCTGCATCACCGTGTATGGGTATACTCTCCAAAAGATTAGTTTGTTTTCCGTTAAAGGAAACATGTAGTCTAACATCTTCATTACGCATTTTTTGTTTTAAATCAATAGATTTATGTGTATCAAATGTGAATAAAAAGCAAAACTGGTTCTAGTGTACGTTGAGTGTGGTAATTTGCCGTCCAGAAATTGACCCCCCCTTTTTAAATTTCGCGGCCACTCAAAATGAGTGACGTAAATCGAGTCAGAACCCGGACAAATTATCGATAGTCGGTACGCGACGTCTAGGTACGAGACGGGTTCGCGTGGCCACGTACGCACACATTGTTGTGTGTACGAGAGTGAACGAATCCCGTACGCCTTGTGCACACGTACGTACATGTACATGTAAACGCGATCACCCACACGCACGCTGTCCAAAGCAAAGGATACCGTACAAAGTACATGTACATGTACAGTAATCGGCGCGGACTAAACATGGACGATCGTGAAAGTTCTTCGTCGGTTTTTAGTGAATCTGACGAAAACAGTACAGATTCGTCCGATTGGAATATCGTTAGGACAGCATCTGACTTCAGCATGTTTTTTAAGGGCATGCCAAAGTTGCTGTACAGACCAGTGTCGAAGCACGACCGCTCAAAATGGTCGCTGCAGATCGGGCCGAAAAATCACTAGGCCCGGCGGGACCACTTCGCTCTGGTAAGATTTACTTTGGCTGTCCAAATCCTCCGATATTTAGGATCAGCCGAAAACAAATGAAGGCTTACTCCATCCTTGGTAGTTTTGCTACACCCAGCAGCTACACATCTAGTCGGCATGACTGAAAACAGTTGTATTTTTACCCTGATTTAGAATAAAAAACCGGCATGGTAAACTCGTACTCGTAGACAAAGACTTGTTGCATGCAATGCGCGCATAATGCAAGCCAGGCCCGGGTAGCGCCCCCACGCAGTGAGGCAATTCTCTGCCTCGATTTTTGTCATACCCCACGCGAAGTTTTATGTTAATGAGGCTTCCCTTTGAGGGGCGGAGTGGTATGACTAAACATTTTCAAAAATTATTTTCTCCCATTTATCACAGAAAATAAACACAACCTCACACATAATGTTGTTGTCAATATGATACTTTATTGATTTAAGCAAAAAAAAACCTTATTACATGTTTCCTTTAACAAAATTTGAATGTGTAGACAGTTCTTCGCAATGTAAAAAAACCGCGTTGTAAAGATTTAGGTTAAATTTTCCAAAATAATATTTAGTTAAATCACCGATGCCATAGATCCAACCCTTGGGTAAGCCTAAAAGTTTAGACAAATTATCCGATGGTTTTACATCTGCTAAAGACTCAGAGGACACCAAAGACAAATAAAATAGTTTATCGTTTATCGGAGTGATGGTCATAGGTTTAATATCATTTTTAAAACTATCTATAAAAGAATAAAGATTCCATCGACCGGGGTTGATAAAGGTTTCACCTGATTGGGCGCTAGACCGAATATGTATAGAATATATTATCTTTTCTACTTTTTCGACGTTATAAAAACCCAAGTCTAAAATAACGCTGCTTAACTTAATGCGACGGTTGCCCTCGACGTTATCTATGGACCGAGGTAGCTCAAAAGTCTGCTCTTTTTTGGTCATGACAAAAGTGTGCGACTGCATTTAAAAAAAGTAAAAAAATAAAAAGTTAATATAAAAATGAACGCGACTTATGGAAACAAACTGAATCCACACAGACGCCTTAAAAATCCTCGGGGTATAAAAGGCAACCGTCAGACTGTAGTAGTAACTCACAATCCTAGCACGATCGACGCGAACGACAAATTAATAGTCAAGTTTCCGTCGTTGAGCTCTGACGACGTGATCGTCCCCGGTTCGGCGAAACTATCTTTTAATATCGATCTAACCTCGGACGACGATGCCGATCGAAGTCTGTTTAAAAATCTAGGACGAAATCTCGTAAAACAAATAAGAATATGTATCGGTGGCCGGGAGATCGTAAACTTGACTGACGCCGACGTTTATAACATTTTTAAAGATCTTTGGTTACCCGCAGGTACCGTAGATCACTATGCCGGAAACGAGATTGCCAACATATCGAGCCTACGCGTGGGTACCGGTAACGCGGTTGCCGGTGCCAACTCTGGAAAAGACAAAGCAACAGCGGATGCCTTTGGAAACAGATTTTGTATACCTCTAGACTTTGAAATGCTCACGGATCATCAACCGTTTTATCCATCCGCTCTGAACGACCAACTGTCTTACGAACTTACTTTTAACGATTACGCCAAAGTCGTAAATTCTACCGACGCCGAAGCGAGTTATAGCATCTCTAACTTGGCGCTAGAATACGAGATCGTTTCTAACAAATACTTGGCTCAAATCTTAGCTCAAAAATGTCTCGACAAGACGCAGTTTTTGTTTGAAAGGATTCAGAGACACGAAGTAAGATCTATCGATAAATCAGGCATCACCTGGAACTTTAATTTAAACGTGGCGGTTAAAAGTCTCAAGGGTATACTGTTTTTGTTTAAAGAAGCGACTACGAAAACCCCCGAACTATTTTATAACCCTAAGATAGACAAAGTTAGCGTGACGATAGAAGGAAAACCTAATCAACTCTATAGTTCGGGTCTCAAAAGCTATCAACACTGGGGAGAAATCAACAAGTTCTTTGGGGACTCATCTACCGGGCTAGGGGTCGGTATATGTAAAGATTTAGGGTTAACGGGGATGGATATCGGTGATTATTTTTTAAGAAGATATGGACTTTGGTTTGATATGAGATCGACGGACGACAACAAAAATCACGGATCGGGTAAACAAATCGGAGATATAAGCGGAGGAATCTCTATATTGATGGAACGCGAAGCTCAAACCGCGGGCGCTCTAAAATGTTACGTCTTTTTGGTGATGGACGCGCAACTTAACATGCAAGGAGGTCGCTTGAGCAGCGTCAACTTTTAAAAAACTATAATAACTAGTCTATATAAAAGTAAGATGATGTCACACTGCGCTTTAATATGTGGAAGGACAAACTCTGGTAAAACAAAGTTTGCTTTAGACTTGCTAGAAAACGAATACGCCAACAAATTTGAATACTTGGTGATCATATGTCCGACTCTGTCAAACAACAAAACGTACCACGAGAGACCTTGGTTTTTTAACGACCCCAACGTTTATGCGTGCGACCCCGACGTCGAAAATATGAACATGAACGAAGCCATAGACTTTTACAGAAATAGACTTAAAGGATTGCACACTTTGTTTTTAATCGACGACTGCAGCGCTTATCAAGCTATGAAATATCGAAAGGGTTCTAGAGGTTGCTGCATGTTATCTAAATTAGCCTTTAGCGGTAGACACGATAACCACAGCTGTTGGTTATTGACTCAAAAATATAACACCGTTTTAAAAGATTATCGCGAACAGACTCAATGGGTGGCTATTTTTTATTGCAAAGACAAAAAAAGTTTTGATAATTGTCTCGACGAAAATGATGTGGTGCCGGATAATAAAAGGCGAGACATAAAACAATATCTCAAAGACACTCCCTATAGTAAATTGATTTTATATACGGATCCTCCGGCTAAATGGAATTTGTTAAGCTAGTTACAGCTAGTTGAGTTTTGTTGAACAGCTAGTTGTGTTTTGTTGAGTTTTTGTTGATGATTTGTTGAACAGCTAGTTGATAAGTACTTGCATAGCTAGTTGTGTTTTGTTGAGGTTTTGTTGAACAGCTAGTTGATAAGTACTTGCATAGCTAGTTGGGTTTTGTTAAACAGCTAGTTGTTAAGTACTTGCATAGCTAGTTGTGTTTTGTTGAACAGCTAGTTGCAGCTAGTTTATCTCGCTATAATAAATGTTCGTGTTGATCGATCTGTCGCTCAAATTTATTATAGCGTCGACCTTGTGTATTTTATCTTACGAATATTTTTATTTAAAAAATAAATTATACCGTCTTATAAAAATGGAGCTGTCTACTTTAGACTCTAGCGCGCCGGAAACAGAAAAACATAAAACTAGACTGTTGGGTGTAGTATCAGCTGGTGATTCTAAAAAGTATTTAGGTAAAGAATTTAGTCAGGGGGATATAGAAAACCTAGACGCAAACAAACAAGAAAAAATGTACAACCATTACGAGGCTCGACTGGGTAAAGAAATGATAACTAGTTTGGGTAACTGCGTGCTGGGGATTTACTCTAGAGTTTTAGGTGCGAGTCTACCTATGATCAAACCCCTAGGTGTCAGTCTACGAGTAGACTCGGAAGACGCACTCACCAAAGATCTAGAGGAAGATCCAGTTATATCTAGCTCGATAGCCAGCCTACTCTGCGAAGTTTATTATAACTACGGAATGTTGTTGTCGCCGTTAGTAGGTTTCTTGATAACATCTAAACATTTAGTTATTAACAAAAATAATTCTCTACCTATAATAAAAGATGAGTCAACTAGAGAGCCCTCTTCAGACAGAGACTCTAAAAGCCCCAAAGGTACAGACGGTGACGACTAAAACTAAAAATCCTGATAGAGTAAAACAAGGCAAGGCATTAGCGGAACACAACAAAAAGAGAAAAGAACAAATTGCCAAGATGCAAAATATAGACGTAAAAACTACTACTACTCCTCCTTCTTCGTACGCGACAGTTGGATCGTTGTCGCTAGTGGTTGTTGTAGTTTTAGGAGGGCTCTATATGTGGAGCCAGAGGGTCTCACCACCTGCTTTAGCACCACCACAACCTCTAACACAGCCAACCCCACTAACAGTCAAGAGCCCAAAGGCTCAACCACCTTCGTGGGTAGAAATGGAATAAAAAAATTAAAACAATATCACAAAATAAGTACGTTTAATAAATGGATACTAATAGCATCGTCAACAATCTCTATCACGCCGCTATCATCTCTATGTTAAGCGTGGGATTTACCATGTTAAGTAAAAAACTGTTGATGGTTAAACCAGCCGATCTCAACAAGTTGAGCGTGGAAGATGTAGCGAAACTAACGGCTACGATAAGCGGATCGATGTACGTAAAAACATGGCTGGTATCGCAAAATATACTTCCACCAAATATTTTAAACTCAACGTAAAACTTTAATTTGTTTATAATAAAATGGCTGAAGGTGGAGATTTTGAACCGGTAGACGACTATGAGGAAAGAGACAACGAGGGAGAAAATCTAGATGTCTCTCTCGACAACGAAACGGCGTTAGATTCAGCCGTTGTTCAAGTCCATGGTGATGTTTTAGAACAAGCGAGACTTTTGTATATTCATAATCCAAGAGTCAAACGTTTCTACGAAAATTATGACCTAAAACAATATAGGGTTCCGCAATGGAAAAGATTCGTAGTAAAAAATGACACGTTATATTTTGAACTCGATTACAGAAAAATACAATTATCGTACAAAGGCAAACCCGATACATTTTTAAAAATGAGCAGCATCGAAACAAATAATAGGGGCGGTCTAGATTTTATTAGAAATGAATTAGGTTTTAAAGATTATAAAGTAAAAAATCCACTTAGTAAAAAACAACAACAACAATTACAACAGATTGAACCAGAGTCTGCCCCGTTGCAAGTTCTTTCAGAAGTGGTCGACGATTTAAGCGAAATTCTCGATACTTTTGAACCGGAACAAGAAAGCAGTTTTATCACACCCACCGGAGCTCTTGAACGAGAAACGGGCTTACCCCCAGAGAGCTCTTGGCTTTAGACAAAACTCTTCAAACGATGAGAGGCAACTTAGAACTGAATTTAGCGCGTCTCAGGGAACTCGACGATGAGATAGCTCAGACCGAAGGAGCATTAGCCGAATCAGTGAGCGACGGTTCCACGGCAGAAATGAGAGAGAAATTAGTAAACTTAAAAATCGAAAGATCGGCTAGATTAGAAGCCGCGTCTACCAACGAAAGAAAACTCAGAAGTCAGATGAGTAGAATCAAAGAAACGATTATGCGGATGTTATATGGAGACGAGACCTTGAGAGAAAAAATTAGAACGTTGTTTAGAGAACAAGGTGTGACCATCACGAGCATTTTGACGGCGTTTAGTTTGGCCATAAGTACTATAGTCAGCAGCATCATAGCCGCGGTGAGAGTAGTAGGCGTGCCTACACCGGCACCCACACCACCACCACCACCGCCACCACCACCGTCTAACACCACCAACGTAAAAGAATGGATACAGTCGCAACTAAAACACTTGTCAAACGTGCTAGCTAAACTAGGCTCCAAGCTTCTCGGCGCCTTGTCTGGAATTTTAGGCGGTATAGCGAGTTGGATATTTAACGTATTGAGTAAAACCGTCGGATGGTTGGGAGAAAACGTGTGGGCTTTTATAGTGGGAGTCGGAACTTTAATTTTTGTTTATTTACAAAAGCGTCTTGGTTAAAAAAAAAAAGCCTTCTGTTAGCTCCAGAAGGCTTTTTTTTTTACCACAAGTCTAAAAGCAGGTATCCTATACCCGCTATGGCTAAAGTACCGACAATCATCGAAGTTTTTTCATACTCATGAGGATCTCTATAAACGTTTTTTTCAGGAAAGGGTGGTGGTGGTGGTGTTTGAGAGCGTTGGTCACCCACAGGAGCCGGCGGTGGTGGATCAACGACCGCGGTCGTTGGTTGAGCCGGGCTTTTGGGCGTTGGCGCTAGGCCGACCGCGAGAGTTGGCGTTGGTGGTACGCTCGAGTTTATCTTTGAGTTTAATCCCAACGCCAACTCAGCGGTCGCAATCTGTATATTGTTGTTATATCCTTCGTGGGTTCCGATTCGCAATTGCATGTTTGAAGGCACTAGATATAATCCTTTCGCCAACACAAAGTTTAACGAACTCCTGGCGTATTGTAGCGAATCTTGAAATTGGGTTATAGATTCTTCTAGATCGGTCGGAGACGAGATCAAACCCTCGACAATATTAACAAACTGGGTTTGAGCGTCGAGCCCCGTACCCGGAGTTAAAATACTAGTTTTTGTTTGAGCCTGGGCCCCAAGCAGAGCGTAAACATACGCCCTGATAGATTCGTTTATTTTTTCTATTCCGACGTCGGTAAAGTGAGATTCTTGGCTTATAAAACGTTTCCACGCCGAGCCAACGGCGTCGTCTTGCGTCAAATTTGTCACCGTAAAAGAGCTGTAACGCCCAGATCCTCCAGGAGGATCTGAGGGGCCAAACCCCATTTTAGTTCCCCCCGCGTATTTACCGTAACCAATACCCAAGTCCGTGGTATCGTATATAATCTCCTAGAGGTTTACCCCAAGCATAAGCCTGTCCCAATCCACCCGAGTAGAGATCTACCGTCTGTATCCAAGTATTTTTAGGATCCGTAGAATAAAATCTACACGCGTCGATATAAGACCCGCGATCTATGTTGTTGTTTACGGCATTAAATATAGTATCGTTCGGAGTGGGACATTTAAGAAACTCTAATATTTTTCTAACGGTAAAATAAACGTGAAATCTGTATACAACGCTCGTCAAAAGATCCGCTGAATAAAGTAGATCCCACCCCAAACCTACCCCGGTGGTACTACACCAAATGGCAAAATTAAGTTGATTTTGATAAAATAGCAACGGATCAGTTTTCCATCTGTTTATTACCTCGTCCGTTTTAACGACGGGTAACTTATAATCAGTGAGTAGATCTGGAAAAGTAGCTATAAAAGAACTGCGGTCGACCGCGTTAACCACTACTTCTAGGCTCTTAAAATCTAAGTCCAGCTTGTTAGCACTAGCAGCTTGCACTGTTTTAGTTTTAGAATAATCGTCTTGTTCGATCAGTCTCGATATATTTTCTACGACCGTGTTGTTTATGTCGCTAATCATTTTTATAGGTATTTTTTATATTACTTATTTTAAAATATGGCTAGCATCGCTATGATGATAGAAGGCGCAATAGTTAACGCTTTAGCTTTCACGGGGTCCAACTTTTTATTTTCGAGCATGAAACAACAACAACAAGATGAAGAGCGCAAGAGACACGACTTGGCTTTAGAAAAACTGGCGACGGCAAAAAACAATTGGGAAATAGCGAGGGTAAGTATCTCGATTGGTTAAACGATCGACTCAAAAAACAAGCAAAGGCTCAAAGAACTTTTGAAAGTATAGACGAGGCTCTTAGGGAATACAACTTGGTTACTCGCTCAGACGCACGAGTACCCGTGGGTCTGCGGCATGAGCCCACTCTAGCTGATTTTTACGCACCGAGCGAAGATCAAAAGACCGGCGAGTTAGCGTTTGTTTTAGGAGGAACTGCGTTGGTAGGTTTTTTAGTTTATAAGTTTGTATAAGTTGTTTTAGTTTGTTTTAGTTTGTTTTAGTTTGTATAAGTTGTTTAGTTTGTTTTAGTTTGTTTAGTTTGTTTAGTTAAGTTAAATGGAAACAAAGTTTAAAAAAGTATATTACAGCCCCGCCGGTTATTGGAAGGGTGAAGGTGCGGTTGTAAAATTAGCTAAAAAAACGGGCGCGTCCAAAGAAGAAGCTAGAAACTGGTTAAGAAAACAAGCGTTGTGGCAAATGTATCTACCACCTCCTACGTATATAAGCAGACCTACGAGTTTGAACAAGACCATGGCTGTGCCAAACGAAATGCATCAGATAGACTTGTTATTTTTACCTTACGATAAAGTCGGTAAAAGAGAATACAAGTACGCGATGACGGTTGTAGACGTAGCCACACGTTTTAAAGAGGCCGAACCTTTGACCAACAAGACGAGTACCCAAGTGGTAGACGCTTTAGCTCGAGTTTACGCGAGGTCACCTTTGACTTGGCCTAAACTGTTAAAAGTAGACGCGGGTAAAGAATTTCAAGGTGAATTTAAAAAACAACTGAAAGAGAAAAAAGTCGCGATACAAGTGGGAGAACCGGGCAACCACAGAGCGCAGGCAGTGGTCGAAAGATTTAACAAGACTTTAGCAGAGAGATTGTTTGGTCATCAATACGCCCAAGAAATCGTTAATCCTACGGAGAGATCGCGACTCTGGGTTAAAAGATTGCCCGATGTGATTAAGGCGTTAAACGACGAAACCACCAGATTGATAACGACGGAAGATTACGAGCCACTAACTCCTAAGCTTGCCATGCAAGAAACGCAAGTTCGTCAAATCAGTTCTTCCGTAGACGAGGTAGAAAAAGAGTTGGTAAAAAAAGGTGATATTTTTAGATATCTTTACGCACCCGGAGAGTTAGAGGGAGGAGAGCGCAGGCGAGCGACCGATCCTATTTGGAGTCTCGAGGTGTTTAGTCTAGACCGCGCGATCAAAGTAGACAACCAGCCCACTATTTACTATCTCAAGAAAGGTCCCAATCGAAGTTTCGTTAGTCAAGAGCTTCAGGTTGTGCCTCCGGACACCGAGTTACCTCCTAGTTTATAGTGACCAAAAGCTAGAGTAGTAGAACCGTTCGAGAGTATATACCGCTTTGTGTCTAACGGACTCAACGACAGTTTGTTTTGCTCAATGGTGTGCAAGATGTGATTTTTCGATCTGATGTACGTCATCGTGTCTAGCTGAGAATCTTTTTTTTTGAGGCAGTCGAGATAACGATCGTGACTTAATTTTTTGTCGGTGACCGACTTTGTGACCCCTTTGGCTTTTTTAAGGTTAGAGTCAGAGGTTAAAATCGAGTACATCTTTGGTCTTAAGCAAACGCATTCGCTGACTGGTTTTCCACCAAACTCGTCTTTAAATTTACCGATGACCTTTTTGTTTTTAGAGCCGTATAAGGGGTGATCGGCGGGGTAGTTTGACAGGTCGTACAACTGCGAGTCTTTTTGTATATCTTCGTAGGCGTCGTCCGTCTCAACGCTCAAGAGTAGACTGTCCGTATCGGTATAAAGTAGCCCTACTCGGTCTCTATAGGTCTCTTTGAGGTGGTTATAATAAAAGTCGTACATGAGAGTTTTTGAGAGGTCTAAAATACTCACCCCCGCATAAATAGGTTTGTTTAATACCGTCTTGGTCTTATACATTTCGATAAACGATAGATTGCAATCGGTAAAAACCGTCGTGTGTTTATAGCTCGGTTTACGCGTCAACTTTTGATATTTAGAAACTTGGTCGTCTCTGAGCAAAAACGCGTCCGTTCTATTTCTCACGTTTTCCATCGTCTTTCCAAAAACGCTGTTGTTCATGAGCTTAAAAAAGTCCTTTTCAAAGTCAGACGTTGCTTTAGCTCTTAGTTGAGTGTTTTTGTCTATGTAAGATTTCATCCAAGGCGCTTGCTTAAATTTTAATACGCGATGTACTTTTTTGAGTTGCATACCAAGATTTAGATACTGTTGTAACGATCTGTAGTGCAAGACATATTTACGTCTGTTGTATAGAGTGGCTATTAATTTAGATTCGTTCAGATTGGTTAACCCGACTGCGGTTAACCCCAGTTGATACTCAGATAACCACTCATTGGGTACTTTGATATTTTCGGGGGCTAGCGGAAAATCATTGTGCCAATCGTGCAAAGCGTTGGGATAATCTAAGTCTACCTCCAACAGACACCCTATATCGGACGTTTCTGAGATTGACATAATGAGTTCCGTCGTAAAGTTTTTGGCTTTTGCCCATTTAAAATCGGCGTAAGGTAAATACTGACTCATGGCCCAACCGTATAAATTGTTGGCGTCGAGATACATGATGTAAGACGATGGCTCGTCTGGATTGTAATCGGATAGATATTTATTGTTTGCTTTATAGTGCCTAGCGCCACCCACGCTCGAGAGTCCTCCTCTTTTTGCTTTTTCAAAAAACAGGTGTTTGTCCACGTCGGTCAATAACTCGAGCTCGACTCCCGAGTGTTTTAATAGCGCGTCCCACGATAACCCAGGAGAGGTATAATAGTTAGCGGGATCTAACTTATAGTTCTTTTTACACATTTTTCTAAAATGTTCAAACACACATGCTAAAAGTAACACGTCGGTGGTCACGTATAAGTCGTGATATTCACCCAAGTTTTTTACGTTAAATTCGTTCCAGACTTTTTTAGCTTTGGAATAATCGTCTTTCGAGATATTCGAGTCTTTGAGGCTGCTATAAAAGTTTTCGATGGGTGGTAAACTCGTCTCTTCAAACTTATCGAACGAGTCCATATACTCGTACGGGTAAACACCTTTTTGTAAGAGTAGGTCGACACTCTTAGAATGTTGGTCTTTAAAGCGTTCTCTGAGTAGAGTAAACGCCTCCTTTGGGCATGTGTTGACTAGTCTATCCAACGACGCTGCCATAAATTTAAACGAGTCTATAAATCTCAGTTGACCGATCGAAAACGAAATGTATTTTTCTGAATTGCTGGGGATAAAATCGATTTCTTCTTTGATGTTAGACAAACCTTGCATGATTAAATGAGCGTCGTAATTTTGTAGATTGTGAAAGATGACGGGTATTGTGGTTTTCTTGGGTACCACCTGAAGTTATAGATTACAAAAAGCGTGAGCGGCTCCTCTGTATTTACCCGTGATGTGACAGTGATCTCTCACCTTTCTAAATTTGTTGATACGTTTTTTACACTCGATACACTTTGACTCTTTAAATCCTTTTTTGTTTACGTAACAATATTCTTCTTTTTCTTCGTCAGTGCGAGGCTCTTTTGGTATAGGACACTGACAGTTTGAAGAGTAGTTGAGATATATTTGTTTTTCGCAAATCCAACACGTACTCGCGTTTTGGTGGTCTATGTTGTCTCTTGTTGTAAAGTCTATGGGTTTGGGGTTTGAAAAAACTTCGTTTACTTTGTCTCTTAAATATAACGTCGAGTCTAGAAACTTGGTTACGGCATCTGTTCCTCTATAGGTCTCTTTAAATTTAACTTTACCGTCGCACCTTAAAACGATCAACGAATAACCGCAAGCTTTGTGAACTTGAGTCTCCTGCGTGTTTGCCTCTTGGGGCTTTAATTTTTTTAGTACCAATTCAAAGTCGGCGTAAATGACAAAAGGCGCGTCTTGCGCAAACCTTTGATTTTTAAATTTTAATATCGGAGGGTCGTCGTTAAAACCTTTTGGAAAGACGACCTCAGATGGTGGCATATCTGTTCCCTCGCAATCTTGCGTATGTCTGTCCAACTTGTCTCGTGTGTTGTAGTGCGCCAAACATCTGAGACAGACGTATGTTTTATGCTTGTGTTTCGTTTGGTTAAAAAATATTCTAGATATATGTTTTATCCAACAATAGTGATTCGTTTTACCTGAAGAAAACAACAACAGATTTATGGTATTGGGGCCGTTGGCGTTTTTAGATGAATATAACGGTCGTACTTCTGTAGACTTTTCTTCGTGCGCAAACACATTTATACTCAGATTGTTTTGTCTCTCTATCTTTTCTATTTGATTGATTTGAACGGGAAAGTCTACGTCTTTAAAATTTAATCCATCGTTTTTATCGTAAATTGACGTCCTGTCTTCGTGGATTTTAAAATCAGGTTTGTCTTTTACTCGTTGTTTTATTTTGTCGGTATACTTACCGAGAGCGGCTCTCAAACACCACCGAAAACATTCGTTGTCTTTGTTTCTGACGTTAATAAAAGCCTTTTTGTTTACTAAAAACTGTGGTAATTTTATATAAGAACTGCCGCTCATAGGGTTATATCGGTCGATGTTAATATAAAACGCGAGTATTTCAACGAGGTTCCAACCCGATCCTTGAGTGGTATTTTTAGCGTGTTTTTCTTTTATTTTAAAGATTTGATCTTTTACGGTTTGTTTTATCTGACTCTCGTTTAAAACAACTTGTTTTTTACCAAAAAAGGTAAAAGCGCTGGTTTCTACTAAGCTATCTTGATTTGTTTTATCATATTTCGCTTTAAATCCTAACTGAACTTTTATAGATGATAGATCTCTCAGCTCCGACGTAACCATTTTTTCAATCTGCTTTACGTGTGTATTAAAGAATTGCTCTACGTCGTTGTTAAACAACCTAGGTGTAAGCTCCCAGTTTCTATAACTGTTACTAAAAGCTCTATGTACTTGAAAATCTGCCTCTCTGAAGCTATCGGGGTTTTTATACGATTTAATCGCTAAAATTAAATCCTTTCGTAAAAATCGACCTAGTTTACCAGTTGGCGTAAATTGTAACTCT
Organism: Crossaster papposus; assembly: GCA_037893245.1. Lineage (NCBI taxonomy): Eukaryota > Metazoa > Echinodermata > Asteroidea > Velatida > Solasteridae > Crossaster > Crossaster papposus. Next base: position 447,612 of record JBAIAA010000857.1, read on the forward strand.
TCGTCGTCTACGATTTGTTTGAGATCATCTAGTTTCTTGCGATGCAAGTTTTTATATTTATTTTCCTCTACTCTAATGGCGTCGATATAGTTCCGACGTATGCTCCTCCCTGAGATCGTGATATTATTTCGCTCCACATATTGCTGCAAGGTTAATTTAGACCAACGTCCATATCCTATTGGTGTTGGTTTCTTCATCATACTTTATATATAAGTATTATAATATTTTTTTTATTTCATTTTTATTGAAAGTAAACCATATTAAGTAAAAGAGTTGGTGGCGAAGGAAAAAAAAGGTCTTATCGAAAAACTTACAGCTTCGCGATAAATAAAAATTATTTCGATCAACCTCCTCCTTACGCGACGGCGCCACCTTTAGAGTCGTTTTAAAAAAACTCACAAAAAAAACACTTGAGAGCGCCCTCTGTTGATGGCGCTATTTTTGTTAACCCATAGAGGGCGCTCGCAAGTGGTTTTTTTGTGTGAGTTTTTTTGTCACACCAAAATTGAGTTTTTGTTACACCAAATTTGAGTTTTTAAGATTTGGTTCAAATTGAGTTTTTAAGATTTGGTTCAAATTGAGTTTTTAAGATTTGAAAAATATTAGACAAAATTGAGTTTTTAAGATTTGGTTTAGATACGGCTTATCCCTACTACTGATGATTTATACTCCAATGAGGATTTATACTAGCGGTCGGATTCAGAATGTACTGTTAACTGTATTTTCTTTTAAATATCCGACAATTTCATGAATAGAGTGACGTCACAAGAGTAGTTTAATGTTAGCTAGTATTGTATTCAGTTTCGTATTTGTGCACACATGATTTCGTTCTTCAGGTTCGTTTTAATTATTCTCCCTTACCAAAAATGACCAATTTAATCTAATTACTTTCAAATTGGATCATATTGGTTTGAGGGCCATTCAGATCGACACTGCAGACTCTGATGATCCCTCCCCGAGACTCTGGATGATAACAGCGAATTTTTTGATGGTGCCATTCTCTCCGATTAATAGTATCGTATATTATGGAGACAGCGTGTCTTTGTACGTGGCCAGACAGTGTCTTTTCTGTTAGACACTGGTTCAGAGGTACGTGAACATCTTGCCGATGGCGATCTACCAATCACACAGTCTCCCCGACAAGTCCCTTTCGCCGTTCCTGATGGGTACGGCAGAGGCGGATGCAGGATTTTTGTAAAGGGGGGTCCATATATTTAGGGGGCAGACACTGCGAGCACGGAGCGACGAAGCCCATACGGCGTGGATTCTAGATTTTGGATTCTAGATGCTCTGTGGTGCAATCTGAGGCATTTTCGGCCAATTTCCCCTGACTTTTTGAGCCAAAAATGCGTGCACGGGAAACGTTTCTGACGCTGCCACTTTGGTAGTTAATGGGACTCACGGCCACTCACGACACAATTTTAATGCAGCGAATAAACCTTTCAGTAATGTAACTAAATAGCCATAATATGTACACGTACATACACATACACACACACGCATGTATACCAATGTACCAATGTTTATAATGCTTTCATTGGCCAAAAATGAGTCCACAGAACCGATGATCCACTTTCTATCTTCAACCATACTTCAACTTGTAATAAATATATATTTTTAATTTTTTTAATTTTGTATATGTTTTTCTGGCCAATTTCAGCAAAAGGGCATTCAATTTCATTATTGCGCTTTCAAATTCACGCGATTTTTTAAATTCAATCAAACTAGGGTTACTCTTTCGATATTATTGCATTCAATTTCGTTTTCGTGCACCCATGATTCCTTTATTGTCATGCCTCTTCGTTTATAGGCATTCGAGACTACAAGATCGCCATTTTGTTGTTGAATATTCACCATCTTTTCCCAAGAGGTGCAATCAAATTCAGAGTCATCGAAGCGCACTGCGATTTGTACCTATTGTTTTTTCTTTTTCGTTTATTGGCAACGCGTTTTAACATTTGAGCGTTAAAATTCAACATGAGTATGGTACGGCTAACATGCTTGCGTTTAAAGTTAGCGATAATGTTATTTTACTGGCAGTTGTGTGGCTTATCTGTCTTACGCGTTTCATTTGATTCTTATTGTAAGTCTTAATTGCAAATGTGTTCCGTTTGCTTTGTCACTCCATGTTTAAACATTAAAATGTGTCTAAGGAACGGCTGAATAAAGTGTTATGGCACATACTGTACGTATAAACAAAACAATACACAAAATATGTCTTGTATTTGTTTGCATTATAATCGTTTGAATTGGTCTTTAATTAATTATTTTGTCTTCTTTATTCGTTAAAGTTAAGACCATGCAAATTAAACAATAATTAATATGTGATTTTCGTATAAGGGGATCGTTATAAAAATAAAATGTTGTTTCCCTGTGGATTTTTTTCACAGGTCCTTTTCTGTTTCTGTTTATTTCTTCTACGTTTATATATCTGAAATTGTTTTCTTTAACCTTTAATGTTCTGACGTGTTAGGCATCTCGGCATGTAAGTTTGGCTGATGTTGTACCATCTCACGCAATTTTCATGAGTTATTTGTCCAACATTTTGTTGAGCCACTTCTTGAACGAGGTCACCCCCCCGCGGTTGAATATTCACTCCTGTCTTATGTGCTTCTTCTAGGTCCCCTACTCGTAGCTGTTATTCTGGAAGGGCCATGACGAATGGGCCATTTCAGTCATATTCAGGAATGGTGAGTAGGGTGGCAGACGCTTCAACTGGATCAGCTGGTTGATTCCTACTGGGAGCTGGGCGCGTACATGGGGTCTAGCATTGTCATGCACAAGAAAACTGGTTCATCTGCGGGGAACATATTTTTTTTCTTCAAATCTTTCTCTCGTGCCGGTTTAAAAAGCTATTCGATAGTGTACAAGACCCATCTATCCAGAAACAGCGAATGTCACATTGCAGTTGCGTCCGCGTTGTGCGTGTACCACGCGTCTTGCTGGGATACCGCGAGGTGCTCTTCCAAAAGACCGCCTCGTCCATGTAGCCAGTTTCGTCAATGAACACGCAGTGGCCGAAAACTCCGTACTGCATAAACCACTGCGCTTACTCTACACGTATATCAAGTACCCGTGGCGAGTTGCGGGCATCAGGCTTGTCCTCTGCAAGTTCAAGGATCATGAGCATGCCGTCCAGGGTTCTAGCTGTGGTACTGGGAGACACGGTTGGCTTGTCTGGCAGGGAACGTTGGAGCTCATCTTTCATCTGAGTGGGAGTTAGTAGAGGGTTGACGTCCAGCAATCGCTCAAGCTCATCTCGCATCTCCTCATCTCCTTTAGTGTTGTGTGCCCCTACTGTAGGCAAGTTCTCGTGACGACCAGTGCCCAAGTATGTTGCCACGATGGACCTTGCAGTAGACCTCTTGATTCTTAGAGTGTCTGCCAATTCTAAGTAGTCAGCATGGTTGCCCTCGAATGCTTCAATCAGCCTTTTTCTGTCTACATTGCTCACTCTTCTGTAATGACCACGGGCAGCCATTTTCGCTTCCAAATCGTATATTTAGTGAGAGGTATAACTCGGCAACAGTGTAGAATTGATTTCTACTCTTAATATCCTGCCATTATAGGCAAATACGAACCAGAAAGCCCATATCACAGAAACGAATTTGAATGCAATCGTTTTAAAAATGTTTGCCAGTTATGAATAGTCGACCAGCCTGTTGCTGCTGGCTGTGACGAAATTGAATAAACTAAGTGACCATTTTAAATTGAATGATTTTATTTGTCTAATGAATGCTAAAGTTTTGAAATTGAATGACTCTTTTTAACTGTTGAATGCTGAAAAAATTGTACCTGAGCATTTATTTTCAAGCGAAATTGAATGAACCGGGTATTAACTTGATTTGTTTTTCAAATTGGCCGGGAAAACCTATACTTAAGAAAAAAAAAGGGGGGGGGGGGGTCCGGACCCCTTGGACCCCCCCCCCCCCCCCCTGTATCCGCCCATGTACGGGTAATAGTACTGGTTGGCTAAGAGTCCACAGCAGGGGCGTAAATCCAAGGAAAGGGGGTGGGGGATTATACACCCACTTTTTGGATAGGGAGATGGGCTATAGGATCATCCCACCTAGTTTGTTGTGCCCAGAAAAAACACCTTATGCAACAAATTATTTATTAATTAAGAGAATATAAAAAGGTAACTCAGTAATACATCAGCGTAAGAGTTCATGTTGGTTTCAGAGAAGATAGACGGACAGATAACAGGATAAGATATTTATATTAATAATTATTACTTTTCAACAATCCGAATTATATTTGGCCATTTCAGTTAGTCATACCTTATTATGTCATATAGGCCTAGTATTAGGCTCATTATAATAATAATAATAATAAGCAGTTCTTATATAGCGCACGTATCTACTAAGACTGGTACTCAAGGCGCTCTGTGATTTTCAAAAACAGGTTAATGAAGTTTATTGAAAATGTTAGACCCATTATGTAGCACCTTTGTATAAGAGTTTTTTTAGGATCCATTTTTTGTCGAGGCCCTTAAGCGGTGCGTCTACTTGCCATGAACATTATTAAACACATCGCAGGACCATCAAACCTCTGCCAGAGCCGCACTTCGCACGAAAGAGCCCCTTTTTGCCAGACTTTGTACTCTGATGCCCCGAGGAAGCGGACTACAGCGACCCGTAATGTCCCGACGGGTTTTCTAATGGCCAACCAGTATTACCTGTACCTATCAAAAACGGCATCCACACCCCCCCCCCCCCCCGCGACCGCTTCGTTTCCAGACAGTTTACCTCGTTCTCGCCACGTCCTCATGCATCTCGTCCCTAGTACAGTGCGTTCTGAACGTAATTGCAATCGCGTCCTGGCCGGACGGCTATAAATACCCAGCGCGTTCTTGCCAGTCCTCATTCGCGTTGTTGCCAGTCCTCATTCGCGTTTGCCGCTTCAACCTGTGCAGATCAACACTTTCCGACATCGACAATTACGAGCATCATGCCTCCAAAACGGAGTGGGTACGTGAAGACGGGCCGTGTGAAAGCAGCCAGTTCTACTACCCGAAGACCCCAAAGCCCCGTCCCCTTTAGGATCGAAGTACGGCAATTCCGTTTGTAGATAGCCGCACGAAAATTTTGAGTAGGCTCTAACTGGAGCACCCTTCCCGTCCGAGCCCGTCCATGGAGTTCGTAAACAGTTGCTACTACGTCCACTCCGTTCGCACACAGTTTGAGCCCGTTCGGCAAAATGTTCAAGAACGTAGTGAGAACTATACTGAAACGCAAAAGATACCACCTTTTAAATTCGCATTCGCTTTCGCTTTCGCATGAAGTATGAACCGGCCTTAAAGGGATATTTACGTACTGGAAGCGCCTAATTAGGCTACAGAACGCGTTTTGAATGAAATTATGTTCATAATAATTATGTAAGAGCATTTAAAAGTAGGATACTAAACGTCCATATAGCCATCCTTAAAAAACTAGGCATTTTTGTGTTAACAAGCTCGCGTTGGATGCCGTATATACAGGCAAAGTTATTACCTGGAATTTCAAACGGATGACGGGGAAACACGTCACAAGAGATTTTAGGGCGTAAAGGTCCTTTAAGTCATGTTTACAGTTTTCGCACGATTATGCACGTGACGTCACGTACACAATTTAAATATGAAGCTGAGCTAATTAGATATGCAATGCAGGCCCGCGTGACTGCTGAATAGGTAGTTGACTGCGTGAAGCCGCTATGCATATTCGAAGATACACCAATAGTCAAATTCGAATACAAAAGTTCATGTCTCATTTCTGAAGGTTTTCCAAGACGTTAAAATGAGAAAAGTACACTTTGTTTGTCAAAATTAGTCGTGGGAAGGCACGATCATTTTCGATCACTTTTAGGATGGCGTCATCCTGTGAAAATTGTTTTCAGGATGTCGTCATCCATACTTTCAGGATTCCGTCATTCCGTGATAAATTATTGCAGGATGTCATCATCTTACTTTCAGCATGTCGTCATCCCGGGATATAAGGATGTCGTCATCGTACTTTCAGAATGTCGTCATCACGCGATATATTATCTCAGGATGTCGCCATTACGCGAACAAATATCAAAGGATGTCGTCATTTTGCCTTTATAATGTCGTCATCTTGAGATAAAATATGTCAGGATGTAAACAAGTCGGATGGCACTTCCAGAGCTCCGTACTATCTTATACCCAGCACGATATGTGGCAGAGGGGTACCCCCCTCTTATTCCTATACCTTATACACGCTCAACACTATTGTTACCTAACCCACCCCCCTTGAAACCTAAAAGGAATTCCTGAGATTCCGGGAACACAATGGTCAACACAAAAGAGGGGGGGGTTTTCTCTGCCACATATCGCGCTTCATATGTATAATCTAGATGAGATTATTAGCCTACCCAATAATTTTGGTTAACCCTCCTATGGTTTCACCTTTCAAAACCTTTCAAAATCTGCTTACGGGGCAAAATGGATATAAAAAAGTATGAACCTTTCAAAACGCTCCAGAATGTGTTGCTACTGCACTACCACACCTTTCAATACCTTTTGAAAGGAATTGAAAGGTAGAAAAACTGGGCTATGGTATACCCTATGATAAAGGTATGGGAAGTCTATCAGAAAACGGCCAGACCTTCCAAAACCTTGCGAAAGGAAATGAAAGGTGGAGCTATTGCTCAACCAAATATCAGTACAGTTGCTATGCATACATGGTTTGACCTTTCAAAACCTTTTGAAAAGTTTTGAAAGGTAGAATTACTCCCAGCACATTATATAGAATATCTCTCACAGAAAACAGCTAAACATTTCAAAACATTTCAACTTTTATTTGGTATGGTATGCCCCTATGATAAAGGTATGGGAAGTCTATCAGAAAACGGCCAGACTTTCCAAAACCTCACACCAGTTTGTTCAGAGAGTTGTTTTACCTTTCAAAATCTTTCATAGGTTTATTTTGTCCGACAGCTTTCTCACCTTTCAAAACCCTTTAGTCCAGGAAACTTGAAAGGTTTTGAAAGGTCTGACAGCTCTATGGTAACTGCACGGTATATAAGAGGGTTAAATTAATAGAAAAAGGTATAAAAGTCGTGTATACGAAAAACTAGGGACTGTATACAATTAACTAGGGACTGTATCCATTTATTTTGGTGAATATGGCTGTCAACTCGTTGGTCTTCATACGTTCCGCGCGTATAAAAATCGACTCGAATTGAAGCGCACGCTTTGGTCTCCATTCAAATCGCCTCATTTCAATGAAACGGCGGCTCTGACGCGTTATAGTGGTACGAAAAAAAATCGCCGACCGGACCCCGGCGTTGCCCTAAGCAACTGCGATTCTGAGCCATATAAAGAAGAAAACCTACGGGGGATTCGGAGGGGCCACCGCGTCCCTGTTTTTTTTGGGGGGGGTTTTGCTGGCAAGAATTTGAAAACGTTTCCCCCACAAATTGCGGAAGATTAAGCTGCAAGCTTTAGACGTATACATGTACATACCGGTAGTATGCAAAAAAAACACGCCTGCAGGCCGTTATTGCGTCATGTAGGCCCTATATGAAGTTACAAATTGAATTGCTTTTGATACATAGCCCAGATTACACCAATTTACAATTGCCTATAAACTTAGTTTTGTAAATATAGACCAATATCAATTTTGTTATTTGAAAAGATAAAAAACATTAGATTAATATATTTATTGCGCGAAGTATAGGTATTTAATTTTCAAACACTTTCTGTGCAAGCGATTTTTACATCTTATCGAGTTATAAATACGATCAATAACCATAGGGATTTTAGTTTATCATAGCGACATTTTACCTTGTGCAGAGGAAAGTTTGTATTATAAATTGTTTAATATGTAGTAAAAATCATATCACATTGTTTTCCACTTTCAAACTATAAGGCATGCAGGAGATAAAATGAAGACTGAAGATCCTGCATTATTGTATCAATTCCTGCAAAAGTTCGGGTCTATTTTACGGTTTATTTTATATAGATTTTCAAAGATTAAATGTATTATCTTTTATTGCTTGATATTTGAAACTTGATGAAGTTATCATAACGTCACGTCAATTTTCATCCATAACGCATAACCAACATGTACATACAAAGTTTAAACTCGGCCCTGTAGTTTGGTAGAAGTAGAACATCTTAGTTATATGCACGAGTTCATTGTGAATTCTAGGTATGTGCAAAGTTTCAATAAGATTCAAGCGGGGTGGGAGATGACAACCTTCATGCGGTCCACCCTGTTTCTACTAATGTCATCAAACTGATGTATATGCAGTAACACGTTAAGCTGCTCATCATCATACGAAAGAAGAAGATTCAAGTCTGTTTAAAGTGCCGCACATAATTAAACGTGTACAGTCTATGGGATTTGTGTAACGAGAACATGGAAAAGGAAGAACCTACGTCTGTTCAATGAACAGAACATAATTTTTTTTGTATTTGTCATTGTTCATTTTATTGTTCATTTCATTGTTCATTTCATAAAATAAAAAATAAACAACTAAAAAATGGACAATTAGAAGCAAAAACCTGGATTGTATCTACCGCGGTTGATTTCTCAGAATTTGTAAAGGTTTAACCAGTTCGCGCCGGGATTATTTTAACATCACCGAGCCGAGGGGCGGGATTATTTTTAACGAAACTCGATCCAAAGCGGGTTGAGGCTGATAGTGCCGGGAAGCACACCCACACATTTCCGGCCTTGCTCGCTGCTGACAGACATTTCCGAACTTGAACTTGGCGTGTTTATGTGTCATCCGTTTTGAATTTGGGGAAAACTTTGCGTTTATATACGTCATCCGGCGCGAACTGGTTAAAAGTGTTTTCATTGCAACTTCTAATCTTGTGACGCCATCTATTTTGTCTTCCCTCAACTTATTCCTAGCATAAAGCTGATTATATACACCAATTATAAAGTGATTTCAGCAAACGTTGCCACAAACATCAACAGATTATTCCTCTCCGTGGTTACCAACTAATTTTGTATTCATAAAACCTTGCTAAGAATGTTGCCAGCTAGTCATTTTAAGTACACAGCTAGGACCGAAGGGAGTTCGTCAAACCAAAACAACTGGATATTTGCATGTCAATAGGGTATGGTGATGTTTTAGAACTTTTGGAACTACAAAACTTTTAGGAACAGCAGTAAATCTGATGAGGCCTATATGTGTGCATTGAAATGTACACAAGTATGACGATGAGAAAGGTAAACATGGTAAAGGGAAGAAACGTAAAGCCAATTATACGTTCTTGAGAGTAAGCACAAAGAAGTCAACACCAATCGCAAGAAGAAAGATGCTTGGGAAGTTATCCTCGCCCAGCATAGGGCTAGCCTAAATTCCCCAAAACCAAATCTGGATCCAAGAACCATGTTATCCAATGTAAAATATCCGTAACAAATAATTTAGTTGCCAACTAGTGACTGAGACACCCCACATCAACTAACGTCAACAACTTAGCAACCAACTAAGCTTAGCAAAGTTTTATGAATATCACTTATGCTTCCAACTGGGCTTAGCTGTCAACTAGGAGCCGTTTTAACAGCCAACTAGGCTTAGCAGGCTTTTATGAATATCGGCCCTGGTCTATTACGCAACTAGCATTTCAAAGTTGTTATTGGTTGTGCACTTTTTTATGGACAGTCCCCTCAACCTGCTGCATCGAAGTGTCCATTGTAATTAATAGTTGTTTCCCCGATCAATCACTATATGCGTTTGTAACTTAACAAAAACACACAAATATCTAAAACTTCTTGTTAATTATGAACTAATGACAGTCATCTCCCAGAAGGATTTCTGTTTTCTTCGACTGAATTAAAACCCAAGTCAAAACTGAAGCAATTAGGGCTACCTTTTGCTTGTAAATTGTAATAAATCTTACCCATTCCTCCCTGTAACATTCTAAACCACCTTGCTTATTCTTAAACTGTTCCAACACTTGCCGTGTATTCATCCAGGAATACAAATGGTGTCAAACAATGTTGCATAGTTGGCGCAAGTGTTGCTACAATAGGTTTACAGGTGCTGTAACCTCACCAGATGTCTCCCAAAGTGAAGCACATAAACGCCTTGCGTGAGATGTAACATACTGAATAGGGACCACTGAAAGGTGAATGCATAAAAGCTCACAGCATCGAAGAAAACCAGGTGGAACGCCTGGAAAACAGCGACGCATCAAGTCCCTTTTAAAATAAGCAGAACAAAAATACAATTGTTATTCTCATATAAAAAATCAACTACTGTATACTGTTGATTAAATTTGTACATTTGTCAAGCAAACTGCAAAGGATTTACGTTAGAACTCCAGATGCACCATCCAAATTTCAGTCAAGTCAACTAGTTAGTTGATTACTGGGTCATTCCATATCGATTCACACACCCCATATGACCCGCCTCAGATTTGCCTGGAAAGATTCCTAAAAATACCATACCAACGAAGGAAAATCATGTTTTGGCTTAATATTTCAAACGGTTTTCCTGTTACAGCCTCTCATCAAAGTGTAGGTGTTGCGACCCTTTTCTGCGCCCGCAAATTGCTCGTTCATTTTGGTAGCATCTTTGAAGGCCTATATAATATCCATTGATGCCATTCTAATGAAAAGCTGATAATTTGTGTCTGGGCCAATTTGTGGCCATATGTTTAGATTCTGCGATCAAAAATTAATTACCTCTTCACATTTTATGCAGTGGGAGCAGAACGGCCCTCACCCAATTGGGTGTACACCTCTTTAGTTGGTGTAAATTTGGTGCACATTGGTGTACACTAATTGTGCACCAGCTTTATGCAAATGAAGTGACTACACCAAACATACACCCACAAATCTTATCCATTGGTACATAATACCAAAAGTACACTACAGTGAGTTTGGTTAGCAAGCATGGTACCAAATATGCACATTTGGTTAGTTCTATGAACACAAGCACCAATATGCGCCAGATAATAAAACATAGCACCAAACAAAAAACAACACATTCGGTTTAGTTCTTTGCACCAAATATGCACCAGTTTCTGAGATCAGTACTTACATTTGGCTTTCCATATTTTGCAGTTACATTCCATAAGCAACATCACAAAATATCACAAAATATCACAAAACATTGCCATGGTGTCTCTCATCAGCCACCCCGTCCCAAATAAAATTAGGTTTTGTAGGATCTGTGCATTTCTTTCCCAATGAAATTCACTGGCACATGTATTATCGTTATGTAATATATGAGCCTGATACAGGACATAATATTAAGGTATGGTTGGCTTCTCAAATCGATACTAACTGAAATGTCCGAAGGTAATTCAGATTGTTGAAAAGTCATCCAAATTATGAAAATAATCTTAATATTAGCACGGTAATTTTATCCCGTTATCCGCCCCGCCCGTCTATCTTCTATGTAACCAACATTAGGGGGAGGGAAGGAGGGGGGGGGGGGGGGGGGGGGGGGGGGGGGGGGGGGGAGAGGAAATATCTCCCTTCTCCGCCAGAATTTATGCCCCTGCTGTTGAGAGGACCCCGATAAGACACGGTGGCAAAAAAAAGTGAAACAGGAAGTACTTGTTCATAGGTCATGATGGGGAAGGGTGCCTCGCATGGTACAAAGGTAAACAGCCTATTTACTCAATGCACTCAACGTACAAACTTAGTTGCGCAAAGCCGCTAAAATACTATTTCTTTATTAAAAATCATACAAATAGGTACTAGTAGCATATTATAACCCTAACTCCCTACCCTATTTTTTTTACACATAACTGCAAAATCCTGGAATTCCAAAGTGTTAAAAGTGTTGAACCTGAATCCTGCAAAATTGTCCAATATTTATTACTGGTGACCACTGCATGGATCCTGTTTTTTGGAGATTCTTTTGTGATGTACAATGTAGAAAATTGTTCCAAGTTGTCTTAAAGGTAGGATACACCATTGGAAATTGCTCGAATTATCTCGAATGGGTAGATTTGGGAGCTGTATTTTATAGTAAATATTGTTTAACTGACCTGTCTGAAGTTTTACAATCAAAGATGCCGAGAAAAGCACAAAAAACAGCGTTTGTTTTTACCCGGCGTCAAGCAGTTATTCTTATGTTATCTTTGTGTTTTTGTTCACGATTGCCGTCCGGCGATCACACAATTTTCTTTATAAAATTAAATTTTTCGAGTATAATTACAGGATATCTAGCGCAATCATTTTGCTGGATGCCTAGATTCTTATTTACTTTCAAATGAGTAAGATATTTCTTAATAATTCAGTAGTAAATATTTTCGATATCTGCAAATGGTGTATCCTACCTTTAATAACAATTTACTTACTTGAAGAAATTCCCAGTCAGTATACCAGGAATATCCGTAGGTTCCATTTTTATTTGTCGCTGAGCTGCAACTAATTTACCCTGCAAGAGGACAAAATAATGTTCAGTTGGTTTGCGAGTCATCCAGGTCACACTTTATAAAACACTTTATAAAAGTCTTTTGTTTTATCAATACAATTTTTGATAAACAGCGCGACCTTTAACGAGTCGAGACTTGTGTTTTGTTTGGAGAATTTGGGATTTCCCTTATATTCCCCCGAGTGTGCGGTTATTTTTATGCTGGGTTGTTACCCAGGAGATATAGCGGGGTTTTGTTTGGCTCTCTATTTTAGGCCTATGTCCAGTTCCTACCGATCTTTACTACTTATACTACAACCAACAATCCGCGTTTTTTTAGCAATCAATATATACGGGTACAAGCCACCTAGACTGGTTCCCTGACTGTACAATTTCCCAACGGTTATAAGTTGCTCTGTTTCATCTTCTTCTTGTTAAGGTGGGCTTTAATAGGAAACCAGACTACAAGAACATGATTGTTTTTCTTGATTTTCCAAGCTTCTATGAACACAAGTCAATATACTAAGTCAATATAACAAGTCAATATACTATATTTAAGCAAATGATGCATATGTGACCCACTCCACAATAATGGGTATTATGTCACAAAATAGTGAAATTGAGTTATATACATGGTTGGAAAGCCCAGAGCGTAAGCTTCCAGTTGGTATATTTATTATTATAATATTTATTATTATTATAGAGCGCCATAGCTACTCATGTTTTGGAGATATGACATGTTTGCTTTTGATTACTTCCTTGGAGTTCAAATTACACAACTGAGAAAACAAGGCTTTGAAAAAGCCGGCTTTGTTGTAGAACAACAGAACAATGAACACAAAATGGGCGTGTTTTTTCCACTTTAATCATCCAAATCAACATTTCTTTGAATGAAACCTGAAAATATTGGTGTTAAAGATGTCATTAATGGCAACAAATGTAAATCACATTTTGATGAAATGTTTACCCTCACAAGGTTGAGCGGGCCATTACATGATATCGCACAGCGCGACTTATACCCTTTTTTGTAGAGCCGGTCACATATTTCCTTTTGAAGTCAAACTTAAAATTCCAGTATTTGATAACGAATAGAAACCATCAAGCTTATAACTCAGTGTCTTGCTGAACGAATTAACCCACTGCAAAATATCTGGAATAAAATGTTGAACAATTCATATAGCATAGAAGAATTTCTCTACTGTTTAAGTACATGTATTCATACAAATGAATCTTGATTTATTTGAAAACAGGTCTTGAAAGACTTACTGTGACATCTTCAAAGTAGAGGTAATATGAGAAGTAAAAGTCCCCTTGTCTGACTGCTGCAGTGTAAATGCCTTGCATTAAATATTCATGCATCATTGGAAAAATGCTCCAAACCTAAAACGAACAAGAACGTTATTGTGTTAAATAGGCTAAAAGGCATGGCTACCATGACTATTTTTCTGACAGGACACCATCTTAATAACAATACCTTGGTCACATGAAATATTCATTTACAAGGCTATTGTTTTGTTTAGGTAACACTGTAGTAATGGCCTGTTATATTGGGAAGTAATTGTATTCATGTAATTTAATGGTCGTTTACACCATTGGTTTTGCTTGAATCATCAGGAATGCGTGGATTTGGGCATTGTATTTTAAAGTAAACATCCTTTAACTGACCTGTCCGAAGTTTTACAATCATGGATGCTGAGGAAAAAAAAGCAATTATCGTCCAGCATTCGGCCTTTTTTTTTATAAAATACAAATTTTCGAAACAATGACAGGGTACCTAGAGCAATCATTGTGCTGAATGTCTAGAATCAATATTTTATTATTTACTTTAATAAGTAAGATATTTCTGAATAATTTGGTAATAAATTGATTGAATGTCTGCAAATGGTGTACCGGTATACGACCTTTAAAAGAGTGATCAAATCTGTACAAGAAATAATAAGTATAAGGAGAGGGGCATGGAGATGTAGTGTCACACAAAAAAAGAGCTTTAGAATCAGCAGTTCGTGCATGCCGTTTCCTCAGAATTGGGTCACAAACCTTTTCTTTGACGAGAGCAGAAGGGTTTTGGCCTTTACTTTCCTCCTTCAGTGCATCTGACGCTCCTAAAGAAGGTGCTGTAATCTGATCTGTCTTCCTGTCAACATGGACAAAATGTACAAGTCCTGGAAAATCCTCCAGATATGTGGTCATGGTAATGTTGCGCTGTGCCTTGATGGTCAAGTACTGCTGGTAATGAAACAAGTTTTCACGCAGTAAATACTGGGATTCTTTGATGGCTACAGCATACTGCTTGGATACACTCTCGGGGCTTGATTTCACATTGAGGTAGCGGGCCTTGAAGATGATTTTAAGTAGTCGGCTCATCTCAGACAAAGCTGCTTCTAACCTGGGCAGGAAATAACATTAATGAAGAGCAAATAATTATGTAATTATAGGGGCGAAATTTATATTTGACACCGGGCCGGCCAGATTATTTAATTACGTAGTTAGGGGCGATTAGGGACTGTGGATTAATTTCGATTTGCGGGTGCTCGCGTGCACTTGCATGCACATGCGGGCAACCCCGTTCCGCACAGGTCTAACTGCAATTGCACGGACCCTTGTGTTCCTTTAGGAGCAAGTGCAGGCATTTGCGTGACTTTGCGTGACGATGCGTGCTGATGCGGGCTAGTGAGCATAGGAATTAGGCATGGTACTCATCCCTAAACTAACGATGACAGAAGAAATTGGCTAAACGGCCAAGGCTGTACTAGACAAAGAGGTTGTGATTAAAAGACAGGAGTTTCAATGACATAAAAGACGCTAGGTAGAAATACATGTACAAGCTTAAGGTGCATGTCACAATGGTGTCCTTATTATTCTCATAATTGGGTACATGGCTTTGCTTCAATCATACAATTGCTACACATTGAATATGGCTTTTCCGAGGCTGTGGTGATATATGGAGCTGCAGTAGATTTATTCATTTGTTTTCTTGGAGAGATTCTAATTTTATATCAAGTTTACATACATGTAGTTTTCATTGAACGACACTAAACATGTTACTGGAAATGTGAATGTCTGTTTGAAGACTGTTGAATTTGTTTGTATTATTTAATGCCCGAGTGTATTTTCGTGATCTCTTCTTATTGTTGTGATTAACTTATGGGACAACTTTTGTACGGCCTGTAAACACCAATTGTAAGAAGAAAAAAAACCCATGCTCAAATGCATTTTCAAAAAACGTTCCAGTGCATTAGTCAAGTTTAATTAACGCCAATCAAAATTGCAGGAATCTCGTTGTCCATTTAATTGACTAAAATTATTAACATTTTCTGCCGTAGGCAAGCGTGTTGTATGTTTGAAGTTGTAAGTTATTTTCGAATTATTGGTACCAGAGATGAGTCATCTTTGACAAGTGTTTACAACCAACTAAAGAGTTGGTGAATAAGTACATTTCAGCGGCTTTTTGTAATGGTATACTTCCTGGCAAATGATACCGTTTGCGGTCCACTGTGGGCAAGTCCGTCCCGATGCGGGCAGATGCGTCCCGATGCGGGCCAATGAATTCCAAATCTCCTTTGTTTAGGTTTGCCCGCATGTGCCCTCAAGCACAAATCAGAATTAATCAATGGTGCTTTACGTAGCAACATATTAATACTAATTAACGTTATTGATAGCCCGGCAGATCCGAACCAAAATTCGTTAGAGCTCGGAAGATCCGAACAAAGCATACTTTTCAACTTGCGCAAGTCCTTTGATCACTGTAATCCGCCAATTCCCAACTTGCACTATTTGAGAAACATGATCTCGGTATGCTGTAGAAACACTTGCTGAACTTTTAGAGTTAAGTATTACAATTTTGGAGGCCATGCTAATTTAGTCCAAAGTTCACTGACACCTCAAAAAATTAACGAGCCAAATTAAGAAATAAAAAAAATCAGTTCTGGGGCTTTCTCCTTTAGGCTAATCATAACACCATATATGTGACCTGTCACCACAAAATGAGAGTAAAGTCGCACGATGTGATTCAGATATATGGCCATCCAAAGTCAAAATATGAAGGGTTGGTCAATTTTAAGATTTTGCGTAATTTAGAAAGCCCAAGTCCTCCTCTACATATTCCCATTTTTTGAGTGAGATCAGATGATCGAAAAACCTCTTCAATTACGCAAGTTTGCGTAGTGTTCGTGTAGTTAGTGTTTGGATTAAAGTCCATTAGTGGTCTAATTAGCACGGTAATTAAATATGCAAATCAGGTACTTGTAAGTATCCCACGTTTCAAAATTTTGATATTTTGCTGTTTATACAATAGTTTGTATGTGTGGAAAATTTGCTATGCTCAACCAAACCTTACTTGTCCTGTTTTGTAATCTTTTGCGTGTTTTGTTTAAAAGGTTTAAAGTAAGTTTTCTCACAAACACGTTTTGTGAAACCCATGACTTTCTAGAGCGCTAAAAAAAAGTATTTATCGCAAAACCCCCGAGTGTTATGTATCATTGGAAAGCTCCCTTTCTCAAGAATTTGAAAATACCAATATCTTAACTTTCAATATTTCCGACTTTACTCTCATTTTGTGGTGACAGGTCACATATTTCAATCAGGAAGAGATCAAACTAAAAAGGACATTGGTCTTGCAAACATGATGTTGTGATTTACCTTGGTGACATTGTCGTTGTTTTGCCAGTGTCAAGGTAGCCCTGCAGACCAAAGCGTTTAACATGCTGCCAACATTCCTTTAACTCCTTTTGATGTTTCAGCATGCTGCTAGTCTACAATACATAACGGTAATCAATATAAGAAGAATTGCATTACAAAGAAAACTTGAACAGAACAAACAAAGGCCCACAGCAGGCTCTACAACGTGCCCCGCCAATCTGAAATTTTGGCTTTCATCTGATTTGGTTGTAAGTCCCCCCTCCCCCCAAAAAACTCCAAAACCAAACAAACAAAAACTCAATAATACAAAAAATCTACACACTCGGAAAAACTGAAATTTTGGCTTTCATCTGATTTGGTTGTCAGTCCACCCCTCACACCAAAAAAAACCCCAAAACTAAACAAACAAAAACTCCATAATACTAAAAAATCTACACACTCGGAAAGACTGAAATGTTGGCTTTCATCTGATTTGGTTGTCAGTTATATATACCAAATTTAAATGCTACCCAAAATCGATGTGCCACTTTCCGTTTGATTCTAATCCAAAGACGAAACACATCTAAAGTATATTCTTATTGTGTTGTGCAAACATTCTCTTGTAATCCCCAGAAAAGAATTCACCCATGTGAAAAATGCTGGTGTTGTTTGGCTTTTAGAAGTAATAATCTTTCTCTATAAAAAGTGGCAAACATTCAACAGTTCATTTTATCGCTGAAGCAAAATATATTATTGCCACAGACACACGGTTTGATTCCCAAACACTCTGTTAATCAGCTGATGGTTGCTATAGTGTGTAGATATAGTAAACAAATCAATGGCTCTTGTTGCAGGCCACGCCCTGTTGCTGGTCTGAAACCAGAGACGACGTTTATTAAGGCATTAACTTCTTAATGGGGTTAAAATAAATACAAATACATGTATAATATAAAGTTCAAGCACACCTATAGACATGTTACATGTGGCGTGGGAAAAAGCCAGTTCGGCTAATAGGTTTTTGAGACCGCTACATCAACAAATACATTTTCCTATGGGATATTTTAATTCTAGTTGCATTTCTGCTGTTGTTCGATCTGTCTTGGAATTTATTGATTGGAGTGTCTCACGAACATCTTAGGAATTATATTATCGGGTTGGATGGTTTTCGCAGCTCCGTGGTGTTTGGGAAATTGTTAAGACATCGAAGATCGACGAGCTTGGCTCAGTCGCCAGTTATCTGCTTGGAGGACGATACAGCTGCTGATAAACGCTTTACTTTTGTAATTTTGTCACTTGATTTCCTGGATTTCCTTGTCTTCCCGATTCCTGTGATTCTGTGTCCAAAACGCCACTCCAAGAAGCCGACCCATACCCGGGTCGTCGCTGCCAGATTGATCAGGTGGTCCACACTGCGACCGACGATAGGAGCACTGCAGCTGTCAACGACACAGCCGGCCCTGGTCTAACGTTATGCCGTACCCAGCTACAGTGATGGTCAGTCTGCGAATGGTTAGCATGCGTTCGCATGCCCAGTGACCACCCTGTTCGTTGGGGCGTTAATCGAAGAAGGTTAGTCAACTACGGCAGTATTTCCGTGCCATTTTTTCAAACTTTACAACAGTCCTGCTGTCATCAGTGACGCTTTCTTTCTGCTGAGATCATCATGGTGTGGATAGCTCCAAGATTAGTGTAATTCCAGATGATGAATTTCTATTGATAACCCGCATTCTGGGCAATTTGTTGTTTAGTGCGACTGTGTCACTACAGTATTTAGCTAGATTTTTTAATGAGTGACGTAGGGTTGAAGTCCACTCACCCAACAATGTTTATCAAAACTATACCACACACATTTACCTTAAACTTCTTGGCATGGTCACATATTTGTTTGACAACATTCTCCAATGCTTCTGGTAGAGTCCGTAGAGAGAAACCGAGTTGTACATCTGCCACTTCACTCTTTCCCTGACAGATCAGATTCATCATGTACAGTGCATTGCTTATTATCTTCGCTAGCTGCACCCTCACCTTCAAAATGTTAAAAAAGAAATGGAACAAAATTAACTAGAGATGCCTGTTTGATAAACAGAACATAAGGTTCTTACACATTCTTTCATTGTAATTTTTCATTACATTTAAAAAAAAATAAAAATTGGAAACCTAATACAAAAAGAATTGTGAATGCAGCATGTTTTGCTCATGAGATATGCAGATGAGTTGAAACAAAAGTAAAATAATTAACTACCGGTACATGTCTGTTCGAGAAACAGAACATAAGGCTTTTTCGGGTGCAGTTTTTTAGATTTTGTTTTTCAGAAATTGAACCGTTATACCACCAAAACCATTCAACACGAATTTAAAGGAAACATGCAGTCTAACATTTTCATTACGCATTTTTTGTTTTAATTTAATAGATTTATGTGTATTAAATGTGAATAAAAAGCAAAACTGGTTCTAGTGTACGTTTAGCTTGATAATTTGCTGTCCAAAAATTGACCCCCCCCCTTTTTAAATTTCGCGGCCAATAAAAATGAGTGACGTAAACCGACGCAGGACCCGGACCAATTCTCGATAGTCGGTATGCGACGTCTAGGTACGCGACGGGTTCGCGTGGCCACGTACGCACATTGTTGTGTGTTGATGCACCCACAGTGTACGAATCGCATACGCTTTGTGCACGGTAATCAAATTTCACATTGACGATCGTAAAGTTCTTTCTCGGTTTTTGGTGAATCCGACGAAAACAGTACTGATTCGTCTGATTCGAAAAACAGTATTTCTTATTCAGACACGGACTCGAGCGAGGATAAAAATGGGGTCCCTCTAGGCACTCTAGGTCGAAGCACGACCGCTCAAAATGTTCGCTGCAGAGGGCCGAAAATCACTAGGCCCGCCCGGACCACTTCGCTCTGGTAAGCTTTACTTTGGCTGTCCAAATCCACCGATATTTAGGATCAGCCGGAAACAAATAAAGCCTTACTTCATCCTTAGTAGTTTTGCTACACCTATCAGCTACACACCTAGTCGGCATGACCGAAAACTGTTGTATTTTTACCCTGATTCAGAGTGAAAAACCTTGTAAAGACGGACAGTTGTTGCAATGCGCTTAGTCAGTATACGATAGGCCGGGTAGCACCTGATGGACCGGCAGCTAAAAATCACTATACCAAACGCTCAATATACCGAACAAAAATCTGTGGATCCCATGATGTTCGTTGTAGCGGCGTTCCACTGTATTTACAACAAATCTCACCTGACTAACAATCACCATAGTGGTTCCTGGTAAGACAGGCACAAACTGCATCACATGAGGTGCACAACTGCAATTTGGTTGTTGCAGGAATGTTGGCATACGGACAAAATCTCGCCTGTCACTCTCTAGGTTGTCACTAGCAGTCACACTACCAAACAGAGAGACAGGAGCAGCCACTGCCAAACGCTGGGCAGAATTTTTAATATCCTTGCTAGAATCTGTCTCCTGAAAAGAAAAAGAAAACTAGAAATGTGTTTGTGGACAAACACAGAGCTGTTTCGCATGTCTAAAATGACTTTCAATATTGAGGTGGTCTAAGTGTGTTCCAAGTCTAAAGTCGATCGAATAAACCAAAGTGCCAAAGATATATTGGTTGAAAAAAAAACGTGTACAAATCGTATGGGAAGAATTTGACCTTTAATGTGACGTCACATGACACCCGGTGACGTCACATGACACCCGATGACGTCATCATGTCATTTTAATTTTCGTCTATAAGTCATCCTGGAATACATGAATACCAAGTTTGACCCCAATCGGACCTGTACTTCCAGAGATAGAGGGTCTTAAAAACTGGACCTTTAATGTGACATCACATGACCCCCGATGATGTCATCATGACGATTTTCCTCTTGACCCTCCTTTCAATATTGGGGTGGTCTAAGTGTGTTCCAAGTCTAAAGTCGATCGAATAAACCAAAGTGCCAAAGATATATTGGTTGAAAAAAAAACGTGTACAAATCGTATGGAAAGAATTTGACCTTTAATTTGACGTCACCTGACACCCAATGACGTCATCATGATGTCATTTTAATTTTCGTCTATAAGTCATCCTGGAATACATGAATACCAAGTTTGACCCCAATCGGACTTGTACTTCCAGAGATAGAGGGTCTTAACAACTGCACCTTTAATGTGACGTCACATGACCCCCCGATGACGTCATCATGACGATTTTTCTCTTGGCCCTCCTGGGTATGGTGGTCGAGGTGTGTGCTAAGTCTAAAGTCGATCGGATTTACCAAATTGTCAAATTCAATAGTCTAAAGAAAAACGTGTACAGAAGTGTCAAATTCAATATTTTGAAGAAAAACGTGTACAAATCCTATGGGAAAAAATTGCACCTTTAACGTGACGTCACATGACCACGAATGACGTAATCGTGACGAATGTCTTCTAGGATCATCTGTGGGTGGTGGTTTAAGTGTATGCCAGGCTCAAGTCGATCGGATTTACCAAAGTGTCAAAGTGTATTGTCCGAACAAAAAACGTGTACAAACCCTATGGGAAAAAGTCTGAAAAAAATAAAATAAAAACTGCACCTTTAATGTTAAGTCACATGACCCACGATGACGTCATCATGACGAATTTCCCTTGGCCCTCCTGGGGATTGTGGTCGAGATGTGTGCCAAGTCGCAAGTCGATCAAATTTACGAAAGTGTCAAAGTCAATAGTCTAAAGAAAAACGTGTACAAAACCTATGGGGGAAAAATTGAACCTTTAACGTGACGTCACGTGACCTTAAATGACGCAATCGCGCCGAATTTCTTTCAGGAACATCTGGGTGTGGTGTTCTAAGTGTATGCCAAGTTTCAAGTCGGTCGGATTTACTAAAGTGTCAAAGTCAATAGTCTGAAGAAAAACGTGTACTAAACCTATGGGGAAAAATTGAACCTTTAACGTGACGTCACGTGACCATGAATGACGTAATCGCGACGAATTTCTTCTAGGACCATCTGTGGGTGGAGGTCTAAGTGTACACCAAGTCTCAAGTAGATTGGAATCACCAAAGTGCCAAAGTGTATTGGCAGAACAAACGTGTATAAATCCTATGGGTAAAAACACTGAAAGTGGAAAAAAAAAAAAAAAGGAAAAAAAAAAGAAAAAAACTTTAACGAAAACAAAAGCTGTTTCGGTGAAAAACCGAAACAGCTAAATAGACATGTGTTTGTGGACAAACACGGAGCTGTTTCGAGTGTCTAAAATTACTTTCAATATGTGTGTGGTGGTCTTTTGTGTGTGCCAAGTCTCAAGTCGATCAGATTTACTAAAGTGTCAAAGTCAATAGTCTAAAGAAAAACGTGTACAAAACCTATGGGGGAAAATTTAACCTTTAACGTGACACCCCGTGACCTTGAATGACGTAATCGTGCCAAATTTCTTCTATGACCGTCTGGGGGTGGTGTTCTAAGTGTATGCTAAGTTTCAAGTCGGTCGCATTTACCAAAGTGTCAAAGACAATAGTCTTAAGAAAAACGTGTACAAAACCTATGGGAAAAATTTCACCATTAACGCGAAGTCACGTGACCTTGAGTGACGTAATCGCGGCGAATTTCTTCTAGGACCGTCCTTGTGTGGTTGTCTAAATGTATGCCAAGTTTCAAGTCGATCGGATTGACCAAAGTACCTAAGTGACCTGTCTGAACAAACGTGTACAAATCCTATGGAGAAAAGTCTGAAAAAAAAAAAAAAAAAAAAAAAACTAGAGATGTGTTTGTGGACAAACACAGAGCTGTTTCGAGTGTTATTTAATTATTTTCAATATGTGTGTGGTGGTCTAAGTGTGTGGCATGTCTAAAGTCTTTTAATGTGAGAAATGTCTAAAATCATTTTCAGTATGTGTGTTTGGTGGTCTAAGTGTGTGCCAAGTCTGAAGTCGATCGGATTTACCGAAGTGCCAAAGATATATGTTTTTACAAAATTTGTACAAATCCTATGGGGAAAACTACACCTTTAATGTGACTTCACATGACACCCGAAGATGTCATCATGATGTCATCGTAATTTTTGTCTATAACCAATCGTAGAATACTTGCATACCAAGTTTGACCCAAAATCGGGCCTGTACTTCGAGAGATAGAAAAAAAACTAAACCTTTAATGTGACGTCACATGACTCACGATGATGCAATTATGGCATGATAGTTTACATACACCGTAGCACAATCCGAA
The DNA here is from genome assembly GCA_037893245.1 of Crossaster papposus. Taxonomy (NCBI): domain Eukaryota; kingdom Metazoa; phylum Echinodermata; class Asteroidea; order Velatida; family Solasteridae; genus Crossaster; species Crossaster papposus. The sequence goes on from JBAIAA010000857.1 coordinate 470,757, forward strand.
ATACTTGCAATGCTTATCTAAATTTAAATGCAATCAGACGTGTACTTCCTGAGATTCTTTAAGGTGACGTAACATGATACCCGCTGACGTCATCGTGACGTTCCCTTTATTTATTACCTAAATGTATCTACAGGAACACACGTACCTGTTGAGCCTAGTTTAAAATTAGAAGTCCCCGTTTTTTCTTTTTACCCAAAACGTGTGGTGTTTATTGGGCACCGTACTTTTAAATAACGTGTAGTGCAACTTCGTTACTATGGCTACGATCCTTGCCCCATATTGCCGCATATTGAAGGCTAGGCTGCACGCGCCCACAGGAATCGGGCTGCTTGAAGTGGTACTGTGGAGTGGTATGCTGCCGCATGTCTGTGTGGACGTGGGACGAGGAGCTGGTGAGGAAGGTCGCGGTACCAGACCAGTCCTTCAACGCCAAAGTTAGGGTTTGTAAAGTGATTATCAAATGTTGTTTGCTGATTGTTTTCTGCATAGCGGGATTTGTTTTAGGTTTTATTAAATGATTGTAAGGGGAAATGTTTACCGTACCTTTGAATGTGGAATTCGTACTAATTATGTGGAAATATATTTGGGAAAAGGGTGATGAAATGATACGTGAATGAGACATGATCATGTCATGTACCATAATGTACATGTACATGTTACATAGGCGTCGCATGTGTACAGTGTAGTAGGGGACGCTGGCGCTGGCTATGTCGCAAGTGTCGCAGAACCGTGCAGTATTTATGAGCTGTCATGTAGGTGCGGCGGGTACTTGACATGACCACACAATTCGAAACTCAGACGGAATTCGTCCTACAAACATGCACGACTCTTTTTTGTCAGATAACGCAGAATCATCTGAATCCTACTATTTTTAATCAGTATGAATTTTAACATCCCTAGGGAGTTAGGGTTAAAAGGTTAACTGTTTTTACTGTGCAAGTCCTAAACCTTTACTGGCTAACAGTTAGAATTTCATTTTTGTGGTAACATGATTTGAAGATGACTCCGAGTTTCAATCGTTCATGATTTTCACATGTGTCCAAAGTTTGTATAAGATTTTGGATATAATACTAGGGCCTATATGATATTCTCCAGGGCAATAAGGCCAAATACAATTTTTTTTGTTAAAGTTGATCGTTCCCACCCGCATTCCTTTTTTGAGGCCGCATCCTTTTTTATTATTTTTTATTTTCGATATTTCATTTTTTATTTTTTTTTTTTTTTTTTTTTAAATATTTGTTTTAGGCGTGCGCGGGTACATGACCAACGTCATTTTTTTAAAAAGTATTTTGTCATGATAAAATCTGTCTTGGTGTCCTGATGTATCTGCATTTTTGGTTTTTCAGATTGCTTGCGTAATCCTTTGAATTATTTAATCCATTATTTTTACAGAGTCATTATTTATATCATGTTCATCTTAGTGTAATAATCCCTGGTTAACCCTAGTCCTCATGCAACAATAGATATAAAGAAGTTAGCGGTGATTTCAAACTGAAAGAATTGGTGGCCTGTTTGAATTGAAATACTTGGCGGCCCTCTGAAAAAAAATAGAAATAAAAAAGCCCTCGTCCTCCTTTTTTTGGAAAAAATCAGGACGATCAATGGTATTTGTTTTTATTTGGCCTAAAGTGCTGAACCTAAACACCTGGTGATCTTTTAATAAACAAGAACAATCATCAGTTTTAGCTAACTAAAAAAATTAAAATTAAAAATGAAATAAAATGATCAATATTGAAAGCCGATTAACAGTATTGTTGTATGCCCTTGAATAGATTTTTTGCCGGCTTTTTTATATCTGGTACGAGATCTTAGAGTACTGAAATGTTTTGTGATCGTAGGCATTACATGTATAATGTAGTGGAGTACCGTATGGGTAGTTACTAAGTATGTTTTTGAGCATTACTGTGTAATATAAATGGGTCAACTCGTACCCAAGTCGACTCGTACCCAAGTCCAACTCGTACCCCAAATTTTACACCCGAGTCAAGTCGTACCCGAGTCGAGTCGTACCCCTCAGTGTATGAAATATGTGCGTTGGAGATGGTAGCGTCCCTTTTAGCATCATGACAGACGAGTTGACTCTAGGCAAATTGTACAACAAAATCATACAACAAAATCAATAGTATTTAAATTTCTTCTGCACTTGTTAAAAGATAATTATTAGTACTTGTTGACTAAGTGCACCTGTTTTGTCTGATTTTCATTTTATAACGGCTCTATGAGATTTTCCGTTTATACCAGGCCACAATTGGTTTACACGGCCCAAACTGAATGGTGAACCCCCTAATACAAGGAGATCGCAAATTAAATTAAAAGCATATCTTACGACAATATTTAATGATAAATGACTAAAATTGTGTACTCTTTAATTTGCTCAGGATGAAAAAAATTTTTAGGTGGTGAATTTGAACCAAAAATGTTGTTTAAATGTACTCAAGGAATAATGGGTTTAGAAATCTACTGCGGCCGTATCGATAGCTATTCAGTGAAAAAGAAAAAAGATATCAATTTAGAAAATTTTTGAGCAAATTTACTAAGGGTAAACTAAAAAGATGAAGGGAATTTTATTAACAAGAGAAGAGTACACTACAATGACTCGGGACGAGTTGACTCCGCGTACTAGTGGCTCTGGTACGAGTTGACATGAGTAGACTCGGGTACGAGTTGACCCAAAATCGTTAAGATAAGTATACTGATTTGGATTTTTTTTTTATTTTTTAACAAATGGTAAAAAATGTAAAAGAGACTGATCTCTAGAAAGCATAGTCCAAATCCCATTGATTAACAGAGACCACTGGAAGTATTTTTATTTTGGAAGAGGCTAAAAAAATAATGGGAAATAATTCTGTACATTGACATTTACTAACAGTAACAATATGATATTGAATTTGAGGATTCCTGACTGATGGGGGTCCAAGGTGGATATTATAATGTAACAACAAAGTGTGATGGCACTGGTATTAGATAAAAAACAAATTGTGTTTAAAAAAAATCAATGTGATTAGAGAATTATGTTAAATTGCAGAATTTTTTACCAGTCCTAGTACTTGTCTTTACAAATCAGTGATTAAATCATGTACATGTAGTTTGAAAAGTAAAAAATTTTGGGCATCAATTGCTATATACTGGAAATATCCTTCGTCTTTTAATGAAGTTAAATTAGAAGCAAATTTAAGTTAATTAGGATGCTAGAAGCAAATTGAACGTCGGTGAAAATAGCGCATAAATATGGATGATGTATGTGGATCAGCAGTCCATTTAATTACCCTCCTATGTTGACCTTTTAAAACCTTTCAAAATCTGCTTACTGGGAAAAAAATGGGCTAAATAAGGTATGAATTTTCAAAACGCTCCAGAAATTGTTGCTATTGCACTACCCACATTTTCAATATCTTTTGAAATGTATCTTTTTCTTCACACCAGTTTGTTCAGAGAGTTGTTTTTACCTTTCCGAAAATCTGTCCATAGGTTCCTTTTGCCGGACAGTTTTCTCACCTTTTAAAACGTTGAGTCCAGGAAATTTGAACAGGTATTTCTTTTTCTCACACCAGATTTGTCAGAGAGTTTTTTTTTCCTCAAAATCTTTTTTTTTGGTCAACAGTTTTCCTCACCTTTTAAAACCCTTCCGTCCAGGAAATTTTTAAAGGTTTTGAAAGGTCTGACAAATTATATGCGAACTGCACTATAGGAGGGTTAATACTACGATTTTTATATTAGCTGGACTGGCTTTGTTATAGTTTAGTGTCTGTGTCTGCATTGTTATGGCCAGAGGCTTCGGGGGAATGTTACCAATGGTTGAAAACTTTTTTATGTTGTGTGTGCAAATAAAAGAGATACAAGAGTGCACATCTGAGGGATTGTTTTTTGTCTGTATCAACAAAGATGAAGTACTACCAGCTGAACCAGAGAAGTGAGGAGAGATGCGATGCGGCGTTTGGTGATGGACCGCTCATCCCAACGATGTACGTTCCGGTTGTCCTGTCATTTGTAATGTGTTCTGCTCATCATCCATTTCATCTCCCCATTCACACTTCTCTATATGTAACCGTTCCATACCCGGTTCATCTGCCATTTCGTTTCTTCCTGGTGCTCCTTAACCCCTGAGAGCCTTCACCACTGGTGAAAATTCCCGATACCTTGAGTTTGCTCCTCCTCAAGGAAGTCTGTCTATTCCCAGCATGCTGGGGTATCTCACCGAAGTCCTGACTCGAAAGAGTGTACCTCTTAGAGTACCCTGGTCACAAAAACGGCTGTGTGACCTTGCAGGACAGACGCTATTCCAGATTGGCTAGTTGACGTTACTTCGGGTAACGGGGCAGCAGCCTGCCCTCCAACTAGTTCACTGGACAGCAAAAAGGTAGCAAAACCAACGAGGAAAAAAACCAAACCAACCGAGAAAAAACCAAACCAACTGAGAAAAAAAACCAAACCAAATGAGACAAAAAACCAACCCAAATGAGAACAAAAAAACAACCAAATGAGAAACCCAAATGAGAAACCACAGAATGTGGCAGTGATGAGGTCGGTGTATGAAACATCATGTAGAAAGTCATGGAGAGTAAAGTGTGTGCAAAGCTAATGTTGAAAGAAGAGAGCAATCTGTTACTTTTGAGAATTTGTTGTATTACAATTTACAGGAAATGTGAATGTCAAAGCAAAGATCTACTATACCGTGGTGTGAGTGTGAAGCAAACGAAGGCAATGATGAGGCTGATGAGGAGAATCCACAAAAACAAAGGAATTCTACAAGGTAAGAAAGTGAATGTCCGCCACAAAGTAAAAGAAATGAGAAGAAATAGGGTGTTAAACATGACAAGAAAAAGACATCATGACGAGAAAGCAATGAGAAAGTTGTATTATGTGTTGAAGGTCAGCACTTCTGTTAATAAAAAAAATGCAGATGAGCATCAAAATGGCGGAAAGCAAAACAGACCGAGAAAATCAGTCCACAAGAGCGGAAGACGAGAATTGTGCAGGGAATCCTATCATAGACGGAAGAATGGGAAAGTAGTTGAGTTCTGGTTGAGTGAAGAAGAAAAAAGACAGAGAAAAAAGTCAGAAGAACATCTTTGGGACATACTAGAGAAGTCCTTGACTTTGTTATCAAGAACATGGGGTAATGTGAAGAAGTCTCAAAACAAAAGCAGACAGAGGAAAAAAGCAAATGATGTGGTACATGATAAGAAACATGATAGGCATGGTGATGTAGTTGATGCAGTAAAAAATAGTAAGGTTGTGATGAAACAACAATCAAATATCAGAAATGGAAAGTGCTAGTGAGCCATGTCAAACTAATCGAATGGAAACGTGAGTAAAACTCATGAAAAGCAGTGTTGGTTCTGTGATCAGAGTATAAAGGTGTCTGAAAGTAATGTGCAATGTGATGGCTGTGCATTTGGTATCATGTGTGAAATGTATGAATTTTTCAAAGATGGAGGAGCTATTAACCAACAAAGCTGTGACGTGGATATGCCAAAAATGTGGGAAAGTACTTATTCTGAGTCCCTTTTTGTGTGATTTGGGTATTCCAACGATGGACAACTTGTTTGATCAGAACACGTGCACTGAAGATGCAGTCGGAGGTATGGAGTGCAGTAGTGCAGAAAGGGACAGGAAGCTAGACCAATAAGAAAAGAATTGTAAGTGATACAAAACGAACGAAGGAAAGTGGTTTGTTACAGTAATGATTGAAGGCAATAGAGGTATGGGAATAACAGAAAGGTGGTTATTCATAAGGAATAAGAAAGGTGAAATCCAAAAGATGACGCAGCTAATAATAGTGAAGCTAGCGATGTCAAAACCTGTTGGAAGAAAAAAGTCGTCATGTATAAAAAATGACAAGGTTAAAGACAGTGTGGACCAGAAAGTAATACTGAAAAAGAAAGTTGCAGATCGAAAAATGGTGCAAAGTGACAACGATGATGTGATGTTGGAAAAAGAAAGGAAACGGACGTGCAGAGTTAAAAGTAGGAAAACGAGAACTGTCACGTGACAATGACAGTTGTAGAATGAAATGTGAAGAAAACAAAATACAGAAAGTTTCAGTTAACAAGCATGTCAAAAGTGACGTCAAAAACCAGAAAACTGTCCAACATGAAAGGTGGTAAATCAGTGAGACAAGAACAATTAGGTCAGCAGGGTAAACAGAAGGTAGTAGAGCAACAGTTACAGTGGAGATAGAAAGCGTATGAACCCAATACAATGATTGTACAGGGAAGCTTTCATCAAGGTGATCATTGCTTCGGTTGAGTTCAGGTAGACAGTGTGTGCCAACAGTTTGAGCTGTGTCTTATACAGGTAAAGTAAAAGGATTTGAAAGATTGGGGTGCCGAGATATCGATACACACTAAATACTGGAAATGAGTTATAACAGACATTTTATCTAGAAGTTCAACAGTGATAATCAATACCTGTTGAAAATGAATTACCAAGTGAATTGATTTGCCTCAAACCATCATTTCACGATGAGGTTTCATGAACCTGAAGTGGTGTTTTTGCAGAGATAATAATTTGCCAGAATTTAATATGATGCAATGTGATCGTGCATTAGAACAGATGTTCAGCAAGTACTATGCATGTTTTATATGTTCCATGGAAATACCTTTGTTGTAATTGCTCAAAAATGGCATGTACTATATCTTGATTCACTATAGTAGAACACCCCAAGGTTGTCAAGTTGCTGAGGGCGAAGTTTACTCAAAGCAGTAGCTACATGGCAGGATGTACACAGGTATTGACTGATTTAGCAAGATCTATGATTTATCTAACGATGAGCAGTTCGAAATTACAGGTGTCACTGTATGGTTAGATGACGAGATAAGACAAGATACTAATGAGAGTATACAGGAGGACAAATAATTTGTTATTTGGAAGTAGTGATCAGAGTACAAAAGTCGATGAAGTAAGTACTGGTTCCGGAGTATTCATTGGTTCCTTGTAGCGACATTGTCCAAGTTCACATAATTTGAGGAATGTAACCAACATGGTTTACATGAAATGAGTGTTAATAACATAGAAGATGGTTACAGTGATGTTGAAATCGTGAAGTGACTCGAGTAGGTTTCAAGGTTTGTCCCCGCTGACATATGCTAGCAAGAATGCACTGTGCAGACAACATAGAATGGGCCTATTGTATCTCTCACTGTATGAAATTCAGATAAATGCAAAGAATGGGACCGACCTAATTCTGTGAAAGAATTAAAGGATGATGGCAACTGCCTTTTCAGGGCAATTTTCATATGCTGTGTCAGGAACTGATGATAACCATGTGCAATTAAGATGGCTACTGTTAATCATCTGTTGACAAATGGAGATAATTAATGGGGTTTTCTGCGACAAAGGCGTATGTAAATGTGGGAGAATATGTCTATGAGACAAAGAATGTTTGATTGTGGAACCTGGGGCTACTGAGGTTGAAATCATGGCTATAGCAGATATGCTATGTACAGATATTTATACATTTAAGATGTAAGCAAGTGGTATATTTTCCTCTGCAAAGTACCTTGGAGAGGAGGCTGTAAAGTCAGATGAGGCAATTTACTTGTATCATAGACAAATGACTTCACTATGATGTTGTGTTTTCAGTTCATGAAGCAAGAAGACAATCTGATAATGGGACACAATAATCCAAGCAATGGAGGAGATTAAAATATCGAAAAACTGATACTGACAGTAAATCGAAAATATTTTGAAATGTAACGGCGTAAAAGGGCAAATAAAAAACAAAAACAAAGAAAGAAAAAAGATCTAAATAAGGAATGTATTATCAAAGGTGTGAAAGTTCAAAAAGATACACAACAAAGTAAAAAGATGCATAACCAAATAGACTACAAAAATAATGCAGCTAAGAAAAAGGAATTGCTGAAAGAAAAGTACCGTAGTGACCATTGACCTTTTAAAAACGAGCGATTAAGGCCCAAGAAAGAAGGTATCATAACGATGACACCGCATAGAATTGATGTTTTAAAGTATAGAAAAGAAAAATATAGTAATAATTCTGGAATTAAAGGAGAAAAAAAAAAAAAGGTGTAAAACAATTGTATCGTGATAATGCGGAATATAAAGAAAACCTAATTACTAAGGTTAAAACAAAGTAATTGATAATGCTGAATATAGAAAGAAGCTAATCACTAAGGGGAAAACAAAGTATTGTTGATAATGCTGAATACAGAGATAAACTTCTCGCTAAGGAAAAAACCCAAAGTATTGAATAACCCTGAATACAGAGAGAAGTAATCACCAAGGGAAAAACTAAAGTATTGCGATAATCCTGAATACAGACAGAAGCTAATCACCAGGGGAAAACAAAGTATTGTGATGATCCTGAATTACAGAGAGAAGTTAATTACTAAGGGGGAGAAACAAAGTATTGTGATGATCGTGAAACAGACAGAAGCTAATTGCTGATGGCAAAACAAAGTCCATGTGATACTGCTTACAGACAGAAAAAAATTAACAGAGTTAAATGAAATATCATGGTGGTAATTGCCTCCTATAGAATAAAGCTCATTTGCAAAAATTAAAAAAAAAATAGAGTGTGTGTGCTGTTCTTACAGGACAAATTTAATAAAGTATGGGAAAAAAAAGTACAAAACAATTAGTCAATTATCGTAAAAACATGGCAGAGAGGAAAATACAGCGTAATGTGATCGAGTAAAGACAAAGACTAAAATAAGTTTTTGTTACCAAGACATTTAGAGAAAGCATATCTAAAGGACCCGAGTAGGTGTGTGCTTGCTGTCATAACTGTTGTTTCAAAAGCAAGTGTGAAGTGTATATGCAATAAATTACAAAGCCCAGTCAGTTATTAGTAACAAATATCTACATACTTGCAGTGACCGTTGTGAAGCGAGGTGTATGATTGCAGAATCCAGCAGATCGCGTTTATGGGTATGTTATACGTGGTCTAGGAAATTACTTGTTATACCCATAAGTCCCCTGCTGAAGCTAGTGTGAATAAATTAAATCGATAGGCACATCCTGAAGATTGGTCTTGTTGAATACACTAGAAGAGCATCTAATAGCCCTAAACGTCGCCGTTCATTAAAATGGTCGCATACCCAAGGGTGGACAACATGGTGTACGAGGCCCAGTTATTTGTGTGCCCTCTAATTTTACGGACACAGTAAAAGCACTACCAAGGCCTGCAAGTAATGATCAGATGATCCGTGTAAAGTTGAAGGGAAACTGACTTATAAAGGTTATTATCAATATCTAGTTTGTGAGTAGAGAAAATGTTGAGATGCTTTAAGTTATCTTCAACATAACAATAAGTGGTTCCAGTGATATTGAAATAAACCCTGATCGGGATACTCCATTGTGTCATGAAGATAATGATGAAATTGGATAAGTCGGAAAATGATGCAAAAAAAAAGTCGATGATAAAAATGTTACTGATGAGGAAACCGATATGAGGAACTGATGATGATCGTTTACGAGGCATGGCATTAGACAGTTGTTTGCAGGGGCCAACTAATGTAGGACAGTAAATATTGGATCAATATTTTGACGAAGTAATGAGTGTGGCTCCATGTGAAAGGCAATAGTCCAATAAGAGTGTTAATGAAAAGGGTTAACGAGGCAAAATGCTTTCCCAGACATTATTTCCTTTAGGTCAGCCTATTTTTGATGATGATCGTGAAGTGAGGGTGACACTTTGTAGATATTACATACCGATTAATGAATGTTGATAATAGATTTGAAAGAGTATCCAATACATTTTTTATGCTCAGTATTTGGCAGAGATCAGAAAGTTATGTCTAGTGAGTCTGTTGCATTGCGAAAAGGGTCTGATAAAAAGTACAATGGTGACAGAGTAAATGCATCAATGATTAATGACAGGACCAGTTACAAGATATTTTGAAATCAGATAGCTGGATATATAAATTTCCTCCAAACCTATTCGTGGTACACCCCCATATTGGCAAGCAGCACAGAAGGGGATGTTTTAGCGATGATCAGACAGGCTAGGAATACCAACAATGGTTTTTGTTCATTTTCTGCAGCAGATATGCGATGCTGAAGTATTAATACAATTTTTGAGACAGCAGGGTGATTCAAGAGATGTGAAAGATTTGGACTGGAATGAGAAATGTACAGTATTGAGAAGTATCCTGTAACTGCTGCGAGAATGTTTGATCAGCGGTTCCATAGATTTCTTAAGATGTTTACTGTCCAGAGCTGCACCGATTGGAAAGTCAAAGACTATTTTTACAGAGTAGAATTTAAGCAAAGAGGGTCTCCGCATACACAATGTCTTTTTTGGATAAAAATGCACCAAAGTTAGAACAGACAGTAAAAAAAAAGGTTTGTAAAGTTTATGACAAATATATAAGTTGTAGTTTGCCATCAGAGAAACAAGACAAAGAGTTAAATGAAATCATCAGTCCAAGTACAGTTACACAGTAGATAGCATTCTAAGTCATGGAAAAAGAAGGGGGACTGAGTGTAGGTTCAATTTTCCAAGACCTCCATCCTGAACGAACATTCATTACAGAGTCCATGCCAACAGGTGATACGATTGAAACAACATGTAGTGATGAGAAGATGAAAACTAGTGATGGTGAAAGCAGTGACCAAAATAGCAAAGGGAATTACTACAATCAATATGGACTGCCATACAGAAACCTGAGAATGAACACATACACCAATGAATTTTTTGCAAGTGTAAATCTCACGCAAAATGATTTGAAATGCTAACAATGTATTAAGTTGTAAAGCGAAGTTTAGTTCATAAGAGAACAACCCAGGAGTGTGTGTGGGTTAATTTATACATCCAGGATTTGATTAGATTTGGAATGCAAATTGGGATATCAGTACATTTGTGATGCTTATGCTTGTGTTGCATACGTGGTATCCTACATGTCCAAAAGCTGAACGTGAAATGGGTATACTGTTGTCACATGCACAGGCCTGAAGCACAGAAAGGAAACTTGGATGCTAGACAGGAGTATGAAGAGAAATTGGCTCTGTGTATTTGCATAATCCGAGAGATCTCGGCACAAGAAGCAGTTTATCGTGTTTGTACTTTGAGATGAAGGAAGGATCAAGGAAAGAGAATTCATACCGGTCGGTGAAAATACAAATAGAATGAGTAAGCCACTCAGTGATTATTCAAAGTGCACGTGGATGAAGACGATAATATTTGGATGAACAGTAGAGGTTGATAGATATATAGCAAGGCCAAATACTGATAACTTTGAGACAATGTCTTGGCACATTTTGCTCCGATTATAGAGTAATATACACAAACATGGCTAAAACAAGCGTCACCGGTATATGAATTGAAGAATAGTTTAGGGCACATACAAAAACTAGTCGAAACTGATCCAGCAGTTATACGATTTCCTAGATTTTCTTAGACAAAATATCCTGAAAAGTACTATCGGGAGTATTCTTCAATTGTATCTCATATCGTGTTGATGTCAGGTTTGAAACCGCAGCCAGTTTGGAATCTTATGAATTATTTTATAGCAATGGGGTTTATTAAGTTAAGTGGTGTATTGAAACTGGTGAGAAATATTGTGGAAAATAACCGATCATTGTATGAAGCTAGTGCTGAGGCTGTAGATGAAGCTGGAAGAATTGTTTGGGAGAAGTATGGTCCACAAGAAGATGCTTGGGCATTGATAGCTCCCAGAAGCTGAAAGGGACAGACTTGAATGTGCAGGACGCCGAGAAGAACCAAGTGGAAGATGGTGACAGTGATTCTGATATACCTGATTTAAAATATAAAAAACGAGTATGAAATACACTATTGAGCCACACCGACTAAATGCTATCCACAAAAAGAAGCAATGAATTTGTTGAGGTGTTTAAATGCTCAACAAAAGAGAGGGTGTTTACAAAGTAAGACAATGGTGTTTGGATAAAGTCCAATGGTAAAACTCCTGAACCGTTTCATGTATTTGTGACTGTGGAGCTGGGCACAGGGAAAAGTCATTTGACTAAAGTGCATCTACTATGAGCAACAAGACTTTTTTGGAAGAATGGTAGAGAATCCTGATGATGTATCAGTATTACTTACAGCACCTACAGGTGTCGCTGCCTATAAGTATCCATGGTGTGTACAATTCACAGTGCTTGTCTATAACAACAAAATGTAAGATTGCCATATCAACCACTTTGGTGAAGAGAGATTAGTACGCTGCGGCATAAATTAAGGCAACTACAAATTCTCATTGTTGATGAAATATCTATGGTGAGTCATAAACTATTGTGCTACATCATGGTCCGTCTGCGACAGGTTAAACAATCACGGAATCATAGTCCTTTTGGAAATGTCAGCATATTAGCAGTGGTGATTTTTTATCAGTTACCTCCCATAAAAGGAAAATCTTTGTACCAGACTGGTGTTACAAGTGACTTGTGGAATGATAACTTGTCAAAGTCGACTGACTGAGATAATGAGACAAAAAGGATGATGCAAAATTTGCTGAAGTGTTGAATAGATTACGAATCAGAAAGAAAAAGCAAAGTTTACAAAGTGGTGATAAGAGACAGTTACAATCACGTGAGGCTGGAGAGACTGACTGATGCTGTGCATATTTATCCATGCAATAAGGAGGTAGATGAGTACAACAGACAGACTCTTTTGCTAAATGTTCCAGATTGCGTAATTGTTCTTGCTAAAGATTTCAGAGAGATGCCAAAAAGCGGGGAAAATGATACCAACAAAGAAATTAGCCAAGAAACCTCAAACACTAATTTACCTGATTACTGTGGCTTGGTGTTGGTGCTAGAGTCATGCTTACAAGGAATCTTGACGTTTCTGATGGCTTGTATGGCGTATTTGGTACTGTAAGTGACATTGTTCTGTTTACCTAACTGATGCTCAGTCACCTAAGTGTATCAACATTAAATTTGATAATGAGAGGATTGGTTCAAAATTAAAAAAAACAGGCCTCTGGTAATGATTTAGACAACTGTCAGTATGAAATGGTAGAAGACAGTTTTAATAAACAATGTG